>CM053590.1:3375023-3421842 GCA_028646515.1 Pseudochirops corinnae | reverse complement strand
CGCAGGAGCAGGGCTGGCCGCGGGCTCCCGGCGCCGGACGCCTCTGCTGGGGCTCCGGGGACTCCGGGCGCCCGAGCGGGGAGGAGGAGGAGGAGGAAGAACAGGGGGAGGAGGAAGAGCAGGGGGAGGAGGAGGGAGAGCAGGGGAGGCGGGAGCACGGCCGGCCGCAGGACTTTGCTGCTGCCCTGCTGCGAGCGGGGCAGGCGCGGCGGCGGGCACGGTTTGCTCTGCAGAGAGGTGGCTGTACTCGGGCTGCCGGAGCCCGAGCGCGGCGGGGTCAGTGCCGCGGCGGCCCCGAGCGGTGAGTGTCCGGGGACACAGCGCGGGGCGGGGCGGCTCGGCTGCGGTGTCCGGCCAGCGGCGGGGGGAGGGGGCCGGCCCAGGACTGAGAGTGGAGGCGGGGAGGGGGCGGAATGTGGCCTGGAAGTGCGGGGGGGCTCCGGGTTGACGAGTGTCGGTGTTGGAGGGTTTCCGTGTGTACCCAAGAGTGGCAGTGTTGGTGGGTCTGTGCGCTTGTTTGTGTCTGGTTGTGTTTGGTGTGTCTGTGTGTGTGCTGCCTGTGTGCGTGTTTGCCGGGCTGAGCCTGCGGGAGTGCTTCTACCTGTGGCTGTCTCTGGGCACATCCCACGTCACTCCCTGAGTGTCTGGGGTGGCTGTTTACACCTTTGTGTATTGGCCCTGAATGCCTGTGCCCTCTGCATGTATGTGTGTGTGCATGTATAGCACATGTGTCCCCATGCCCTCTCCCTGCCTCAGCCCCCCCCCCACCTCTCCCTGTGCTGCTGGGGGGTCCCCCACTCAAAGGCAGGGAGCCTCCCTGGGTCCGCTGCCGGCCAGTGGCTGTGAGCAAAGCTCGGATTCCTGGCTTGGGGCTGGAAGGCAGAGGGCTTAGGTGTGATGGATTGGCAGCCCCTGGCAGGCTCCTAATACCGATCTGTTTATTGACTTTTCAGGCAGCCCAGGGCCTGAAGGAAGCCTCTCCTTTCTAGCCCCGTTCTATGGTGGGCACCTGCTCCTCCCTCCTGGCCACACTTTCAGTCCTCTTGGTGCTTTGAGTCACAGTGTTTCCATCTGCCCTTCCTAGGGTGTGTACTCTAGCATCTCCCACGAATTGGAAGGGACTCTCCTTGGCTATTGGCTGGCCAGGGTGCACCATGGGAGGCAACCTGGGCTGCCACCGTTCCATCCCTAGGGACCCCTCGGACCTCTCTCACAGCCGCAAGTTCAGTGCGGCCTGCAACTTCAGCAACATCCTGGTGAACCAGGAACGCCTCAACATCAACACAGCCACCGAGGAGGAGCTAATGACACTGCCCGGGGTCACCCGGCCGGTAGCCCGAAGCATCGTGGAGTACCGTGAGTACATTGGCGGCTTTAAGAAGGTGGAGGACCTGGCCCTGGTGAGTGGTGTGGGGGCCACCAAGCTGGAGCAGGTCAAGTTCGAGATCTGTGTCAGCAGCAAGGGCAGCTCGGCCCAGCATTCGCCCAGCTCCCTGCGGCGGGACCCCTACTCGGAGCCCCAGCAGTACCACTTGGCCACGGCGCCCCCCACCGCAAAAGTCAACATCAACACTGCCACGCCAGCCCAGCTCATGAGCCTGCGAGGGCTGTCAGAGAAGGTGGCCCAGGGCATAGTGGACTACCGCCAGGAGCACGGGCCCTTCCGGAGTGTTGAGGACCTCATCAGGTTGGACGGCATTAGCTCCTGCTTCCTGGACAAGATCCGGCCCCAAGTGTTCGCTGAGAGGTCCCGGCCGCCCTCCACACACACCAATGGGGGCTTGAATTTCACTGCTAAGCCCCACCCTAGCCCCACATCCCTTAGCCTCCAAAGCGAGGACCTTGATTTCCCCCCTGGGGGCCCCACCCAGCTCATCTCTACCCGTCCATCCATTGAGGCTTTTGGTGGCACGAGGGATGGCTGGCCCGTGCTGAGGCTGGCCACCTGGAACCTGCACAGCTGTTCCATTGAAAAGGCCAACAACCCTGGCGTTCGAGAAGTTGTGTGCATGACTCTGCTGGAGAACAGGTGAGTGACTGAGAGACAGTGATGGCTCTGAGGACCCGGAGGACGCCTGCCGTTATGGGCCTGCTGGTATTACCCTGGGCCGGGTTGGGGAGGGAGGGGGGCGACCCCAGGGCTCCATCAGATACAGGCTAAAGACAGGTCTCAGCTGCTGACCTGAGCCCCAGGGAAGGCCAGTGAGATGGCCACCATCCCTGGGGCCCCCAGCATCTCACAGGGACCAGGTGTCAGGGAAAGCACAGGGCTGGTTTTGCCTCGGTTTTATTTTTTTAGAATCTAACTGTGAGCCACTAGATGCACATGTGTGCCCACTTGTGTTGGGGGAACTGAAGGGAGGTGGTTGGTGGGTGGTGGCTGGGGACAATGAGCCCTGAGGACTCTGGGGGGGGGGCGCTGAACAGCGTTGCTCTCTTTGGCTCCAGAGAGAGGGCAGACCCTGGGGCATGGGGGGGGGGGGACTGATAAAGAGGTTGTTGTCACCTGGAGGCTGTCCCAGAGTGCGGTGGACCGACCCAGGAAAGGCTGGGTGTCCCCTCCTTGGACGTCTCCAAACAGAGGCTGGCTGCCCACCTGTTGGGATGCAGTGGTGGGGGAGTCTTTGGACTAAAGGCAGCTGAGGTCCCTTCCCACTCTGATTGTGTCTGAGTTGGAGAGAATGACTCATTCCTCTCCCTTATTTAGCTTAAAATTGGTTTCCCACCGCCCACAAGAACCTAGCCAGCAGTGTGGGGAGTCTCTCTGTGTGCCCGCCGCCAAACAGGCTGGCCTGGCCTGCTTGCAGGTTGAGGTTAGACCCAAGTGGCCTGAAACCCGGGCTGAGGGAGGGAGAAGGTGTCACCTGCCTTGCTGCCAGTGCTGGCATTCAGGGGCAGGAAAGTGGGCAGGTAGGGAGACTTTCACTGTTCCCCAGGCCTGGCTGCGCAGGTCAAATATCCACTGATAAAGCCTACAGACACCCTGGGGGTCTGCTGGAAAACCACTCTCTGTCATTCACTTTTGGGTGCATTTTAGTTATTAAGCAACAAACCCATGGGGGTGGAAGAAAAATTGTAAAGATTGTTCCCCCATTTCTGTGATCACTGGCCTGAGAGATATGAGTCAGGTGTTAGCAGGTCACAGGGGCCTCTAATGAGAAAGCATCACCCCAAGGGGGCATTGTGCTGGGGCCTGGGGCCCTGCTCTGGGTGTCCTGTGGACCTGTATCCTGTCTCCACCCCAGCCTGGACGGCCTAGGTGCGGGGGTCCCGCAGCCCAGGCCCAGCCTGGTCTGGACGGCCCAGGTGCGGGGGTCCTGCAGCCCAGGCCACAGAGACTGTGAACACCTGCCTCTGGCCAGCTTACTTAGTCTGTGGGACCCGAGCCTCAGAGCCTCCTCCTTGGGGGTCTTCAAGCATTTCTTGTGTTATGTTCCCAGCACTGTGCTAAACACCAGGCATTCATGTAAAGGCAGGAGCAGGCCCTGCCCTCAAGGAACTGCTTCCTAAGAACAGCAAGCATTTACATAGTGCCCTAAGGTTGGCAAACCCCTTTACAGACACACTCTCATGTATAGATAAGGAAACTGAGTCAGGCATAGTGGAAGTGACTTGACCAGGGTCACACAGCTAGTCCAGTGTGTGAGGCAGGATTTGAACTCAGGTCTTCCTCATTCCATTTCTAGGGCCCTCTGTGCTGTGTGAAGCACCTGGGTTCCTCCTTGTCTGTGGCCTCTCCATAATCATGTTGTCTTTGATTGGTGATTTGGTCGATTTTGTTTGGCTGGGGAGCCTGAGAGGGAGGGAAGGGGGAGTTCTAATTCCTCTTTTCTCTTCTGATGGTCAGGTTGAGCCTTTATCCTTGAGTGATGGGTGTTCTGAGCTGGGATAGGCGGGGTGGGTTAATCTCCTAGGTCCAGATTTAGGGTCAGGTTAGAAGATGAGAAGATGAGGGAGGGATGGAGCGATGGAAGGAGGGATAGATGGATGAGAGGGAGCCCTCCACCTACCAGGAGTCATCTCTGCTCTGTAACTGGGCATTATGGGGGCCTGGGGGAAATCCATTGGAGAAAAGCTTTCCTGAAAGTTCCAGCCTAGATCTGTTGGAAAAAGATCCGATTAGCCTTGGGGAAAGAGAATTAGAAAAAATTTAACTCTGCTTGGTTGAACCCCAAAGCCTGGGCAAGGCTTGACTCCGAATCTCCTGCGCCCATGGAATGGAAGCAGATAGAGGCTGCTCTGAGGCTCATATGGCCTAGCCCTGAAGGTCTCTGGACTACAGGCTCCTTCTGCTCCCCTGTGGCGTGGCTGTTCTGACCCATTGGTCTATAAGTGATAAATTTGGCTTAAGGCCTAATTCCTTCAAAGTCTGGATGGGGCTCCTGGCCCTGTGAGTGTCCAAGGGCCCCTGCAGAGGCTGGTTACTAAACATGCCCTGTACAGCACAGGTGCAAAGTTGTAACTAGGGCAGGCAGATGGGGCTTTGGCTCAAGTGACTGAGTTTAGAGACAGACTGCTTAGAGGGCCGTTCACCAAGAGCCATACAGAGAGAGCCCTTTGCTGCTACCCTTGTTCTCAGGCTGAGAAAAACTGGGATTAGCAAGGTAGAGGAAAAGCTTAGCCCTCACCTTTCACTGGGGTTGGATGCGGGCAACAAATGACATTCTGGTGCAGGAGAGTTTCCCAGGTGGCTCATTTGTATGACTGGAGAACTGCATGCCATAACCTCCAATCCAGTGTAACGGGCATGAATTAGGCGCCTCCTGTGTACATAGACAAAAATGAGACAGCCCCGGACCTCTATGGCTGGGGGCAGGGAAGGGGTGGCCCTGGAGGTAAGGAAATAAAAAGAAAAGAAGGCAAAGCACTTTTCCAGCTTCTGTGGGAGGTGCTGGGGATACCAGGCAAAGGAAGAGCTTACACTCCAAGGGGGGAGACTGGTACCAGCCTAAGCATGTGCAGAATCAGTGAAAGGTCCCTGAGGAGGGAGGGCAGAAAGGGCTGGGAACAGAACAGAGGGAAGAGGGGGATTCTCTGAGGCACAGATGAGGGAGTGCTCTCCAGGCATGGGACACAGCCTGGGCAAAGGCATGGAGAGTGGAGATGGAGTGAGTGTCTTGGCCGGTTGGGCAGACTGAAGGGTGAGGAAAGAGAGTAAGGTCCGCGGGGTTGGGTTAGAAGCTGTTTGGTCTAGTCTATAGGCCTCTTCTCTAGGCCCCGCTACTGGCTGTGATCTTTCCGCCAGGTCTCCTGGGTGGCGCACCCCTGGATGACATCTTTTATCTGTAGTCAATTTAAAGAATAGTTTTATTAGTGCCTTCTGTTTTCACCTCCCATTCTTTTTCAAGTGTCGGTCCATCCGAGCTGCCCCCCAGTTTCATTGTCTGGACAATGGAGCTGCTCTGTGTTCTGTGACCCAGAGTCTCCAGCTGTCTTCTGGTGATCAAAGGGCGGTCATACGGAAGAAGGTCTGTGTGCTCTGGCTGCTTGGCCCTGAGAACAGAACCGGGAGCCAAGGCTGGGGTTACAAAGGGGACAGTCTGGGCCCTGAAGAATCAGAGCTTTCCCCCAGTGGGCCAGAGGCGGAGGCTCCTCCCTCCTGGACGAATCAAAGGCTTTCTGGTCCCTCCTGGAGATGCTCATGCAGGTTCGGGGGAGACGTGGTCACCTTGGAGGCCTTGTCCAACTCTCTGCTTCCCCATTGCCATTGCCACTCCTGGGCCATGCTGGGGACTGAGCTATTGAACGTAGATGTGGGGCTTTGGTCTCACTGAGGGATGAGACATTTTGCTCTAGACATGCTGATGGCGCTGATCCATTTGTCGCATGTTTGTGGTTCTCATTCCGTCTCACCCGTACATGTTCCTGCCTTTTCCTGGCCCTCAGTGGGCCTCACATCAGGCTTTCTGCAGGCCACTCTTGGCTGTCTTGTGAGGTGAAGCCACTTGTAATTTTTGGTCACCTTCTGTGGCCTGTTACCGGTAACTGTCCTGCCCTTGGCTACCATGTTCCTCTACCTAGCAAGGAGATAGACTGTTTACCAACTGAGCTCTCTCGGCTTCCCCATTGGGGTGATTACTGAACAGCTGTGATGTTTCTGGAGGAGTTTGATGTAGTCTGTGTGCGTCTTTTCCTTGGCCCTTGCCCTTTTTCTTCAGTGGAAGTTTCTTTGGGCAGGTCGGTGGCAGCTGTTGTACCTGCCTGGGACCCTCTCTCTTTTGTCCCAGTTCCTTCTTTGGTGTCAGCTTTGATCTTTCCTCCTGCTAGCCTCTGATGGACAGTAGTGGATTGTGAAATGACTTCCTCATTGATAACCAGTCCCATCCTGTTGGATGGTAGTCAGGTTCACAAGGCACCTGACTTGACTTCCTGCCTTGTTGGCCTCGGATGCATCTCCCGCCTTTTTTTCACCCTCCTGCCTCATTCCTGTCCTTGCATGAATCCTCCTGAGAACTGACGTACGCTCTGGCTCGACTGTGGTCTTTGAGCGCAGTACAAGGTGACTGAGTTTCTTAAGACATGATGTTTCTTGTTGCCTTTGGGCCCACGTTAAAACCTGTCTGAGGACAGCCCTCCATGGAGCGGCGACTTTCTCCATCCTCCTGGTTCATTGATGAGGGGAATGCCTCCCAGGGGTGATCCAGGCCCCCCAGTGGGCTGCTCATGCTTCATCCCCGCAGCCTGTGTTGGGGAACATTGGCAGCAAAGCGAGGGGGCCTGATCGTCTCTAAGTTGTTCTTCTTAGCCCCCCACTTCCCTGTCTCCCACTCTGTTACATTCATGCCAGGAGGGGAAAGATGCCCATCTCTGTTCTAACTGTGTGCTGCACATGTATGTAACAAGAAGCCCTTCCCTCTCCACCTTTGCCCACACATTCCGAGAAGGAAAAGGGTGGTCTTAGATGGAGCCTCAGCACAAAGATCACAAAGCTGGCCTGTGCTGTCCCACCAGTGGGGTTTCCCCTACCGTTCTTGGCAAAGGCAAAATATTTTGTGGAAAGTATGGCTCAATCACACATTCCCAACCCCTGCTTTAAGGGAGCTCTTGTCGAAGGTTCCTGCCAGGAATCCTTTTAGGCTCCCACTGGGCTATGGGGAGGGCAGGGACCTGTGCTTGCCTTCCTCTGCATCCCCAGTACCTGGCATACAGTAGGCTCTTAACCAATGCTTGGTGGTGGTGATGATGGGGATGAAGAAGCAGCCAACCGCTTCGTACCTCTTGGCTGTGTTATCTGTCAATTCCCAAGTTGAGCTCCACCTAATGAGCTGAGTGCTTTCCTCTTGACATCACGAGGATGCCCGTCTCTGTTGGCTCAAACCCTCACTAGAGAGATGCAGAAAAATGGGAACCCTCTAGGGATGGGGAGATCACTCCCTTCTGAAGCAGTGTGTCTGCTTTAGGGACAATAGGAAGGTCACTTTCACGAAGGAGACCCTTCTCAGACATGCTCCAAATGAGCGCTTGCAAAGCTTCTCCGTCCTTTTCTTTGATGCCCAAATGGTGTTTGGTGGGGAGGGCCTTCCTGAAAGGTTAAAGGGAGCCTTGCCCTGGGGGAGGCAGTGTGGTGGAGACCCTTTGAGATTTCTGGAGGAGAGGGATGGTGGCAGGTCCCATGCTGGGACAGTGAGCCCTTTGAGATTTCTGGAGGAGAGGGATGGTGGCAGGTCCCATGCTGGGACAGTGAGCCCTTTGAGATTTCTGGAGGAGAGGGATGGTGGCAGGTCCCATGCTGGGACAGTGAGCCCTGCCGGCTCAGGGCATAGGCTTGTGTGTGTGTGTGTGTGTGTGTGTGTGTTTTGAGATGGAGGAATTTGGAGGGGCTGTGCTCAGGATCTTGGAGGGCCGCACACACTCAGCACTCACTTTGGCCCTCCCAGGCCGGGCCTCCCAGCGTGGTCACTGGACCAGATGAAGGGAAACATGAGCAGGGGAGATTGGTGCCTCAGTGTCTTGGGACCTCAGCCAATTGTGCTGTTTCTCTGTCTCCTGGTTAAGCTGCTGGGGATTTACTTGAGCCAAGAGAGGTGGTCCCAGTGGCTGGAGGGCAGGACCACAGTCAGTAAATATTGATTAAGCCCCTACTGTGGAACAGGCACATGCAAAGCCCAAGCTTGGTCCCTGCCCTCAAGGGACTCACAGACTAATGGGAGAAGAGGGCCTGTTGGCCAGTGAATGGCCAGTCGAATGGAAGGAAATCTTAGATGGGGATGGATTCTCTCTGAAGGGAGGATCTGAGCTGGGAAGAGCTCAGAGTTGGGCCCAGAGCTGGGCAGTACTGACTGCCACAGACCCTTGCTGGGAAGGATCACACTAGGAGTCGGACTTTGCTGTCAGATGAGCGTGAAGGGTCGAGAACTTTGGGCAAAGCCCAGTGTGGGCCCTGGGCCTGGACCTGGTTGTTGTGCCCTGGGCTGGCTTTGGCTTCCAGGAGCCACACCTGCTACCTCTGGGGCTTCCGTGTGACTCATGTGCCCTGGGTATCAATAAACGTTTAATGCTGAGAAAGGCAGGAGGAAGGAGCCCTGGGCGGGCGAGCCAGAACTTTTGGCTTCTCTGCCACTGTTGGAGGGCATCGGATGAGGTATTCTGAGCCTCAGTAGTGTCATCTGTGAAATGGGCATGCTGGTGTGAAGGTGCTTCACCAATCAAGACGCTGGAGGGGTGGCATGAGGCGCTGGGCCCTTGGCTTTGGGGTATGGGCTGCCTCGGTTTCCTCCTCTGTCAAAAGTGTGAAGTGTCAGACTTAAGAACTTCTGAGGCCCCTTCTGGCTTTAGGCATAGGATCCTATTTGGAGGAAGGTGGAGGATTCAAGGTGGGGAGCCCATCCCTCAGTAACAAAAAGAGGCTTGGGCTCCCCTCCCCATCCTTGCCCCTTCTCCCCACCTTCTTCTTTCCCTCTCTCTCCCCTCCCCATCTTTGCTCCTCTGCATCCCCTCCCCCATTCTCCCCTTTCCCCTCCCCTCCTCTCCCCCCTTCCTGATCACTCTTCATCCCCCACCCCCACTGCTCTGCTGAGGCTTCTTCAGGCCGGCCTTGGGTCCGGCTGGGACGATGTTTCTGTTTCCTGAGCCAAGTGAGGGGAGGACACTTCCTGCTCTGTTTTCTGTTGACAAAGATCTTTGACCTGATGGTACAACCTGATCTTTCCTGAAGTAGATGTTGCAGATTAAGAAATATGGAGGCTCATAAGCTGGCTTCCAAAAGCATTCTTTGTCAGCCCTGAGGACCCATGCCCGCCTCACCTGCCCCTGCTCCCCCTCCTGGCTCTGCCCTGTCTTGAGCCCACCTCACCTGCCCCTGCAGGGCCCAAGCCCACATCACCTGCCCCTGTGCTGCTGCCCAGTTTCTCTGTCTGCAGCATGGGCACACTAATATCAGTGGTTGTCCATCTTCACAGGGTCAGGGAGCTGAAGGATGCCAGGACTTCTCCAGCCTCACTTACGCTCCAGGTGAAGCCTCTGCTCCATGATGAGAATTGTGGGTGGGCCAAAGGTGTGACTTGTGGCGTCTCTGGGTGTAGATGGGTGACTCTTTCATTTGGTGCCCAGGTTACCTTTACTCCTGGGGGGCAGTGGGAGTGGGATGGGAGCTGGTCTTGGTTGTCCCTGCTGCCCATCTGATTCGATAACTCAGTCAGCTGCCTGCTCCTCCCTCTGATCTGAAGCCCCCACCCTGTGGGGCCCAGGCCGCCTAGCCCCTCTTAGTCTGAGCAAGAGTCCTCAGAGCTTGTTTAACCAACAAGAAGCAAGCGCTTTGGGGTGGCTAGGTGGCACAGTGAATAGAGCACCAGCCCTGGAGTCAGGAGGACCTGAGTTCAAATGCGGCCTCAGACATTTAACACTTACTAGCCATGTGACCTTGGGTGGGTCACTTGACCCCAACTGTCCTACTTTCCCCCCTCCAAAAAAAAAGCAAATTAAAAAAAAGAAGCAAGCGCCTTGTTTGGGGAGGGGTGCGGAGAGCCCCTGCTGAGCTGAGCTGAGCTGGCTGCCACCATCAGGACTGCCGGTGCTCCCCTTACCCTCCACACTTCTGACGGGCTTCTGTCCTCCCATTCTCCTGTTTGCAAAGGGGCAACTCCTGGGGCTGTGACCCTACTAGAACGGGCTGGGGAAGGGATTCCCTCTCCCAGGAGCTTTCTGAGTAAAGGACAGATGGCCATCGCCTGTCTGAGATGCTGGGCCAGGTGGCCACCCTGCCCCACCAGCTCTGAAATTCGGTGGTTCTGGGGGTGCTGTAGAAGCCTTGAGGTCCAATGCCCCCAGGAGTGGTGATCTGCAGGACCACACCCAAAGTAGCCTGGGAGATGCTTCTCTTACCATCCTTGAGGGACCTTCTGGATCCCTGGGTTTGTGATGGTGGGGGCCCCTGGGGAGCTGGAGGATGCCAAGAGCCTTGGCCCAGGAGGCAGAGACCAGTGTAGGCCCTGGCATGCCCCCTCAGCCAGGGACCTGGAGCCGGGTCCAGGAATTTATTAAGTACCCCCTGTGTGCTGAGCAAACAAGACAGGTTCTGCCCCCCAGGAGCTCATAGTCTAATGGGGAGACAACACACAAACAGCTGTGGACTCAGTTTCTTTATCTGTCAAAGAGGGCTTGATCTGGATGAGCTGAGGGCTCCCCTGGGGCCCCAGAGCTGCCTGCTGGGCAGTGTGTGGGGGAGGGATAATGCGGGCAAGGGGAAGCCTTCTAAAATTAATTTCCAGCTCACAGAAGCATCTGTCGGTGGCTTGTTGGGGAGTTTAAAGTAGGTCGGATTTGAGATGGATGCCTTGGGTCCTGTCACTCAGGCTTTGAAAAGGCTATTTTGGGTTTTGTTTATGTCACACTCTGTTCTCTCCTAAGTATGTGAATGTATGTGCGTCTGGGAATGTGCAGGAGACAAATGGGTACATGCTACCACCCTGCATGACACAAGTATGCAGATGTGGAGCACCACACTTCTGCTGAGCAAAATGGCAGGCGAGTGGCTGGCTGGAGCCCTCCTGGGGCACCTGCTGAAGACTGGTCTGAATGTGCAGGCTCCTCGGATCTCCCCAACCCTGCCTGCATTTGGAGGGGGAGCCTGTGCCCACCCCCATTAGAGGGGGAGCCTGGCCCCTCCCCTTTCTCCCCTCTGACTGCCCCTCCCCTCAACTAGAGGAGGCGCCTGGACCCTCCCCTCTCTTCCCTCTGACTAACTCTCCACCCAACTAGAGGGGGAGCCTGGGCCCACCCCTCATTAGAGGGGGCTGGACCTTCCCCCCCATTAGAGGGGAGCCTGGGCTCACCCCCTATTAGAGGGAGCTGGACCTTCCCCTCATTAGAGGGGGAGCCTGGACCCTCCCCTCTCTCCCCTCTGACTGCCCTCTCCCCCTTTTAGAAGGGAAATCTGGACCTCCCCTCTCTCCCCTCCGACTGGCCCTCCCCCCCATTAGAGGGGGCTGGACTTTCCCTCCATTAGAGGGAGAGCCTGGCCCTCCCCTCTCTCCCCTCTGACTGCCCTTCTGCACTCCATACTACCCCCAACCCCGTTGTCCAGTACAGAACACCCACTGTGTGCCAGAGACTGTCCTTGCAACTGTGATACAGTCCCTGGCCAGCCAACGATGAAGGCCCGAGGAAGGGCATCAGGCCCATTCCTTTGCAGACACTGCCCTGTCTGGGTGGTGATGGCCTATCCTCTTTGGGAGGCCCCAGCACTAAGGACACCACAGGACTGGACCACCACCTGAACCCTGATCCCTCTATGGTGGCCTCCATTTTTGGGTTCTCTGGCCTGTTCATGGCGCCTTGAGGTTCTTGATTTAGAACTGGAAGGAATCACAGAGACCATAGAGTCCAACTGGCCCATTTTACAGAGAAGGAACCTTGGGTCCAGAGATGGGAAGGCTCCCTTCCCAGGACACATAAGTGGTGAGTGACAGACAGGACTTGAACCCAGGACTCAGACTGCAAAGTCAGGGCTTTGCCCACCAGGCCAAGCTCTCCTGGTTCATGGTCTAAATGCCTGTCTTTGGCTCCGTAGGAAGGTAGTCAGGACCTTCTGACTCTTTCCTGTTCTTGGCAGGTTTATGAGGCGATAGGGGACAAGGGACAGGAATACAGATGAGTGGCCTTGGGGTCAGGAGGACCAAGTTCAAATCTTCCCTCAGACACTGGGTGACCCTGGCTAGGTCCTAGCCTCTCTGTCCCTCAGTTCCCTCATCTCTAAAATGGGAACAGTAGTGATGCCTACTTTCTAGGGGTGCTGTGAGGATAAAGGGAGAACATTTGGAGCCGGGCTAGTGCTCTCAGCTGAGTGAGGACTCCCGGTGTGAGCCTCTTCACCAGAGCAGATCAGCAGAGGTCTTAGTTGGCCAGCTCCCCAGGGCAGAGGGAGTGCCCTGGGGCACGGGTGGGCATGTGCCAGTGTGACAAAGGGAAGAGGGAAACCTGTCTTTGCCCAGGTTCTCTTGGGAAGGGTTCTGGATTGGAATCTACCCACCGTGTGACCTTGGACTTGGCTTCTCCATTTCCTCCCATGTGAATGAAGGTGCTGTAACCTCCAGAGGCCCACCACTTCTCTCCCTGTGTGGCCCTCCCTGTGTGGCAGTGACAGACATGTAAAATCCCCCCACCCCCACTGAGTCAGGGCCCCTGAACTGGGGGAGGGGGGTGGAGGGCAAGAGTCAGAGGAAGCTTCAGGGCCTTCCTGGCTATGAGGCTGCGCTGGGGCCAGGGCCACCCCAGTGCTGAAGCCTGAGTTCTGGGAGGGCAGATCTGGCCTCATGTGCCTTGTCCATTCACCCCCCACCCCCGCCCACCCCCCATCCTGTCCCAAAGCCAGCAGAGCTGAGGAAGTGTTTGTGTGGGGAGGCTGGATCAGCTGTTGGTCATAGACACAGAAGCTGAAGCCCAGGAACCTTTACAGTAAGCGTCCATTTGGATTCCAGAAAGCCCTGCCCACTTCCCCGATCTCACCTCCCTCCTTCCCCCAGCCTCACTCCTTTGTCTGCACTTTGTAGATCCACTGGCCCATGGCTGATGAGCCCGCCAGCCTTGCCCGGGGCCACCTGCCTGCTCTGCTGGGGCCTGAGGACAGTGCGCCAGGCCTTAGGGTAGGGACTCAGTGTGTGCATGGCTGTGAGGGCCTGAGTCTCCTCAGCGCTGACTTCATGTAGCTCTGGACCCAGGCTGGTGGAACTGATCCTGTTATTCAGTCATTTCACTCATGTCTGACTCCTCATGACCCCGTTTAGGGTTTTCTTGGCAAAGACACTGGAGCGGTTGCCCATTCCCTTCTCCAGCCCATTTTATCGATGAGGAAGCTGAGGCAAACAGGGTTAAGTGACTTGTCCAGGGTCACACAGCCAGTCAGTGTCTGAGGCCAGATTTGAGCTCAGGAAGAGGAGTCTTCCTGACGCAGCTGGACGCTCTATCCACTGGGCCACTTAGCTGCCCTGACCTAGCTTAGCTAGAAGCAAAGGTATAACTAGGCCAGCACAACTGGGCCTGTGTCCCAGGGTGCTGACATCTGGGGTGTGGGGAGAGAACTGTGCTTCCCTGGTAGTAGTCTGGAAGCTGGAAGCACAAGGTGTGTTGGGGTAGAGGGTGAGTCCAGCTCAGCTGGAAGGTGCTGGAAGAGCAAAAAGGGGGGACCATACTGGGGAGAGCCTTGGTTCCCAGGCAGCTTCCATATAAGGCACCGGGGAGCTACGGACATATCTCCACCACGAGCACATGTGGTAAGCACACGATGACGCTGTGATGGGATGGACGGTGGGGGCCAGAGAAGGAGGCCTGTGAGAAGGCTGCTGGACTCACTCCAGGGCTCGGGGAGGGGGGGGGCCGAGTTGCAGGGGAATGGGCATCAACTGATGGGACTATTTCAGTCTTAAGTCTTCCAAAGTTGGTTCTGCTGAATGTGCTTGTTGCTGTATAACTGGTTCTTCTGGTTGTGCATCGGTTCAGATAAGTCTTCCCAGGTTTCTCTGCCATCTGATCTCGCAACCCATTTGTACCTGATGACACTCCTCTGCCACGATTTACCCAGCCATTCCCCATCTCCTGGGTGCTCTCTGGGGTCACAGCTGGTTACCGTCACAGAAGGAGCTGCTGTAAAGGCTTCTGGGCTTCTGGGCTTTCCCCTTTCTTTGCTCTCTCTGGGGCACGTCCAGTCTGGGGCCTGTGTTGCTGGGTCAGAGGGGATGTGCAGTTGAGTAACCCTGGGAGCAGAATTCCAGATTGTGCTCCAGACAGACCAGCCCCTACCATTGGTCACTGCCCTTTTTTGGGTAAATCTTGCCAATCATAAGGCTGGAGCAGAACCTCTTCCCTCCAGTTAGTTGCTGCTTAGTGACTTGGGAGCATTTTTTTCAAGTGGATGTCGATTGCTTGTCTTTTGACCCCATAGTTCTTGGAGAATGCCTTCTCCAATGCCAAGAAGTTGGGCTGTTGAGGAGGAGAGCCAAGGGTGGGCTTTTCTGGGACTGGAAAGGCCATCCCACCTCAGAAAGGAAGCAGTGGAGAGGGGGAGACCGGAGATGGGTGAGAGAAAGAGAGAGGGGGTGGCTCCTGAGCCAAGGTGGGACGAGCCAGGAGGGAGGAGTGGGAGCAAGGACCCAGGTGGGGGGCAGAGTAGGAGCCTCTCCAGGACTAGAAGAAGAAAGCTTGGGTGGGCAGTGAGGCCAGAGAGGGACAGCTGAGGAAACACACCCATGGGATGGGTGGAGGTGGGGAGAACACAGGACCCAGGGAAGGAAGTGCCCAGCCCTAGATAAAGGAAGGCCAAGGAGTTTTCATTCAGAGAGAGGGGGCAGGAGGAGGGCCCCCTAGCTGGGCTTTGAAGGCAGCTGGATTCTGGAGGCTGGCATGAGGAGGGAAAGGGAGTCCGGTCCAGGGGCAGCCTCCAGCTGGGCTTGCAGGCTTTCTGCACAGGCTCAAACCTACCTCTGTCTTACTAGTTTCTGAACTCAGTTAACAAGAAACTTCTCTTGGTCACAGGGTACTGTTGCTGTCGTTCCAGTCGTGCCTAACTCCTCGGGATCCCACTTGGGTTTTCTGGGCAAAGGTACTGCAGAGGCTGACCTTTCCTTCTCCAGCTCATTTTGCAAATGAGGAAATGGAGGCAAGCAGGATAAAGTGATTTGGCCAGGGTCACACAGCTGAGAAATGTCTGAGGCAGGATTTGAACTCAGGCCTTCCTGAGTCCAGAACCAGTGCTCTATCCACTGAACCGCCTTTGTCTTTGGTTGCTGGGATGGCCAGGAACTTGAGGTGTAGCCCCCACACCACCCCAAAAGCCCGCTGCTTTTCTGAGCTCTGCCCTCCTCTGCTTGGCTTCCCCCTGAGAATCCTCACCATGTAGGTGATAGTGTAGCCCCGAGGTTAGCCAAGGTCTCAGGCCCTGGGAAAGGCCAGGCAATAGACTCTGGGAGCAGGAGTTTATTTGGCAGCTCAGTTATCTGTCTGCCCTTTGACTGGGATTTGTGGGGTTTGCAGAGGCAAGGGGCTCAGCTTCTGTCTCCAGGCTGTAAAGCTGCCTTGCGTGCAGCATAAAGCGAACTCTCCCTTAGGACCTGATTCTTCGCCTCTCTGACTCTTTGGGTACTGGGCAAAGTAAACAAGAGAAAAGGCTGCCAAAGCAGGGAGCCTTCCATGCTCTGGAAAACGAAGGCGGATCCCAGCGCTTGTAAGCTGGCGTGCTAAACAAGATATGGCCTTGCTCCCTCCTCCCCCATCTCTGCTGTCGTTCTCAGACTGCTATGGGGGGCACAAGGGAAGGACCAGGCAGGGCCCCCATGCCCACTAGGTCTGCTCTTCACACAGAGGGGGCCTCAGGACTAAGGCCCTTCCCTTTCTCCTCCCTTGCCAGTCTGCTTGTCCTGCGTCCCACTTCCCAAGGCCTGGAGCCCGGCTGGATGCTGTGAGCTGCCCTGCTTCACTCCTTCTCCATCATCTATTTTACCACTTAATGCCTTAACCTGAAGAAGGGGGTCTAATGGTGAAGACCAGGCCCGTGGGGAGACGTTCGGGGAACTCGGGCACTGCCCCAGTGCTAAAGCTCCTCAGATCCCTGGCACATGAACACCTGGGCGTCATTTTAAAAATGGAAGCAGAGAGGAAGAATACTTCTGTCTGCCTGAAGCCTCAGGCCACCCCAGGACCTGCCTAAGGGGATCCAAGTAATTCTGTCAAAAATCAGTAAGAAAAAAGGGCATATTCAGTTTCCCTGTGGAATGGGGAAAAGTTCAGCACCTGCCAAGTGGCCAGCAGCCAAGCCTTCCCTGTGCCTTCCTTCCCTTCCCTCCTTCCCCAGCCCAGCACTCTGGCTCCCAAGCTTTTTCATGGGTCTGAGGAAGAGGAAATGGGAGTGAAGGCTGGGAATTTGTCTTAATTCAAACCAGCCGTAAGTGAGGAAGGCAGCGCAGATTCACTGCCCTGTGAATGACTGTAACTGTGCCACCAGGGTCAGTGTTGGGGGCGGGGACCCTGCAGGCCCCTGGTCAGGTTGGCCACCACATTAAGGAGTCAGATTATTCCCCTCGGTCAGTGACCCTGCAGCCGTAGACTCGTTGCTTGGTGAGGGGGAAAGCCAGGGGAGCAATGCGCTGAGCTTGGACTTTCTCCAGCAGAAATGCCAGGGCTTCCTAAAGCAGGGACTTCAGTGTCCCCTGAAGTCCACCCTGGTCCTTCCTGACTCCCATGGCAGGCTAATGTTGCCTGTGCTGTTTTATTCCAGTGTGCCTGCTTTGGGGGGGCACTCTGAAGCCTGGGGATTCTATAAGGCAACGTGGATGGGGCAGAGGAGAGCCTTGGTCTGTGGGGGGGGAAAAGGTCTGACTTCCAAACTTGCCCCTGGTGCTTACCAGCTGGGTAATCTCAGGCTAGTCGAGCCCTTTTGAATCTGTTTCCTTGTCTAGAAAAAATAAGGAGGTTGGGCTACGTGGGGTCTCTTTGAGTTCTCAATCTTGAGGTCCGACTCTGAGGCCCCGTGACTATGATGGGAGCCATCTGGATCCCTCCAGGATGGGGCAGGTTGGTGCAGTCAAGGTGGGGGGAGGCCCACCTAGCACAGGGAGCTCTCTAGCATGTTTGGTTTGGAGAAAAGAGACTCGGAGGGGAGGTCTAAAGGATGGGGGTGGGGATGGTGAAAGAAGAAGCCGACTTTTCTGCTCGGCCCCAGAGGGCAGTGCTAGCATTGGTGGGTGGCTGTCTCTCAGATGAAGATGTGGGAAGAACTCCCCAGCCAGAGACATCCTCAGAAGGCAGTGAGTGCCCGCTCACCCGAGGCCTCCAAGCAGAGGATGGAGGGCCGGCCAGTTGTCAGGGATGCTGCCGAGAGGATCCCTATGAGGTCTGACTTGGGCAAACAGGATCTCGTGCTTCGGGGCCTCAGTCTCTTCCCCTGTCCAGGCAATCTTCCTGAAGCAAAGTCTGGTTGGGCTGCTCTCCTCAGTAAGCTCCACTGACTCCCTGTTACTTCCAAGATCAGCACGAAGCCCTGTGGCTTCTAAAGCCTCTGGGATCCATCTCCCAACCCTCTGCCTGAGATACTCTCCCTCCTCATCCCTGCCTCCCAGAGGCCTTTCCCAGCCCGGCCCAACGCCAGGGCCTTCCATCTGGGGACTATTCCCAGTCGGTCTGTCCGTAGCTCGTTTGTACAAAGTCCTTTGCCCCTCATCTCCGACACTTCCCTTTCCTTGTATCTGCAGCACCTAGGGGGGTTTAATTAATGACTGATGTTGAGTGACACCTGAGCCCTCTGTGCCTCAGTTCCCCTGTTTATAAGATGAGGGGTTGCAGTGGAAGCTTTCTCAGGGCTCTTGATCTGAGGCCTCACCCCAGTGGGGATTGCTTGGAGGTGTTTAGCCTATGAATTACCTGTGCCTCAGACTGCTGGGGTGAGTCTGCGTGACGAGGCTGGTTTGGAGCCTGGCTCAGTGGGGAAGGGGCTGAAGTGATTGCCACGTCTGTCTCTCTGCCTCCTGCCCATGTTCCTACACCTCCCTGATGGCCCCAGCTGGGCAGTGTCCACACTTGTGTGCCTTGCTGGGAGGGGCATCTGGACACTGTCCCTTGATTATACAAGACCCCAGGAGCACTTGGCACAGGGCCACTGGGGTGGGGGGAGTCACCCAGAGAGCTTGGCTTTCTCACCCTCCCCCCACCCCCAGCTGCAGCATTCCCATCACCCAGGCACCAGCTGGGCAGAATGCCAGGCCCTGGCACTGAGGAATGGAAGAGGAAGCTTCACCACATTTCTAGGATCCTGAGCAGGGGCAGGTGGCCAGTGCCAGCCCTGGACAAAGGCCAGGTTAGGGAAGGGTGTTATTTCAGCAGAATCCTTGTGTGTTCTCATTACTCCAGAGCAGCAGGGTTGAGGGAAGGGGCCTCGGCAGGCCAGACCTTTCCATGGGGAGAAGCATCCCCCCTCTCATGGCGGCATGTGATCAAGTATAGGATGTGCAAATACTTTCACACTGGACATTAGTCTGGTTGTAAAGAAGGATTTAACTGATGGTATGAAAAATGGGAAAGAGGAAACAAAAGCCAACATGGAAAAGAAAGAGTTTGCTTCGGTCTACATACAAACCCTGTTCTTTCTGGATCTTTCTCTGAATGTAGACATCTCCTTCCAGCCTGAGTCAGTCAGTCAGTCTTTATTAAGTGCCTGCTGCATGCTGAGTACTGTGCACGAAGCCAGGGTCTCCCCTGCCGTTGGCCCTTCCTGACTCCTCAGTCTTTGTAGCTGGCTCTGGGTCTTCTCCACTCTGTGTGAATAGGAGGCTCCCAGTGCTCAGTCTCAGCTCCCCTGCCTTCCCTGGCTCATCACCCCAGGACCTGCCGAGGAGGAGCAGATGTGCTTGGTGGATGCTGGGGCCCCCATCTTGGCTTGGCAGTAGAGTGGCTGAGGCCCTGCTGCTAGAGCACAGAAAGGGAGGGGTGGGGTGTGGGTGGGCAGGGGAGAGGGATGACAGAGAGGCAGGTTCTGGTTCTGTTTAAGGGGGAACTTCCTAACGCTGTGGAATGATAGGTAGTGAGCTCTCCACCGCTGCAGGTCTTTATGTTGGCGATGGTTTTGTTGTTGATTTTTGGGTCTAAATCTCTAATACTATTGGCCTAGGGCACTCGCAGGGAGAAAATTTCCTCCACGAGTACAGGTCAGCACCTTTTCTGCAACTTACAGTCCTAGAGACTGAGGTGACTTGTCCAGGTCACAAAGCCTGGTGGTGTCAGAAGCAACACTTGAACCCAGGTCTCCTGGCCCTCAGGGCCAACTCTCTCTGGGCTGGATGACTCGAGAGCCCTCTCTTGTGTTATGATTCTTGGATTCTTGCTGACAAAAGACAACAACATCTAAGGATGGTCTAGTTCCTATGTTCTCAGAGTCTGCGATGGTGACGTCGAGAGTGGATCTGCACTGGGGCGTTTGTGTGTGTGTGTGTGTGTGTGTGTGTGTGTGTGTGTGTGTGGACAAAGCATTCCCTCCCTGGGAAAGTAACCTCAGATCTCTGTGTGTGTGGGCACACATATATACAGATGTATGTGTTTTTAAAAAAAGATTCCTCTTTAATTTTTATAATGAAAGAGTAAAACACATTTCATGGGCTTGCCTTACTGAGCATGGTGCTTCAAGGCCTCCTGCCCCAAGGGGCTCAGATTCTAATGAGGAAGACAGGACCTGGTGGGGAGCAGTGTCCAGGGAAAGGAGCTCAGGGTGGGCAGTCTCTGGGGTGGGGACTGGAGTCACAGGGCAGTGCAGGGACATGCCCTTTCCAGAGACGGTGGTCCTGGTACTTTGGTTGCTGTTCACAGAGAAAGAGATGGGGGAGCTGGGGAGTTGCCAGCAGCAGAACCACAAGTGGCTTGTGGTGCCACAAGTACCAGGCCAACCAATGTAGCTCCTCCCTGACTTAGTCTCTGGACATTGGGTTTGGGGAGTGGCTCAGGAAAGTGGGTGGTAATGTGGTCCCTCCCTTTGCACTTCCCTTTGTGCCCCTTGGGAAGCTGAAAGCAGCTGGGGGAGTGAAGAACCCATCCCAACTCCACCCAGCCCTTCCCTGTGCCCTGTGGAATGCCTGTTCCATAAGCAACAAACTTCCTTTCATCCTAAATCTTTTCCTCTCCCCCTACTTCCATGTTAATGAGTCCTTCCCCACCCTCATCAGGTGACAGCCCCCCTGGCTCCCTTTCCAGCCCTAGGTCCAACTTCACTCATTCCCTCTGGAAGTTGGAATGGTCCTTGCTCCTTCCAGGCTCTGCCCCTTCCTCCGTCACTCAGTAACTGTCTCTTCTGAGGTTCATGCTATTCCTGTCTACCTGCCAATCAGAGTCCTGGTAGATGCTGTCTGCAGACCCCCAGGTAACGCCCCTCCTTCCTTGAGGAGAGTGATTCTTGGAGGCCAACCCTGGGAAATCCTTGTTCATGTCTGGCTTGGATTTGAGATTCTTTCCAATGTGGAGAATCTTTGATGCCTGGATTCCTTTACCACCTGCCCTGCCGGCCAAACAGAATGCTCCTAAGAAGCAAACAAGGTTGTAGGTGAGGGGGACCCTTTTGGAAGCAGGGCAATTCTTGAGGTCCTCCTTCCTTTCCCTCCACTAGTACCCAGGCTCGGAGGCTCCCATGAACTGGAAGTGTGTTGGAGATCTGTCACATCCTGACAATGCCCAGTCTGAGTCAGCAACCAAGGGACAGTTTGTATGACAGGAATCTATCCCCCAGGTCATGGGAGAAGACGTTTAGGGGCAGGGGCCTGGCATCTTTCAGCTGCCCCACGTGGGCGTTTATTTATGCCTCCTGCTCACAATGCTAGCCCTGGGTAGGTCCCTGGACACATAGCTCATGGAAGGCACCATCCACTAAGTGGTTGGCCAGGCTTCATGAGAACCTGACTCTGGAGCCGAAGGGAAGTCCCTGTAGAGGCCTTCGGGTCCAGTTTCTACCTGCTGCAGAGGCAGATGCCCTGGGGCCAGGGCACTCCCCATGCCGCCTCCTCTTCCAAAGATGGAATCATAGGGTAGAAATGGCATTTGAATGCCTACCCTGGGTACCAATAGAGGAACAGAATCATCCAAGCCTTCCAGGAGCTCACACTCTAATGGGGTGAATGGGGAACTAAGGTCTAGTGCTGTACCTGC
This sequence comes from Pseudochirops corinnae, assembly GCA_028646515.1. Classification (NCBI taxonomy): domain Eukaryota; kingdom Metazoa; phylum Chordata; class Mammalia; order Diprotodontia; family Pseudocheiridae; genus Pseudochirops; species Pseudochirops corinnae. Next base: position 3,400,737 of record CM053590.1, on the reverse strand, counting down.
TGCTTAGCAGCAACACTGAGTCAGGAGCCCAGGTTTCCTGATGCCCAGGTCCTCCCCATGCACTTGGAAAGGGGCACAGAGCAGTAGGATCATGTGAGCAGGTGGAGGGAAAGGCTCCTGGACACTGAGAATATCATGGGATGAGTCAGGAGTGGCCGCCAGCTCCTCCAGGTGAAGTGTGAAGGACAGCATTCTGGAAGGAAGCCTCTTGGCAGCCCAGGCATCAAGGGCCTAACCATGCCTGTGCAATGTTTCATTATTGAGTGAGTCATAAGAAAACATCTGCCAGACTGGGCCGTGATGGACCCAAAGCTGAGCCTCACATGGGACACCAGCTGAACCACATCTACAATGAGCTTAGAGAAAATGTGACTTTGAGAATTTGAAATTGCACAGAGGGTGTCCTGAGTTTATGAGTGTGTGTGTGGGGTGTGTTCACCACCCTCAGTGTGGCATGGGATGTCTCTGTCTTCTTCCCTGAATAAAATAGGAGACTTTGTTTTCTTGCCCAAACTTGGAAAATGTTCTCTGAGCTTTTGGATCAAGGGACCAAGACTTGGGTCTCTGATGAAGACAGTTGGTCTTTGGGTGAGTTTTAAGCGTGGTCATGTGCCTGGCTTAGTGGCTCAGTGGATAGAATGCTAAATGTGGAGTCAGGAAACCCAAAGCTCTCATCCTGCTTCAGATGCATGCTAGATGTAGGGGCCCTGCACAGGTCGCTTCCCATCTCTCAGAAGTCTCAGTTTTCTCATCTGTAAAATGAGGGCATTGGGCAGGGTAGCTTTAAGACCCTTTGCTGTTCTAAATCTAGGCTCTCCCATGATGAGCTTCTCATGATTGCCAGTTCCAGTGGTTGTAGTGAGTGCTGGCTGCTATCTTGTCAGTTGGCTTCTCGGATTAGGAACTCACTGAGCAAGGTGGCTCAGCTGTGGGCATGACAGCCCAGGCTCTGGGAGCCGAAAAGAGAAGTAGTTGGAGACCCTCTTGCTTTGAGGGAAGTACAGCTAATGGGGCAGCAGGGCAATGTCAAGCTCCTACTCCCACTGTATCCCTTTTCTTAAAGGACCCAAGAGGCTGCTGTGAGTTGTCCAGTGACTCAGCAGTCAGCACTAAGATTGTACATGTGCCTGTGGTGTAACATCCTCCTGTGGCAGTGTTTCATCAGGAAAGGCAACTTCTTCCTCATGATCAAAGTTAGCAGCCCCGCTTCCCCTTTCGTCACTGGAGGAAAGGTCTCTGGAGGTGACAGAGCCTTGGCCCAATTCAGCAAACATTTAGTAAGTACCTCCTGGAAGCTGCAAAGTTTGGGTAAGATCGCCTCCCAGACCTCTTAAGGCTGAGTGAGTCCTCCAGGGGTGCAGGCACAAGCCCCAGAGCTGTCCCACAACAGACCGCCAATAATGCACCAAAGAGGTACATCATTGCGGCTCTGTGACAGCCAGGAGAAGAAAGCTCATCACTGGCTGGTGGGTCCAGAGATGGCTCATGTCCAGTAGACATCTTAAACTCAGCAAGTCCAAAGCAGAACTCATTATCTTTCCCCCTTCTCCCTTCCCTGCGACTGTGAATGCACCACCATCCTCACAGGCAAGCAGTGGGATATCAATTATAGATGTGAAATCATGTAAAACATCTTTCCATTAGCCTTGCTGCAAAAAAAGCAAGAAAAAGAAAGTGAGCCACTTATACTTCAGTCTGCACCCAGAGTCCATCCATTCTCTCTCTGAAAGTCCACAGCACTTTTCTTCATGGGTTTTTTGGAATTGTCAAGTCTTTCAGTTGGTCATTGTTACAATGTGGCTGTTACTGTGCGTGATGTTCTCCTGGTTCTTCTCACTTGACTCTGCATCAGTTCATACAAGTCTTCCTAGGTTTCTCTGAAACCACCTCCTTCATCTTTTCTTAGGGCACAATAGTATTCTGCCACAATCACATACCACCACTTGTTCAGCCATTCCCCAGTTGATGGGCGTCCCCTCCATTTCTAATTCTTTGCCACCACAAAGAGTTGCTATACATATTTGTGTACATGTGGACCTTTTTCTCTTTGCTTTGATGTCTTTGGGATACAGACCTGTCTCAGAGGTATCCTGGGTGAAAGGGTATGCATGGTTTTTAGTCTTTTGGGCATAGTTCCAAATTGTTCTCTAGAATGGTTGGACCAGTGCATGCACAATGCATTCTTCCAAGGTAGCACTAGCTTATAGAAGGCTCTGAATGCCACACAGAAGAGTTGGGTATATTCTATGGGGATTCCTCTCTCTGTGGGCTGTACTAGCTTACTTCTGAGGTCCCTTCTAAGCCTGAGATTCTGAGATCCTCAGAACTTAACCAGCTAGGCCGAAAGGAGCTCCTGAGGAATTCTGCACAGAAGAATGATATGACCAGAGCTAGGCAGGAATAAGATGAATCTTACTCCTTTCTATCATAATAATTCACAAGTAACCTGGTAACAAGGCCTGTCTTGGGTGGGGGGGGGACAACTAGAAGAGGAAGAGTGGGGTGGATCACAAAAGTATGGAGTGAAAGGGTGTTGGAAGTGAAGGAGACAGAAAGAGTAATGATAACCCTGAGGTATTAAGCATGGAAAATGGGGTAGATTTTGGTGCCACTGTCACAGAGTGGTCAACAGGAAGGGCAGGTTCAAGAGGAGAGAGGATGAGCTAGATTCTGAACAAGCTGAGTTTGATGTGCTGGGAGACATCAGAGTGGAAGACTGTAGGCAGCCAGGGATCCCAGGTTCCTTGGGATTGGGCCAGGTGCACAGGGGATTTGCCCTGTGTCTGATTTTGAAGAATTGTCTTTATTTTTTGGAAGAAGTCCAACCTGGTCTCTATTGGCCTCAGGTCTCAGAAGGACAACACTTCTAGCAAGTTTGCTCTGACCCTCTCTCCCAGCCCTGGGCCTGCCCACGTCTCTCTCCTCAGGGTTCTTTCTGTACTACCCTGAAGGACTCTTCTCTACTGCCATCAGCTTGAGCCCCCACCTGTGGTGCCAGTCACTAATGCCCTGTTCCTGTTAGGCACTCAACACTGATTGGCTTTTACAGAGGGATATTTACTTTAAAGACACAGCAGATACAATTGTACAAATGTTCCCCTCCCCAGGGCCTTGGGGACATCCTCTTCCTTACACTGCCTTGGTTTCTAGGGAGAACAGGCTTGACTTAGCTCAGTTCCTACATAGCCTTGGTCCCATCAAGTTCATGTCCAGATGGGACCTGATTGCTGCTCCTGAAAGTCATACCTTACTTCTTGGGGCATTGAGACTGAGCCGGCTGCAGACCCCAGCCCACACTACAACTCCCGGATTCCTGTGGCTCTTTCTCCAGACTTTCAGAACTTCTAAGGTCAATGGCTCTGTTCCCTTCTTCTAGAAGAGACCACGAACCAAGGCCCTTCTCCTTGGAGCATCATCTCCAAGAATGCTGAGGCTAAAGCTGGATCTTCTCTGAATCTTCTTTCTGCCATATTTCCTGGCCTGAACCACTTATGGGTTCTCGACAGCTGCTTCTCAAGAGGCTCTGCTGTTCCACATCATCACAAGAAGCAGGCTCCCCAGCCTTTCCATATGGCGATGCAGGCCCTCTCATACATATTGTCAGCACCATTCCTTCCATGTTCTTCCCAGGCCTTCAGCACACAGACCATGGGGCTCATCAATGAGGTCGTCAGCCCAGACTGGTCAGGTCCGTGTGGAAGTCCGGGCCTGGAGATGTTTGCTGTGCTCTCAGGAAGGGCCAACATGCTGGCCCAGGCCCCTCAACCACCAGTGTCTCAAGCTCTTCACTCATGAATGCCCCAGACCCCTCATGCCCTCAGCACGACAGAATGCTTGGCATCCGCTGAGGCAGTTCTCCGAGGCAAACTTTTATCTCCAAATGCCTCCACCAACCAGGATTCAAAGAGAAAATAACGGACAGAAAGGAGGTGAGCAATTCAATTGGTAAATAAAACAAAGAAATGGCTTTTAAAAAGGCTTGTGAAATGTGCAAACCTTTAGCGACAGTCAGGAGAGTGGAGGCTGAGCCAATGGACAGACTCACTGTGAGAAGGGGAGGGAGCAGAGGAAAGAAGACCGTAGAGGCGATTCATCGATCCATCGGTGGTCGCTGGTGGTTGTTCTGGCCCATCTGCTGCCCTCTGCTGTCCGAGTCTGCCAAGCTCCCCTTCCCCTTGGACCGGCAGTCTTTCCCAACATCAGGGGCTTTTCCAGTGAGCCCGGTCTTCTCATTATGTGGCCAAAGGACTTGAGATTCAACTTCGGTATTTGACCTTCCGATGACTAGAAGTAGTTAGCCATTTCCTTCTCCAGCTCATTTGCAAACGGAGGCAAACTGGTTCAAGTCACTTGCCCTGGATCATACAGCTAATAAGTGTCTGAGGCTGGATTTGAACTCAGATCCTCCTGACTCCAGGGCTCCACCTAGCTGTCCCTGGGCACATCAGAGGTGGTCAGTGGGTGTCAGTCAACAAGCATTGACTTACTATGGACCAGGCCCTGTGCTAAACACTGGGCATACAGAGAAAGGTGAAATACTGCTCCCCAACCCCACAGCACTCCTCATCTAATGGGGAAGACAAGGGGCCGATGCCTCTGTACACACAAGGTAGAGTGGATGAAAGGCGATCTGAGTGGAGGAGGTGCTCCTCATTTACTGCCCCTTGCCCTTCCCACTGGAGTTGTTGCCTGGGCATCTTCAGGACTGAGTCTCTGCATCTCCCTCTTGGGTGGCTTCTGTCCAGGGCACCCTGCCTGACCTCCCTCTGACAGGCCACACCCTTGGCCTGGCTATTGTATCCCGTGTCACTACCAGTTCTAAGATACAGTGGCCAGTGGTGTCCCCAGGGATCCTGTCATTTCCATCCCAGAAGCCTCCTTGTTGGCTGGAATGAGGTCCTACCAGGCCTCTCCTCTTGGAGGGCTGACAAGTGTATACCACTTTACGGGGAAGTGATGGAGGAGGAAGGAGGTGGCATTAGGAGATGCGGGGAGTGGCCGGCATGGGCCCTGAGGTCCTGGGGACTGTCACTAAGACCGGAGCGCACCTCCAAGCCCCATCAGGGCCCCAGGCTCTGTGTGTGAGTCCAGCCAAGTCTGTGACTTGTCCAGCATGGAAAGTGGACATTAGAGAGAAAAGACATCCAGAGGGCATATCCCTGGGCAACATCTGCTGGCAAGGTGGGGCCTGGGGGCCGTCTAATTCCACTCCCTCATGGTCCAGATGAAGAAACTGATGTAGGGGAGCCTGAAGCTTGGTGGGCCTTCACCCTTAGCGCCGAGTGGGGAGATGGGGGTTTGGAGTCAGAGGAGCAGAGCACCAGCACCAGCAGGGCGCTTGGGGCACGGGTGCAGGGGTACATGGGTTCAGGGATACATGTGTGCTCTAAGTCTCAGAGGTGGGATCTGACTGCCAAGGCAGCACTCCTCATCCTAGCCCATCTCCTGCCAGCCAGGGCCCAGGCCCTGCTGTCCCCTTCCCTGCAGCCTTTTCAGGAGCGTTCTCTCCAATGGCCCAGTTTTGCTGTTTCAGTGCAGGTTCAGGTCTCTGCAGGGGCCTGAATACAATGGCCAACTCTAGAAACTCTAGGCAGAGCCGGGGCCTCCCCTTCTGCCAGGCTCTGGTTTGTGTTGTGCTGGAATGCTCCCGCACACAGATGCAGAACTCACCAGTTAGAGGAGGCCAGATTTGTGGGAGAATGAAAGCCCAGGGCATTGCCCTCAGAGATGCCCTCTGCCATCCTTCCTGGCCTGGCTGCCCCACAGGGTCACAGAGACTCTGGGTGGCTGCCCAGCTCCTCCCTGCAGCCCCAGCCTTCACCAGCCACTTTCTAGTGTAAAAAACAGGTGTCCTGGAGAATGGCTAGAGAGCAGACATTCTCAGGTCTCAGTCTCCCCTGGCTGTCTTTGGCCCAGAGCAGCAGCTCACACTCCCAGGCTCTGGCAGGGTGGCACAGCATGGGTCCATTTGGGTTTCTGAAGATGCCACAGCTTTGGGCACTAGCTCATAACCTAGACATGGGGATCTTTCATCAGCCCAGATATACTCTCTTTCTGATCTTCAGAGTGGCCTGAAGACAGCAAACTGATCTCCAGAGGTGCCAGGGGCAGCCAGGGTGCAACTGGGGGCCGCCAGGGGGCCAAGGGAAAAGAGTGCTGGACTTGGAGGCAGGCAGGCAGGCATAAACATTTATTAAGGACCTACTGTGTGCAAGGCGCGGTGCTAGGCACTGGGGATCCAAGAAGAGCAATCAGTCTCTGCTCTTGAGAAGCTCCCAGACTGATGGGGGAGACATAAACTGCCATAGGCTCCAGATGAGGCAGCTGGAGCTGATCCACCAAGGGAAGACCCTCGAATTAGAGGGTGGAAAAGGCTTCCAGTGGAAGGAAGGGGTTTTTTTTCTTAGACCTGAAGGAAGGCAGGGGAGCCGGAGGGTGGAGATGAGGAGGGAGGGGGTTCTGGGCCTGGGGATGGCCAGGGGAAATGCCTGGAGTGGGGAGGAGGGTCCTTCTTAAGGGATTGCAAGGAGGCCAGTGCCCCTGGGTAGGAGAAGAAGGCAGGAAAGGTGGGCAGTGAAGGGCAGGGCAAGGAAGGCCTTTCCTGAGAATTTTACTTTGGATCCTGGAGGAGAGAGGGGTAGCCTAGTCAGACCTATGGTTAGTGGCTGAATGGAGGAGGGGCTGGCCTGGGGCAGGCAGATCCCCCAGCAGCCATTGCTGTGGGCCAGGTGCGAGGTGATGAGGGCCAGTGCCTTGGAGGAGTGAGAGGGCACCTCAGAGGCAGAAACAACAGGCCTTGGCTCCTGATGGGGGGCTATATGGAGAGGGAGGAGTCCTGGATGACCCCTAGGCTGGGGGCCCAGGGACCTGGAGATCTGGGGACCTGGGGCCTGGGAGCCTGTGGGGACGGGGGCCTGAGGCGGTGGTCATGCCCTTCGTAACTGGAAAACTAGGAGGAGAAGAAAGGAAGAGAATGTACGGGATGAGTGAAAGCTTCTCACTTTGGGGGTTGACTTTTCAGATTGCTGCTGTCCGTCACTTTGCTCTTCCTTGGTCTGTCTTCCCGCCTTGGCCTTGGCGGGCCCCTCCCCTGATCTTCCTCGCTGCCCCGGTTGGGGAGGCATTTGGGGCCGTGCGCCTCCCCGCCAGTGAGAGGGGAGACAGTCGGGGAGGGGTCTGGACTGAGCAGCGCTGTCTTTTGTAACTGGCCCCTTCTCCATGATGAGTCGTGGGGAAGGCGCCCTCTTCTCCGGGAAGAGAATAAAGTGCTGTTCTTATCCTAGGAGATCGCTGTGTTTATTTCTTTTCACTAAGTTAAGGATGAAGGATGTTTTTCATCCCAAATAAGAACGAGTTCAGTTCTGAACACTTTGAGTTTGCGATTTTTATGGCACATCTAGTCTGAGTCAGGAGGACCTGAGTTCAGATCCTGCCTCAGACACTAACTTGGGCAAGTCTTTTCACTGCTCTCCGCCTGTTTCCTCATCTTTAAAATGGGGGCAGTAATAAAGCTAAGCTCACCTGCCTCACTGGATGACCGGGAAGACTCGGGGGACATAATGCAGGTCCCCTTCCACGGCCGTGAGGGAGAGGCCTGCCCTGGCTCTTGGCCCCCTGAGTGCTTGGGGAGCTCCGCTTTGGGGGCGGCCCCCCAAGGACTTGGTGCTTTGCAGGGCTGCTCACCCTCTGCCCCAGTCCGCCTGCTGGGCGTCTCCAGGCTTCGTGGCTCCTCCCTGCTCTCAGAGGATCTTCCCCCATCCTGTGCTTCTGATTGGCTGCCCGGCTTTTTAGAACAGGGTTTAGATAGACATGGGGTCTAGTGGCTGGGGGTCCTGGTGTATGGGGCGGGGACCAACCGCCAATGAGCTAAGCCCTCAATAACCACGGTGACTGTTTGTTTGTCAAGATGATTTAAACTGTTTTCCAACTCTGGCGATCCAAGGTCAGTGACCTGTGAGGCACTGGCACTTCCTCCCCGTCAGCCTCTGCCCCCGGCCCCTCCGGGCTCCCTCCTTCTCTCCCCTTACTCTCCCTCACACACTCTGCCCGCACACTTTTCTAGACCAATTGCTGTTCCCCAAACTCAGCTTTCTCATCTCTCGCCTCCGCACCTTTGTCCAAGCCATGCCTGGAGTGTGCTCCCTCATCACCTTGGCCTCTTGGAATCCCTGCCCTTCAAGGCCCACACCAGAGTCACCTCTGACACAGCTTTTCTGGGCCCCTCAATTCTTGGTGCTTCCTTCTCAAATTACTTCCATTTACTTTTCTTTTTCTATGTTGTCCCTGCCAGGTGGGACAGAGCTGCCCGAGGACAGGAGCTGTTAGTAATTTTGTCTTTCCTTCCATATTTCCCATGTAGGCCCCTCGGAAATACTCTGAGAGTCACATTGTTTGTATTTATTTGTTCAAAAAGTTTTGATTGAATGCCTGGAATGTGCCAGTCTGACCCCTAGCTGGCTGTCCAGCCTAACAAGGGGTCAAAGGTGCAGCATCTCAAGCCGATCTGGGGTGTCTGGGGTGGGATCCTACCGTGTGTGTGTGTGTGTGTGTGCGCACGTGCACGTGTACGTGTGTGTACAAGCGTGTGTGTGCATGTGTGTGTGCACGTGTATGTGCGCATGTGTGTGTGTATGTGTGCATGTGTGTGTGTGGTGCTTGGGGGCAGCTTGTGCCTTGGCTTCCTCAGCCACCAAGGGTTTGTGGCTACTTGGACCTGACTCTCTCAGAATTGGCCCACAGCCAAGTCCAGGGTTTTTCGGACTAGAGAAGGGAGTATCATGGGATGGCTTGGGCCAGTCTGTCCCTTTCCACTGTCTGGGTCCCAAATCACTTATGGTACAGCCAACAGAATGGGCCTAGGCCCTGACCCTAGTGCTGTCTGGGCCTTTTCCAAAGGCGAGACTGTTTTCTCGGACCAGTAAAGCCGACTTTCAGAGGCCAGGCATTCTGTTTCCAAAGGGAGTCATCGTTTTTGTTCTGTAAGGCAGCGTGTGAAGACAAAGTTGTAATGATTTAAGGGGGTCTGTGCTTTAAAGCCTTGGAGTCTTCTCAGAAGAGCAGCTGAGGGCAGAGGAGATTGGGGAAGGCAGAGCCAGACACCGGCCTTCTCGGTCTCTGGGGTGCTGGGGCCTCTGACCTACATAAGGCCAGAAATCCCTAGAGCACAATGAACCAGGGCTGCCAGCACAGGCTGAATTCAGGCCCTGTCCCTCCCATTCGGCTTCACAGACTGTGTACCTCTGCTCTGGGGCCTGGCACCCATGTCCTTCCCCTCCCCCATAACCTTTGTGGCAGCAGGACCATGGCAGCTTCTTGGACGGCTGCCGACTTAGGTTTGGGGACTAGCAGGGAGAAGTGTCTGAGCCCCAGGAGAGAGGCTGGGCCTGGCTTTGGGCTAGGATTTCATCACCAGCAAGCATCCCCAGGGAATGTGTGTGAGTGTGGAGGCAATGGTCTGGCTGGTGGTTTGAAAAGCTGCACCAGTTAGCGCTGTCCTTCCCACACATCACATCAGACAGGGCTAAAAGCCCAGCTGGGCGACATCTGGGCAGGGATGGGAGCCACCCCATGGGCCTCCTGTAGAGACATGGACTGTCTGTGCTAGTAGCTTCAGAGACAAATGGCCCCTAGAACTCAGTCCTGGCTGTGACTTGAGGCTCAAGAGGCCCCTGGACGTCCCAGTGGGATGTCTGGGCCTCAGGGGAGTGGGTGTCCTTTATGTGTCAGCCGCTGGGACCTGAAGGCAGGCCAGGAGCCTGAAGGCCACTGTTCTTCCAGGGCAGGACCTTGAAGTCTGGGTCCTGACCTCTTTCCTGACCCTGGGCCCCAGGACTCTGGAGCGGAGAGTGAGGCTGAAGGCAGCCCAGCCTCACTTAAATCCAATTCATTTGCAAGCCCAGATACTCCTTCCTGACCTCTTGGGTCTTGGGTCTTAGGTCCCCTTTAAACAAAGGACAGACAACAAGAGCACTGGGGGAGGGCACTGGGAGCTAAGGCCAGCAGTGACCAGACCAGACGGCACAATGGAGAATCCCTTGGGGGCGGTTCAGGGAAGCCCCTCCGGCTCCTCCCTCACGTTTTTCCTTTCAAATAGCTTTTTCTTTCTCTGTCCTTTCTGTATCTCCTGCACTTCTCCCCATTTCTCTCCCCTCCTCCCAGGGAGGGGTCCTCACCTATTTGTGGTGGGTGGAATCACACTTTGGGAAATCTCGCGGGGTGCGGTCTGAAGATTCACCCCCCTCCAAACCACACCGTTGGGCTCAGTTCCACACAAAAGAGTAAAGTGTTCTGGGCCTTGTTTTGGAAAGGGCCCTCCAGTCAAACAAGAGAATGAGGTGAGCTCCGTGATGGTGGGGAAGCTGACCAGATACTCGGGGGCCCCCCTGAGATGGACAAATGGGGGTGACAGGCCCAGAAATGGGCAGAGCCCTAGCCGTGGGATGAGAAGGGGCAGAAGGCATAGTAGGGGAGCCAGGGTGGCCAAGAGGAAAGTCGCTGCTGCTGAAGGGCCCGAGCCTCCAGGAGAGCCTCAGGTGGGGGAACCGAAAGGGGATGGGGGTGTTTTCAAAGCTCTGTTTCTTTATTGAATGTGAGGGGATGCACCCAGGCCTAATTGCTGCATTGAGGTTTACAGCAAAATATTTAAGTAAAGAGGGAGCCTGGAAAAAGATGACCCGAAGGAGGGTTGGCCCTGGATGGGGCTGTGGCCCAGCTGCCGGCTTTTGTCCCTGAAGCGCTCAGGGCTGCCAGCCTGCTCACGACCACCCCATGATCCGGGGACAACAGCTCTCCTTGGGAAGGTGAGTTGGTGGCGGCTGTCAGAGGCCCCCTCTGGCTCCCACTGGCTCTACCCTACATACCAGGCCCAGCTCTGGTCCCTCTGATGGTGGGGAAAGGGGTACCCGGGGACAGAAGCCAATGGTGAGGTTCCAGGAAAGTGACCCCTGTAAGAACTCAGCTCCTCTGATGGGCTAGTATCTGCCAGAGGGACTGGGATAAAGCAGACCAGCTGTCCTGTAAGGACACGGATGCGGGAAGGAAGTTTGACCGCCTCTGGCAGGCGGTATGACCAACAGAGATGACATCACTGTCCTGCCCAATGGGACTCCTCCGGGAATCTGGGCACACATCTGGGTGTGGGTCTCTAGGACCAGGTCGTAGGGCCTTTCAAGGCCAGTGCCTTGTCTTTGGATCACATGGCTGAGTGGGATGGAATTGTCCTTGCCCTTCCCTAGCCCTCTGGGGCTGCTGCCCACCTCCCTACAGCCCCTTCCTGCCCAGCTCTCTGGGGGCTTCAGGGCCATCTTAAAACCAAGTTGTCTTCAGTAGCCTTGGCAGTGGTGTTGAGGTCACTCCTGCCCTGCCCAGGCCCCTCTCCCAGAGGAATCCTGGCTCAGCCTGTCCTGCCCAGCGAGCATACACAATGAACTGGAGTAACCCTGCCTCCACTGCCCTCTGCCAAGAACCTGAGCAGACGGTTACTAGGATTCACACTTTCGAAAGAGGAACATGTCTGGTCAGATGAAAATAAAGCTGCTGAGTGCAGAGTGTCACAGCCTCTGGGAGAAGCCCACAGATGGAGGGGGAGCAGTTCTTACAAGCCACTGAGGCACTGGTCATTGACCTTCCTCGGGCCACATGTGGTCATGCCCCAGGCTCATGGAGGGGAGGCAGCTGGGTTTCCCCTTTGGTTTCTTTGTTAGACTTTTGGCCGTCCTTGCCCCTGGCAGAAGGCTAGGACCACAGCCCCATTCTGTGGTCATGTCCTGGCCCAGGATTCAATATTCAGCTTGGCTTGTTCTGGGCTCCCACCTGTGATCTGCCATGAGAAGGGAGGTCACTGGAGCTAACCCAAAGTCACCCTGTCATTGTGGGCCCACAGATAAGGTAGCCCAGTGGCCATCTGGCCCTAGGGTTCTCCCCTTTTGCACGTCTATGCATCTGTCCTGATGCTGGGTTGCCTTTTTAGGCCACAGCTTGACACGTCCCATGTAACACATGTCCCTGGTAGCTACTTCAGAGCTACCAGCTCTGCCCACAGAAGAAGGGTCCACACTGCAAGCTCTGCAGGAATATCACAGCCCTAGGGAGCCAGCCTAGGGTGAGTCTGGGTCTCCCTCTTCTCTGAGGCTAACTCTTTGAAAGTTCCATCTAGCACACTCTCCCTTTCCCCTAGGGCTTTTCCTGGCCTCCCAGATCCCTGCCCAGATCTGCCCCAGCATCTCCAGAGAAGGAGCCCCATGTCTCTGTTGGTCACACCCCCTGCCATAAGACCCTGAGGCCACACTCACTGCCTCTGGGCCCTTCGCATGGGGCTGGTCTGCTTTGTCTGATGCTGGTCCTTCAGAGGAACTCTGAGTTCTGAGGAGGGTCACATTCTGGAACCTTGTCATTGGCTTCTGTCCCCAGACACCCCTGTACCTGCCATCAGGCCGGTGGTGCCTACCCAAGTGCCTTCTCTCTGGCTGTATCTCCCCTGGCAACTATGCCTGTGCCACCAAGAGCCAGGCGGGTTGGCTGGTGAGACAGGGCTGCTAGACACACCCCCTGAGGGGCCGATGGCTCCTGGGACTTGTCAGACTGGTTAGTCACCGGGGGCTGATCAGTTGGGCAGGCTTGGCTCTTTCAGGTATGCAGACAGTCATTCCTGCCATAAACAGACAGGCGCTGATGAATATCATCACTGCCAGTGTTCCCAGGTGGGTGGGGAGCGTGAGTCAGCTGGGGGACCGGCCAATTGGGGGATTCCCCTGTGGTCATTCAGCCTTCCAAGGTGGCGTGACCTTTGCTATGTCCATTTCTCAGATGGAAGAATTCAGGTGCTGAAGTCTGAACTCCTCTGGATGGGTTTTCTCTTCAGGCCCAGGACCCTTGGTCTTCTAGGTGACCTGTCTGAAGGGCAGAGGGCTCGTGGGTGTCAGCTGCCCTCTGCCCACCCTACCGGCACAATGGCCCTCCTGGGGCCAGCCAACTGGTAAAGGCCCCCGGGCCCTTTCCACTGTGCCCAAGGGGCCCTTGGAGATGCAGAAGGCTGGAACCCACTGAGTCAGCAGATGGTTTTGGCCAAGAGACAGAGAGACATGTGCAGTGAGGACTGTGAGCTTATGGGTTTCTGAGGAAATTTCTATTTTAATTCAAAAATGCAAACCCATAAAAACAGCTTTCATAATTGAAGACTGTTCTTCATAGTAACATGGAAACATAGTAACTAGGTAACTAGGCCAGAAGTTGATCGGCTCTCTTGGACCTAGACGGTCCAGCCTTGGACACAGACTGAGATGGACAGACATAGATACAGACACAGACACACAGACAGACACAGAGACACAGAGACAGCCAGACATACACGCACAGACATTCCCTTCATTCCCTCTCCCCCCACCTCCCCTCCCAGGAGGTCAGCACAAGAACCAGGAGCTCCAGCAGCTTTTCTTGGCTCCCGCCAGGAAAGCCTAGAGGAAGGAGAGTCCAGGAGGTGTGGGTACCTCTCTGCCCTCCTCCAGGGATCTGGCTGGCCAGATGCACTTAATTTCCTTTGGCCTGGCACCTTTTGGAGTTTGTTCATCCCCCCCAGAGGGCGGGAGCTGCAGAGATTATGAATTGGGAGCTCTTTGCTAGATCAGAAGGAAGGAGGGGACATTGCCCCTTGAGGAGAAGAAGTACATTTTGAGTCATGTCCAGCCCTGTCAAACAGCAGAAAGCAGCTGGGGCAGTCCAGTAGTGGCACAGTCCATTCATGTGATTTGTTGCCATATGCTGTCCTGGACCTCTGGTTCTGACAGAGCTGGTTGGGGGAGGGACAGGTTCCACCCCCACAGCTGGAAGGTCATAATTAGGTTGTTGCTGATGATGCTGCCACAGCTGGAGCACCAAGAGATGCCAACAATCCTGGATTAGTCCGTGCCCACGTCGGCAGGTGGCAGTTGAGAGGGCTGCTCCAAGCCACGTGCTTCTATATTATCATCTGTGATAATTATCATTGTTCGTCGTAGTTATCCTTGACAGAAGACCCTGCAGAAAGAAAAGGCCCAAAGCCAGGGCCAGGCACATTTGCGGTGGAGTTGGGCTCCCACACCGCTTGGGCTGCGCCCCTGCCCCCTTCTCTTTGGGGGCCCCCTCACAGCTTCTTTCCTCAAACCTCAGGGCTCTGGATTCCCCAGAGTTTGGGAGACTTGGCTTATGAAACGGGGGCTGATCTCAAGCTAACTGCTTCCTTTTCTTGGGTCCCAAATAGCCCCGTCAGGAAGATCGTTTGGGAAAAAGAAGCCAAGAGTTCTCCCAGAAGAGCCCTTGGGCTCGCCTCCTTCAGCTGTGACCCCCAAAGGCCAGCATGGGCCTTCCAGACCCAGCTCATCTCCTTTTTTGGGTGGGATTCCTCATCTGATGGATCAGGAGAATGCTGTGGACAAAATCTCTTATGCTGCCTTTACTTGTAATCAAGGATGGAGATGTAGGGGCCAGGAGAGAGACTAGATTGCAATGGGAGTCTCTAGTAGAGGGCCTTAGGGATCTGTCTGTAGCCCTGTGCTGGCAAAATTCTCAGCAGTTACCCAGATGGAGTCCTTGCTATAGAAGATGTGCTGGTCACACGGCAAGAGGAAGGGGTCACCAATCGGCAGTCCATGTGCTGTGAGATTGAGAAACTGGGGAAGACCTTGAGCATGCCAAGTGGGCCCCTATAGATCACTTATGGGAAGACAGGTGGACAGTGGATGGAGTCACTGGAAGGGGGACAGAGGTTCCTCCATTGATGTGGCATGTCCATTGGAATGATTGAGGACTTGGATAGAGGCATGGGGAGCATCCCACAGTCTAAAGGAAGAGCAGACCCTGCAGGCTGCGGCGGAGGCAGCATCTCAAAAGCTTCCACCAGCCTAGAACAATGACCTTTCTGGGAATAAAGCATTCTCTGTGGGCCACTCCTGAGGCTTCTGTTCACTGACAATATTGTGCTGAGTGAGTCAAGCTCCAGTATGTTACAGTGAGGCCCATGAGCCCTCAGGACAGATTGGCCTAACAACCCATACAGGAAAAACTAAATGGATGAAAAGTCCCTGTTGTCCAGACTAGAACATGCAGGGGAGGAGGGCGGCTAAGTGCCCTCAGTGAGTGTGTCAGTACATGTAAATGGAGCATGCCCTGGAGATGGAAAATGCTCCATTCTGAATTGAGGAGAGGAAAGGAGCTGCCTGGATCACACTTGGAATATTGTGTGTTTTCAGCAAACCCAAGCTGCTCCTCGGTGCAAACATTGAATGTATACCAGCTCATTGAAGCCCAGATTTTTGTTTGTCTCTGTAGTCCCAGCCCTTGACACCAGGCCTGGCACACAGTAGGTGCTTAATGCTTGCTGAATTGGATTGGAAGACTATTTAATAGGAATGTTTTCCTGGGTCAGACTGGGACCAGAAGGCATCTCGGTTTGGTGCCCAGTGTGGGCATTAGCCTTGCCTGTGGTATCGCTGATGGTATCCTCCCCTTGGTTGCCAGTGCCTCACTTAGGGGAAGCAGCAGGAAGAGCCCTGTTAGACTCAGGGGACCTGGGTTCAAATCAGGCTCGGATGTTGACCCACTGGGTGATCTTGGGCAGATCCATTTGTCTTTCTTGGTTTCCTGAAGGGGCTATATTAGACTTCTAAATCTGGGCCCCTGTGAGCTGCTGTGTGGGAAACCATTGCGTGATTAATTACCTGTGCGCTCAGACAGCCCAGTATTAGAGTCTCATCGGCCTGCGATGTACAATCACCATTCCTCCCTGCACTACCTACTGTGGCCTTCCCAAATTGTGGCCATGTTTCTGCCAGATGGCTCTTGTTATGGGGTGGGAGGTGGGACCTTTACGGGTCCAGGTCCTGGTCACTACCTTGAAACAGAAAGTGTCTTTAGGGAAGCTGACCTCAGAGAGTCGTGAACAGACTGGGAATTTGGGGTCTAGGGCAAGCTACAAGAGCCAAGCCCAGGACAAGTGGAAACTAATGCCTCCAACTGAAGGGGGTTAACAAAGCCCCTTGGCTCTGATGGGGGATGCTACCATGGGTAGGTGGGAACAGCAGAGAAACAAGAGAGGCTCTTATCTCCCTTCTGAAGGAAACCAAGTCCTTTTAGGGGCCTTTAAACTTGGTGCCCTGGGGGACAATGCCCTGCTTGTCCAGCCCTAGTTACACCTCTGAGAGTACCTTGGGTTTGGCCAGAGAAACGAACTGGGGAGAGAAAGGGTCTGAAACCTGGACTTAACTATTGCATTGTAACCCAAACTGATTCAATTTTGTTGATCTTACAGCATCAAGCTCTTAGCTGTGCAAGATCTGGTTGACAAGGAGGCCCTAGAGAAGGTAAGTCTGACACCACTGCAGGGGCAGGTGCCTGCAGTAGCCCCAGGGCTTTCTGGGTCCCTGCTGGGAGGGCTCTGCCCCAGGACAGTGACTACAGCACCTCTGCCATCTCAAGCCCTCTGAAGATGTGCCCAAACCCCAGGGCCAGGGAGCCTTCCAGGGCCACTACCCAGGCCAGGACCAGGGAGCCTTCCAGGGCCACCACCCAGTCCAGGGCAGGGGGCCTTCCAGGGCTACCACCTAGTCACTCACCTTTATCCTGGGCATGTCGCTGAGCCCATAAGTTTCTGAGCAGAGAGAAGGCACTGATCCACACTGGCAAACAGGATTTGAGAGTTCCCTAGACATGGATGTCAAAAGTCTGCCCTCAAACAAGTAGCAGCCCCTTACAGGGATGCTGTAAGGCTTGAGTATGGGGATGTACGTGGAAAGCATTATGGGAACTTCACAGGAGGACTCTGGAAATCATAGTCATTGTTCCTGCTTTGAAAAGATGAGACTCACCTTGAGTCCTCCCTCTCCCCAGCCTCTGTCTCCCCGCCCTCTGCCCCACCCCATCCCACAGTGGGTCTGTCTCAGGGATTTGGCTGTTATTGGGAACTGGACAGAACAAGCAGAAAAGTATGTGATGGGAGTGGGGGGTTACAAAGCTTCTTGTAGCTTAGCTGGGTCTTTCTTGATCCTGAGTGTCAATTCATGTTCTTCGGAGAGCTCATCCTCCTTTACCTTGCCCTTTTTATCTCCTTGGTTCTAGACCCCCCTCACCTTATAGCCCCTCGGTTCTAGATCTCCATCTGGGCCCTCCACAGTTCTAGATCCCCCCCAGCACTAGATCCCCCTCCCCTTGCATCCCTTGGTTCTAGATCCTGTCCCCCTCCCCTTGCATCTCCTCAGTTCTAGACTCCCCTTTCCTCTCCCCCTGCTTCTCCTCAGTTCTAGATCTCTGTCCTTGCCAGAGGGTGGGCCACACCAGGACCAGGGAGGAGCTAGGGATGTCCCCAGCAGCTCATTTCATCAGCGCTGGAGACCAAGTTCATCCTAGCCTGAGTCTTCTCCTGTCTCCCCCCCTTTCTCCCTCCAGATGTCCCCACTGGCCTTGCTTTAAGTTAGGGCTCAGCTTCCCCCACAGGCAGAGGATTGGGGGCCCTGAGGGTGAGTTGGAGACTAATGGTGGATGTCCCCAGCCGTGTGGGGTGGCAGCTTCTGGCAAGTGACTGCCCTGTCAGGCTGAATGTTGGAGATATTGGTGACAGCGTCTGATTGGCTAAGGGGTCTGGTGTTGATTCCGAGTCCTGTCATTCCTTTAAGGCAAACAGTGGGGATGATCTCTGGTCCCAGGATGCTGAGAGCTTAGGTCTAGAGCTGAACGTTTCCTCCGCTCAGGCCCAAAGTTGCCCATGTGGTGGGAAGGGGGTAAAGCCAGAGAAAGAGACGGCAGCTCTTCAGGGTGGGTCAGAATGCTGGGGGTGGCAGCACCTGCTGGTCCCATCCTTCTCCCAACCCAGCTCATCCATGGACCACCAGGTGGTCAATTGGCAAACATTTTTCATGGTTTAGTGTGTGCTGGGCCCTATGCTAAGCACCTGCCTCAGGGAGCTTTCATTCTAATGAAGGGGGACCATGTAAGTATCCAGGATCCTCCAAGATCCCTGTAAAGGAGGTGAGGAGCCAGACTGTTCTCTGGACAGCTGCACCTTGTCTGCCATCATGGGCATGGGAAGAGTTCAGGGCTTGGAGTCACAGGACCTGAGTGAGAATCTGGACCTGTGGGTGCATGGGCAACTCACCCCCTTGTCTGGCCTCAGTTTCTCCCCTGTGAAAGGAGGGGGTTGAGCCAGCTTCATGAACCAGCCTTCCTTCTCAGAATCAGATTTGTACACACAGAGAATGTAGGATGTTACTGGCTATAGGGAACTGTAATCAGCAACATATTTTTAAAAATAGTGTCACAGACCCCAGTGAAGACCCCTAGGGGCTCTGGGGCTTATTCCAGCTCTAAACCAGTGCTCCCCTGAGCCTTCAAGTGTTTATGTGGGTCTGCTGGGCTTTGTGGGAGTATTGTGAGGACATCACTTAGAAAATCCCCAGTGATGTCATATGTCACCCACCACAAGCCAGGAGATGAGAAGATGGGGGGGAGGTCACTGTCTGAGGGCCTGAAGGACCACCGTGCAGGTGGGACTAGGAGTGAGGGGTGCAAGGCATAAAGGGGACCTTTCCCCCAGACCTAGCCTGAGTCTAAAACTCAGGGCTATCCCCGAATGGGCCAGGCTGCCTCCAGAGGTGACAGACTTCCCTTCCCCTGAGGTTTTCAGTCAGGAACTGCTTGTCAGATGGGCTGTGGAGGGCATGTGTGCTCAGAGAGGTCTAGATGGACTTCGGGTCCACAGTTGTTAATATAGGGACATCCTTGTAGCAGGTCTGCATGTTGACCATCTCCAGAATGACAGACTGATAACCAGAGGGCCTCAGGAGGCCAGAGGAGAAGAGGGAAGCCTCCCTCCCCTGTCAGTCTGATCCCAGCCACATGGGTAGGTTGCTGCTCAATAGGGCCAGGCCTCCTGGCAGGGGCCTGTCCAGCTGGGTCCTGGGTTCTTCAGGCCTGCTTGTGACACTCAGGAGGTCCAGCCTTCATACTGTGAGCTTGGCCAGGACCGGGCAGCTGTCCACCCTTCCTGCTCACCTCTGCCCCAGAAGGCTGAGCTCTGTGGGAGGAGATTGAGGGCCATGCCTCTGCTGGCCATGACCTCCCCCCCGCAGGAAGCTGTCCGCCAGGCCCTGCCCCAGAACATGAGCTCTGGGAAGATTTTCAGCCCCTTCCATGCTGAGTCTGATGTGAAGAAGCTGGGGGCCGTTCCTCAGTACAAATCCGTGGGACACAGGCCCCCGCTGCCATCACTGGCCTTCAGAAGCAGAAGGAGCTTCGCTGGATGCTGGGTGTGGCTCACTCCCGGGCTGGCTTTGTGCCTTGGACCTTGAAAGCCCAGCATCCCCTGGTCTCGTCACAGGAAGTGGCTGCTCACTTGCTGTGGGTGAGCCTCGGCTGTGTGGAAGGGAGATTGAAGGCCAGAGGCCAGCCCCCTTCTTTTAGAGATGAAGAAGGGGCCTTCCCCCACAGCCACGGGCGGTCGGTGGTGAGGACACAGTTCAGATGTGGGTCTCACTTCTTCTCAGGTCTGAGGGTTTTCCATTTTATTTAGTTCATCAAGGACTTATTCTGGGCTGGTAGGCCCATGTTAGGAGACACATGATGTGATCACTGCCCTCAAGGAGTTTCCATTCTGTGGAAGGAAATATGATGCAGAGGAGTGTGATGTAGTGCAAGAAATGTAGGAGTCCAAGGACCTGGATTCGAATCCTGCCTATGTGACCCTGGGAAAATCATCTCACCTCCCTGGGCCTCAGTTGGTGCTTCCAGGCTTTGATCTCCAGTTAATACAGAGTCTATGCAGAGTAACTTGGAGGCAGAGGAAACTGACAAGTGGGGAGAGCAGGAGTGTGGCAGCTGAGCTTTGCCTGGAAGGGAGTTGGGGGGGCTCGCCTGGGCCTGGAGACCCTTCCAGACATAGAAGTGGTGGGAGGGAGGGAACAACCCAGAAGGTCAGAAGGTATCTGTGTGTGGGGAACCAAATCATCAGATGCTTTAAGTGTCAGAGGAATTTGTCTTCAAGGGAGGGCGGGTCAAGGTAGTCCTTTGCTGGGCTGTGCGAAGGCTGGATTGGAGAGGGGCCCTTCTGCTCTTTCCAGTCAGGGTATTTCAGAGCTGAGAGGCTGTTGATATAGGCTTGGCTGTGCCGGGGAGGTAGATGTTTTATTAGGTGGGACCTGCCTAGGGGACTTCTGGTCCTCCCCAGCAGAGTTCTCTGGCCTGGGAGCAGGTCTTGAGGAAGTTCAGGGCAGGTCCAGAGATAGGTCAGGGGTTAGAGACATCTGGGGTGGGGGGGCACATCTCTGAGGCTGCTGAGGGGAAGGAGGGTCTGAGACCAGCAGCAGAGGCTGAGTAGGGGGCTGTGTTGGCCAAGGGAGCCAGCGGAGGGCAGCGCCAAGTGACTGGCCTGGGGCTTAGACTCTGCTGCTGCCCTTGACTCCTGATGGTCTGCGTGCTGGTTTCTTGGTCTTTGGGCATTTTTCCTCCCACACTGAGCCTTAGAGGGGGCAGGGTTCTGGGGTTCCTTGGGTGGTAGGTACTGAACCAGGCCCACATTGCAGTAGGATGAAGCCCCCTTATCACTGTCCTAGCTCAGGCACTCTCAGCAGGACAGGGGCTGGTTTGCTGTGAATGGTTGAGCCAGGACAGATGGAGGATTCAGTTTAGTTTGCAAAGCCCCATTGAGGGGTAGGTGTCCGTCGGTGGACTGGATGGAACCCGGGGCTCTCCAAGGCCATTTGTCAGGGTACAGACTCTGCCAGGTCCAGCCCAGCTCAAAGGGCCTGAAGGAGAGCTCTCGCTCTGGACAATGGACAGTGGGTCTGCAGTCCAAGGCTCAGCCAAGCTAAGTCTGGAGGAGATTAGCGCCAGCCTGGCTGTGGGAAGCTGGCTTCCTTTGCTTTTTGTCACAATTACTCTTGAAGACTGTCCAGCATGTTATAAGGGGGAGCAGCCGGTGCTGCTGGAGAGGCTACAAAGACCATGGTCACAGGCCTTCGAGGGACTAAAGTATGGTGGCATCCCATGTGCTGAGCATTATGGAGCCCGTGAAGATGATTCAGATGTGGCCCTTGCCTCCAGGGGTGTAGGATCTCCTGTGTGAGTGTGAAACAAGCATTTATTAGGCACCTAGGGTATGCACAGAGAACGCCAATACCAAGCAGATGGTGCTATGGACACCGGAGGTATGGCAGGCTTCCGGAGAGAAGCTTCACAGCTTCTCAGAGGAGTCTGATGACCCTCTTGGAGAAGGTGCATTGGAGCTGGGTCTGGAAGGAGAGCTAAGATTTCTTTTTTTCTTTAGTGTTTTATCATCCAGTTATATGTAAAAACAGTTTTAACATTAGTTTTTAAACCTTTGAGTTCCAAATTCTCTCTCTTCCTCCCTCCCCCCGTTGAGAAGGCAAACAATTCAATATAGGTTATACTTGTATAGTCCTACAAAACATATCCATGACAGTCGTGTTGTGAAAGGAGACATGGATAAAAAACTCAAGAAAAATAAAGTTACAAAAGGCCGCTTGAGTCTGCGCTCAGATGCCATTAGTCCTTCCTCTGGGACTGGAGGGCGTTTTTCATGCTCAGTCCTGCGGAGCAGTCTTGCATCCTTGGGTTGCTAAGAATAGCGCTGCCGTGCAAGGCTGATCGTCTTACAGTACACTGCTACTTTGTACACAGCACACGTCACTTTGTATCAGCCCGTGCTAGTCTTTGCAGGTTTTTCTGAGAGCATCCTGCTGCTCGTTTCTTGCAGCGCAATAGTATTCTATCACAATCACATGCCACAGCTTCTTCAGCCATTCCCCACCTGGGTAGGCATCCCCTCAATGCCAAACTCTTTGCCCCAGAAAAGAGCTGCGATCTATATACAAAAACACAAAATATTTTTGTACGTGTAGGTCCTTTTTTAGAATCTCTTTTGGGATACAGACCTTGTAGAGGTACTGCTGGGTCAAAGGACATGCTGGGTTTTATGGCTCTTTGGGTGTAGTTCCCAGTTGCTCTCAAGGCTGTTTGGATCACTTCACTACTCTACCAACAATGCATTAATGTCCCATTTATCTCTTCTGTCCTATTAGCAATCTAATAGGTATGAGGTGGTATCTCAGAATTGTTTTAATTTATTTTTCTCCAATCAATAGTGAGTTAGAGTATTTCTTCATATGGTTATATGTAGCTTTTATTACTTCCTCTGAAAACTGATCATATATTTTGATCATTTATCAATTGGGGAATGGCTCTTATTTTTATAAATTTGACTCAGTTCTCTGTATGTTTGAGAAATGAGACCTTTATCAGAGAAACTTGCTTCAAAACTTTTCACAGTTATTACTCCATCCAATCCTCTCCCACCCCACCTATTTATTCTATTCTCTCTCTCCTTTCACCCTCTCCCTCCTCAAAAGTGTTTTGCTTCTGTCTGCCCCTCCCCCAGTCTGCCCTTTCTTCTGTCACACTCTCTCCTTCTCTTATCCCCTTCCCCCCACTTTCCTGTACGGTAAGAGATTTCTATACCCAGCTGGGTGTGTATGTTATTCCCTCTCTGAGCAAATTCTGATGAGAGTGAGGTTCGCTCCCTGCGCCTCCCTCCCTTCTCTTCCCCTCCACTGTAAAAGCTTTTTCTTGCCTCTTTTATGTGAGGTCATTTCCCCATTCTCCTTCTCCCTTTTCTTTTCTCCCAGTGCATTCCTCTGTCACCCCTTCATTTTTTTTTGTAGGTATCATCCATCATTTCTAACCCACACCTGTGCCCCTGTCTATACATACTCCTGACTGCCCTAATGATGAGAAAGGTCTTAGCAGTTACAAATACTATCTATCTTCCCACAGAAGAATGTCCACAGTTTGAACTTATTTAAGTCCCTCATGATTTCCCTTTCCTGTTTACCTTCTTGTACTTCTCTTGAGTCTTGTATTTGACAGTCAGTAGCTAAGATTTCGACAGCTGTGGGAGAAGGCCATTCTAGGAGGAGGGAATGGCCTGAGCAAAGGTAAGGAAGTGGGAAAGTATAGAGCAGATGACGTGGGGACATTCAGTTTGCCTGAGCAAAGGTATAGGTAGGGGAGGGATGTTAAGGCTGGAAAAGGTAAATTGAGGCCATTCGTGATGGATAGAGGGTAGATGCTGACAGAATCAGTAATTCCAAGATTAAAATCCTCACTCAAATAGCTGGAAGGGTTAAGCCTTCAGGATATAACAAGCAGCAGGAGACAGTCCCTGCCCTCAAGGAGCTTATGGTCTAATGGGGAGGCAACATGTAAACACAGATATAGGAAACCAGCTACATACAGGACAAATAGGAGACAGTGAACCGAGGGAACCTGGAATGACGAGGGCCTGGGGAAGGCTTCCTGGAGGGGGAGCCCAGGGAGGTCAGTGGCCAGAGCAGAGCGGGCACAGTGTGCCAGGCCCGAGGGATAGCCAGGGAGAATGCCCAGGACCAGGACGGAGATGGAGGGCCTCATTAACAGAGCCCCCAGAAGCCGGGGTCCCCACTGGAAGGGTCAGAGGGATCAGATTATAAGGGGCTTTGCTCCTGGAGGCCATAGGGAACCCCTGGAGTTTATTGAGCAGGGGAGTGCTGTAGCCAGATGTGTGCTTTAGGAAAATCCATTTGATGGCTAAGTGTGGGGGGGGAGAAACTGAGGCAGTGGGACCCCAGCAGGCCGTGAGAGTAGGGTCATGGCACTCTCAGTTTCAGAAATGCTCATTCCTTCCCAGCTGTGTCCCTGGCGAAGTCTGTGCCCCTTTGCCAGGTTTTCAGGACTCTCCTAGGCTTGGGTGCTGTGGTTCCAGCTCCACCTCCCCTTCTGTCAGGAGGCCCTTTCTCACCTCCAGGCTGTGGTTTGTGTCCTTCTCTGTGCCTGGAGCACTCTCCCACTGTCTCTTTTCCTGTTGGATTCTTACTCATCCTTCACAACTCCCCCTCAGATGCTTCCATAATTCTCTTGGAGTGCTGAGACCCTCTCTGGTGCCCAGTTCTGCCACTTTGTGCTGGTGTTTCTTCCTCGCCCTGGACTCAATCCAGGAGGGATTGAGGAGGGCAGGGGCAGGCATTTCCCAGGGAAGAAAAGCCTGGGGCCCTGTCCACACAGTACTCGCTTACAAGATGTTTGCCCAAGTGGCCAAACAAACTGGGTCTGGCCCCTCATAAATTTCCTCACCTCCCTCTGGCCTCCCACCCAAATAGGATCCATTCCTCCATCAGAACAGAGAGAACAGTAAATCATCCGAGCTATAAAAATAGCACCGGGGAGGGGAACTGTTCCTAAGAACAACCCCCAGTGTGGACCTGGACCCCCCAGCCTGCTGCTGGGCCGCCCCTGGCAGGGCACTTACTAGTGTAAGAGGCTCTGGTCTAGGGTTCAGGGCGAGCTGCCTCACCCCAGCCCCTGCTCCTGCTCGGGTGGGTGGACTATCCCATCTGGGGCGATCTTGGCCCCATGCTTCCCCTTTCTCTCCAGCCTCCCCTCATTGGACCCTGGCCATGCTCATGATTTCTTGGAGGCTTCTGGGGCTGGCTGTGAAGGGCCATAGAACTGGCAGGTTTCCAAGGCAATGAAACCTTTAATAAACCAGAGCAAGGCACTGCTTCCACCACGACCTGCAGCCACTGGGCAATCTTGGGGTACTTTCGCTCTCCCACACCTTTGCTGGCCGGCCTCCTAGAGACAAAAGCTACGTGAGGTGCTGTGGAATTTGGGCGGATTCTGACTGGGAGTAATCTAAAAAGCAGATTTGAGCACAAGCCTGTCACTCCTCTACCTGCACAAAAATCTTCCATGGCTCCCTATGGCCTCTAAGGAAAATGTACAATCCTCTGCTGGGCATTCAAGGTTCTCCACCATTGGGCTTCCTTTGCAGGCAAGCTGTGGGACAAGACATTCCCTGAAGTCCCAGAGGGGAAGGGCATCTGTGCCTGGAGAATCTGGGCCTGCTTCCTGCAAGCAGTGGCCAAAGCATGGCAAAGGAGGCAGAGGGAAGGTGTTTTGGGTGAAGGGAACGGTTTGGTTTATAATCGGCAATTGGTAAAATCTAATGAGAAAATATAAAGAGCTTGGCATGGAATAAGGATTTCATGCTCATTTATTCTTTCATTTAGCCATCCATCTATTCGTTTGTTTCCTCCTGCCCCCTCCCTTCCTTCTTCCCTAGGGGCATTTATTGCCAGCTGGGCTGGGATAAGGACCAATGTGGGCTACTATAGAAAAGGGCAGCAGATGACAGTCCTCTGTTCCCCAACTTTAGCAGCGAGTACTGATCTGCTGGATCCAGCTCATGGTCCTGATGGGGCTGAGAGGGGGCCCAGGATAGGGGCCTGGCCCCCAGGTTCTCAGCCTCTCTCTCTATAGGACCCTCTCCATCCAGGGTCACCAGCAGCTCTGGGCGCCGCTCCCCCCCCACCTTGGGTTCTGCCCATGGTCTAGCAGGAGCTTGTCACAGCAGCCACAGTTGCAGCTGTGCCCACCAGGGTGGGGGGGCCACAGGGGTCCTAGCCCTCAGATCTGTCCCCTCATCTGTTTGGAAATAACTCATGTCCTGCTTTCTCATCTGTCTGAAAGGCTTCTTTTCCATACTGAACTGCTCACCATACCCGCACTTTAATGTTCCCAGATGGAATTTCTCCTCCTCCCCTCCTCCTCCCCCTCTTCTTCTTCTTCTCTCCTCCTCCCCCTTCTCTCCTCCTCCTCTCCTCCTCTTCCTTCTCCTTCCTCCTCTTCCCCTCCTCTTCCC
>CM053590.1:3352368-3374523 GCA_028646515.1 Pseudochirops corinnae | reverse complement strand
CTTACTCTCATTGAAGTTGGCTTAGGGAGGGAATGACATACACTCTAAAATGGGTATCTTGCCCTGCAGGAGAGTAGCGGGGAAGGGGATGAGAGGGGGGAGGATGGAAGGGAGGGCAGGTTGGGAGGGGGGGATGTTAGAAGCACACACTTTTGAAAAGGGACAGGGTCAAAGTAGAAAATAGAACATGTGGGGGCCGGGATAGGATGGAGGGAAATATAGTCAATCTTTCACAATAAAACTACTATGGAAATGATCTGCATAACTACACATGTACAACCTATATTGAATTGCTTATCTTCCCAGTAAGGGTGGGTGACGAGGGAGGAAGGGAAAGAATCTGGAACTCAAAGTTTTAAAATCAAATGTTTAAAAAAAAAAATACACACACACACACACACACACACACACAGTGGGGTTTTTTTGCATGCAACTGGGAAATAAGATATACAGGCACTGGGTAGGGAGATCCATCCTGCCCTACTGGAAAGTCAGAGGGGGGATGGAGGAGGATATAGGAGAGAGCAGATTGGGAGAGGGGGTATATGGTGGGATGGCTGTTTTCGGTTGGTGGGGAGGGGAAAGATGGGGAGAAAATTTGTAACTCAGAATCTTGTGGAAATGAATGATGTAAACTAAAAATAAACATTAAATTTAATTTTAAAAAATTTTTTTAAATAAGGCAAAACCCAAGAGGACTTTAACTGATGTTGTGTGGAAGGATAAAGATGGCCTTTCTATAAAAGGTAGGACAAGCAAAGTACACTAGAAGAGATGAGTGTTTCGAGGGTCACTGGAGGGGAAGCAATTGGAAAAAAGTTGGAATGATTCCAAAAGTGTGGCGTTTTTTCTTTTTGGGGGAAGGAAGGGAAGAGAAAAGAAGACTGAAATTTAATGGGACTAACATGTATTTGCTCATTTAAATATTAAAATTGTCAGTGGCCCCTATGTGTTATTCTAAGACAATGATACTCCCCAGGGCTGTGCGCTTTTTGCTCAATCAGAGAAGCCTCTCTTGACTCAAGTGAAATTGTGACACACTGAAAGCCAGTGACAGAGCCACGCCAGCCTCCTCACAGGGTCCTCTCTGATGACGTCCAGACTCGGCCTGCTTCCCTTCTCCCTCACCTCCTCCTGCCTTCCTGTCACTGTCTCTCTCATTTTTGTGATTTTTTTAAAAAAAATTTACTTAGGGATTTCTAAGTCTCCTAACAAAGGCTCCTTGGTGACCCAAAAACAGAAGGGCTAAAAAGGAATAGACAAACATATCCATCAAAGTTCATTTTCAACATGGAAGAAAAACATACAAGGCCCCATATGAGGCCTCTTTTCCTTCAGGCTTCTGCTCCAGGGTATGACTATGAGGTGTGAAGATGGGGAGCTCAGCCTTGCACATGTAAGGGGACAGACAGCCCTACCCTCCTCACAAGGAAAAGGGGAAGGGCCCAGCAAGGTAAAAGGATGGAGGGAAAGAGTTCAACATCGGGAGGCTAAGAGGACATAAAGATGACCAATTAAAAATCAAGGCTGCCCCACTCCAGTTATGGATTTAAACTGAATCATGTAAATCCAGTCTGGCCTGCTTTGTGCTCCTAAAATTCACGTGTGATATGAATGTGACCAGCTTCTCTGAGGAAGATACATGTGAGTGGCTGGCAAAACTGATGTTCACCTGAAAAAGATGGCAAAGGCAGGCAGGTTCGAGAAGACAGAATTCAGAGAAAACCTTCCCTATCTGTTAAAACCATTTTTTCAAGTGAGGGGAGCTTATTTATAAAAACAGGACAAATATTTTTCTAAGATTTATATCTAAAAAAGACCACAGTAAGTCTCCATTCCATGTCAATTGTTACTTGACATCTGAGGATCAAATGAGATCCTACTTGTAAAGCACTTAGCTGTTAGCTTTTTAGGAAAAGCTTTTCAATTTTGAACTCTTCAGTCCATCACCTGTGGACTTATTGGTTCAATTTTGTTGTTGAAAACAATTTGAAGTGAGGGGAGTTGTGGGGTCATGCTAAGAAAACCCAGCGCCTGGACAGCCTGTTGTGGAAGCTGCTCAGACACAAGTGGGGTGGAGGGCGGGGCCTCTGGCCCCAGACTGGGCCGCTAAACCATGACAGCGGCCAGTCCAGACCAGGAATGGTGCCGCCATCTGGAAAAGGCATCACGGGCTCCCAAAGTTGGTCAAGACCTCAGTAGGTCCTTTTCTACTTTTTAAAATTCTTAGCTGCTATAGTGAAAAGTGACAGGGATTGGGCTTTTTACGCTGCCCTTACAAAAAACCGCGAATTTTCTCAGCTCTATATTCATTTCTATACCCAAACACTCAAAATTCTTAAGGGACCAAAACTGCTTAAGTCTGGAAAAATGTAAATCACCACTTAACATGCCTTCAACTGTGTCAAATCTAAAAGGACAAAAAATACAGAGACTTATTAGCACGCTCAAAGTAACCACAGATACTGAAAGCAATGATTTTAAGGTAAGCTCAGGCTCCGCACACCTAAAGGTTACAGTCGTGTAATCAAAAGCAAAAATCTCTTCATGAGGGAAGCTCTGGATTTCATTTACTAAATGACCACAAGACGACAGCACTGAATGCACTGGCTTGTGAAGAGGTTGAGGAGTGTGCCAAGCTTTGTGCCTATTCCTCATGCATATTTTAGTGTTCAAAAATAATCCTCATACCTGAGACCCCTTCTAAAGTCTACTCGCCTCATAAAAATCCTTAGCTCTTGATCTAACAGACATTCAAGAAGAATGCAGGATCTGGCGGGGCCCGTCTGAGTGTCTAACGTTCACCACTGGGCTCCCCAATCCACAGGCACCACATACAACCCATGTCTGCAAACTAGGGGTAGGGGTTACATGTTCTGGGACTGAAGGTCAAGGCACAAAAGGGAGTTTTCCATTAGACTACCACTGTGGAGCTCACTTTTCTGCTGCATCAAATATCCAGAAAAACCACTGCTCAGCTCGAACAAGACAGAGGCCATCTGGGATGCCCACAGCTGTGCTCACTGCTCCTGCCTTCCATGGCTATTCTGTACATTCCCATGTGTCTCTGTCACCTCCCTCAGGAGAACGCGAGCTCCCTGAGGGCAGGGCAGTGTGTCAGTCCTGTCTCTGCATCGTCAGAACCAATGTATAGTAACTGGCACTTGAGTCAGAGGGCCTGAGGTCAACAGCAGCCTTGGACAGCCACTAGCTGACTGTCAGTTTTCTCATCTGAAAAACAAGACAGGGCTGGGCTAGTGGCCCCCAAAGTACCCCCTCCCCATCTCTAAAGCTACAATCCATTTGTACTCATTTGGGAGCAGGGCAAGGCAAGTGAAGAGCTGATGGTGAGTGTAAGGCGCCAGTGGTCTGGAGAAAAAGAGGGATGTGAGGGGAGCCTTTGGATGAGAGGTGAATGCACATCTGGGGTGACTGCAGAATGTCCAGGGGAGGCCGAGTCATCTGCAGAGAGATGACATAATTCAGCCCTTGGGCACAAAGGAGGGGTCAGGGTGAACGGTGAGACATCGAACAAAAACCTAAGGAGAAAATGCCACTGTTGGCCCATCCAGTGCTAGAGAGCTCAAGAGAGCTGACGAATAGGCCGAGTGACGGAGCACCGGCGATGCGGACGGAGAAGCTGGATTAGTGGCTTAGACATCAGATTTTACACGCTTAAGAAGCAAATGCAGCAGCCACCAAACAAAACAAAACAAGTCAATCCTGTGAATTCGGAAAAGAGTGTGTTTGCAATGGGATTCTGAGAGGTTTTCCCACCGCTTAACAACCACCACAGTCAGCAAGGCCGGTGTCGATGTTTTCTGCTAACCTATCATCGATTCTATTTAGAAACCGTGAGGATGACGATGTTCTGTGATCAAGTCATGAATCAGAGAATCCTAAAGACAAGAGCCCCTTGGGCCACTGCACAGCCTCCTCATTTGACTGAGTGTAGAAGTGACTTCTCGGGGCCACACATGGGACTGGGCCCCTGACCTCAGGGCGGCCATGCAAACTTCCTCAAAAACTCATACCAAATGTACAACTTTGGTTCATTTAATCTGAACAAAAAGCAAAGACTACGCATGGTTGTTTGGATCCTTTAAATGTTCTAAAGTTCCCAGCAACGCAGAAAGGTTCAAGTGAAACCAAGACTGAGGCAGGGTCTTCACACCTGACAACCTGGTGCTACTTCTGAATGCACATCAGAGCTCTGCAGAACAAGCCCCTTTTTTCATGTGCACATCACCCTTTTAGAGTCAGTCATCTGAAAAAACCAAAGCCCTGCAGAGGCAGGCAGGCTGAACGGTTCCTAGGACTGTAGGAGCAAGAATTACAAAACACCTACTGTGTACAATGCAAAGTGCTAGGGAAGAGGAAAAAGAAAAGGTTAAAGAAATTTGTATTTATTTTCTTATATAAAGAAATTTATATTGTTATATAAAATGGATTTAAATTTAAATAAAAGGCCATGGAAACCGTGATGGAAATTTCCTCAAGGAAATCAGCAGAAACCCCCTCAGTGTTTCAATCCTGCTATGTGAGTAGCTCCAGCTCCACAGGAGGATAGAGCCAGCAGAAAAACAGGATCATCCAATCTAGAAACAAGGGTATGTTTTTGGGAAGTAAGAAATGCCTGTGTGAGGCCAAGCCACAGCAAGATCCTGACTGAATCTGGCCTGTGGCAGAGAGAGGGCTCTGTAAAAGGGGGCATCTCATCTCATGTTCTGGCTCCCGTGCACAGCAAGAACTACAGGGGCACTCAGCCTGTGGCTCTGATCAGCAAGAAAATGCTTCAATATCACATGAAAAGAATCTTGGGTAACACTGAAATCAATCGGACTTTTGTGAATTAATTCATCTTTCTTCCTGGCCCTCAGACCATATTTATAAATTTATTCACTGGGCTTTTTTCCCAAGTGGTGGCTGGCATCACTGCCAAGAGACCACTGGTAGCCTTCATCTCCAGCCCCAGTACCACGATGGGAAAGGGGCGACAGCAGAGTCCTGGGAGAGGATGGCACACACAAGAACAGCTGGGCTTGCCTTCTAGAATACGGACCACAGTGGGCTTTGATTGATCTAGAATATGGACCATGGTGGGGTTACCTGGTCTAGAATATGGACCACGGTGGGCTTTGATTGGTCTAGAATACAGACCATGGTGGGTTTGCCTGGTCTAGAATATGGACCATGGTGGGCTTGCCTGGTCTAGAATACGGACCATGGTGGGCTTTGATTGGTCTAGAATATGGACCATGGTGGGCTTGCCTGGTCTAGAATACGGACCACAGTGGGCTTTGATTGGTCTAGAATACAGACCATGGTGGGCTTGCCTGGTCTAGAATACAGATCGTGGCAGGCTTTGACTGGTCTAGAATACGGACTATAGTGGGCTTACCTGGTCTAGAATAGCCCACCACAGTGGGCTTGCTTGGTCTATCTCTGTAGTTTGCTAGGTAAGGCAGAAAAGCTGGCAAAGTGGTATGAGGATCAGTGAGAGAAAGCAACAGAAAGGGTGGAGACTGGGTGTGGATTGCGACTCCCTAGACTGTCCTGCTGGACACTGGGGACTGCCCTGCTGTCCCACCATCACTGGCATCAAGGTCATGTAGAAAAAAGCAAGACAAGCCTGCTGCTACGCTGATGTTGATGCCCCTCTCTCTACGGGAGAGTTATTCAGACATGCAGAAGATGACAAATTAAAAAGCAAATGCCAGGTCCCACACAGAACTCCGCAGCCACATAGGCTGCTGCCCAGGCTGCAAGGCCACATCAGAACAAAGCTGCAGGGCACTAGCAGAGCACGGCGAGGCTGAAGCCTAAGGACTCAAGTCTGCATTTATGGCTCTGCTCATTCCCACCCAGGTGGCTTTGGCCAAGTCACCTCCCATCAGAGGACACTGGCAATTGCAAAGAGCCAGGACTAGGTGAAGTCTAAGGATGGCTCTGAATAAACTTATCCAACCAGAAGTGAAAAGGCCAAGAATTGCCAGTGAAATGGGGGCCATTATGGGGGCTTTATGAACTGCATGATTTGGGGTGTCTAAGGACAGTGGCAAGTGAAGAGAAAGCCTTGCCACATCAGACTGCAAGGAGGAGAGGTCTCTGCACGCGGCCTGACAAAGGCATCGCCAGTGTTTGCCCTAAAGAAGGTAGTTGGAAAGGCGGTTTGGCTGTGCGTGGAGGCGCTAGCACGCACAGCCTCCCTCCCGCCCTCCCGCCAGCCCGCTCACTTGGTCAGCTGTCCTTTGTTTTTGTTGTTGTCCACACCGTTGTAGGTCACGGCCGCCAGCTTCCGGCTCCTATAGTTCTCATAGTGCACGTTGTTAGTCACGTCCTTCAGGTCCTGCATGTGGGTTCTGTCACGACAAGGACAACAGGGAGCATTTGTTCCTGCTCTCACCAGCGTTCTGACAATGTGGCTTGCCCTTCTCTTTAAGAGATGAAGCCCCTGGGGCTTGACAATCAACACTCACTTCCCCAAAACTCTGCCCCCCCCACCAGATAACCGTAGGAGGCAACAGAGAACTCACTGAGCTGTGGCAGGACTTCCAAATGTGAGGCTCTAGGAAATGCCACACAGCGGCCTAAGCAGCTGCACGCTCCGAGGGAAGGTTTGCATCAGTCTAAATTCCGTAAGTCAGCACAGGGACATTACCAATTCCAAAGAGTTAGAATTATGGGATCAAGGTTAAGACGGGAAGGGACCACACGGGTCATCTTGTCCAATCCACAGCAGACGAGTTTGGGAAGCCTCCCCCCACCCAGATCACATGACTAGAGAAAACACCGATGATGTAACAATCTCTTCATGGTTTGCAAAGCACTTTTCAGCTACTGTCCCATTTGAGCCCCGTAACAACCCAGCGAGGCAGATGTTATTGTTCCCATTTCACAGATGAGGAGACTAAGGGTGAGAACCACTCAGTGACTTACCCAAGATCACACAGCTTGCAAGCACTGGAAGTCAAATTTGAACTCGGGGCTTTTTTGTCCCCAAGTCTCACACTCTATCCATTCTATTACGTGAGGGAGAATGACCAGGCCTGTGGCAGTGAGGCCCCCAGTGCCCACCAGAAAGAAAATCACTCCAACTATGGTAAAAAAAAATTCTGACATGACCCAATATAGCAGCACCTGAGAGTCTGCAGATTGTGACGAGTAATTCCACCCGCTCCTTTGACAAGGATGTTCACCTTTCCTAAAGAAGAAAACAATTTCAATGTCCCTTTAACAAGAAGCAATTGGGGTCACCTCCGCTCATGCTTTTCAGGCAGAGACCTGAAGTCATTAAGACTTGTATATACTCCCACCTGGAACCCCTTCTGGGCCTCAGTGACTTCACCTGTAAAATGGGGGGTAAGAGCCCCTACCACCTTTCAGGGTTATCGTGGGGATTAAAATGAGGTTATAAAAATGGATTGCAAACCTTCCATTAGGAGCTGTGGGCCCCCAGTCTGCCTTTAGCTTCACCTGGGCCCCAATCAGAGCCTCACCCGTGACTGAGCCTGGCTTAGCAGAGCTGGAGAGGGCTCTGCTCAGGAGGCCTGACCCCATCAGCACCCAAGCCTCCTGATCAATTTCACCAGCCTGAAATATTTCTTTAGTATTTTCAGCTCAATATCAATGCTTTATCCCTAACAAGTATATTATAAACTCCTCAAGGACAGATTCTTTTCTGTTTCCTTTACCTGCCTTATGACATCTAACTATAGTAGCCTTGTACATACAGGGAGGCAATTGTTAAACCTTCCTCCCCTTCCACTTTTCTGGCCTCCAGTGTCACAGCCCCTGGGCCTTGCCTTCCCCAAGGTGCTCTAGGCTCTCCTGCCCACCCCTCACTCTCCCTCCTCATCTGCATTTGTGGGCGCTCTTCCCAGGCCTCCTCCATCTCGGTGCACTTCTGAGGCTCCTCCTAATTTGGCCTGTCTGCGGCTTGTTTGTACACAGCCATTTCTATCTCCTGCCTGCCCCCACTAGACTTGAGAGCATGAACTGTCTTTGGCTTCTCTTTGTAGCGCCAGCACAAAGTAGATAATAAATGCTAGCTTACTGAATGATTAAAATAAGAGGTCACAGAAAAGGAGTGATAGATGTTTGTCACTGAATATCGCCCAAAAAGACACAAACTACCCTCTACATGAAATGTTGTCTGCCCTCTGGAAGTCAACTGGGCAAAGGAAGAGCCTGACATCTGACCAGAACCCAGAAAGAAATGGTGCAACATAACACTGGCCACCTCAGTGCCATGTGGGGCCCACTGAGTCCCAAAGCTCATCAATGGCTCCAGCTTCTGAAGCCCCTTGCACATTCTGGCATCAAGTTCAAGCCTCAGTCTCAGCCCCAGCCTCACTCGGCTGACAGCCGTGAAAGCCCCACCCCTATGGCTTCCAGTGACCCCAGTATCTCCAGAGCAAAGCTAGCCAGATGCCCCCGAGCTGCTGAGACTCTGACGTCACCTATGTGTGCATGAAGCAGCAGGACCATGAGGGCGTCCTCAGTCAAGCACTGTTGGCTAACTTGTAACGTTTTGGGGCCTTCTTCACCTGACTACATTCTTCCAAGTGAATGCCAGTGCCGTACATCACAAAGGGAGTCAAGGCCACACCATCTCACACTGGCTCACAGCACCAGAATATCTGAAGGGCAGGATCACCCAACTTAAAACAGGCAATGGAGAACCCCAACACCAGCCATCCAGGGGTGCAGCCTTCTCTCATCTAAAATCTTTAGGCAAACGATGTGTGCGCATGCGTGAAGAGCGTCCTTGGAGTCTGAACAGAACAGCACACCACCCTCTTTACAATCTAAGTAAAGGAAAATGGAGAGACCAGGAGACTCCCTTGTGCCGGGGCATCCCAGGCACCGACCCACCCATCCCCACTGATTTGCTGCTGGCCAGTGCTGGCTACTGCTGTCAGGCAAGGCATCAGATGGGCGAGTGCAGGCCCGGCAAAGGGGCTTCTCATCATCCTGGTGGAGTCTGTATGTTAAAAGGGCCCCAGATCCCCTGGCTTTGTGACCACACCAAGCTTCATTACTCTAATTTGCCCACTAAAGGATCTGGGCCTATGCAGGCACACAGGGCAAATACCTCCTGCCTCTGCCCCCGTGTGCTAACAGAGCTGAGCCACCCAAGGGACAGAGACTCCGGACAGATCATGAGCTGAACCCACCCTCTGGGGAAAGAGCTTTGAATGACTCCAAGCTTTTCCTAGAAACAAGGGCCCATCTTTTAACAGTTCTTCAAGTGGGCCGCAGAGATGTAAAGCCTGGAATGAAGACAATGAAAGCCAAGTCACCCAATGGACGAGGTCGAGAAGCACAGTGGCTGTGAGTAGTCTGTCAAATCTGACCAAAGAACTAAGCAAGAAAAATAGGCTAAAGGTTATCACTGTTGTTTGCAAAAGCCTTTGGGCAGGTCCTAGGGGAGATACAGGGATCAGTGAAGAAGAGCCTGTATGCTGCTGGCAGGTAGCCCATGTGAGGAGGGCACCTAGCCACAAGGGGAAGCCGCTGGGGAAAGTCTTCCAGGGCAGCGGTTCTCAACCTGTGGGTCGCGACCCCTTTGGGGGTTGAATGACCCTTTTACAGGGGTTGCCTAAAACCATCGGAAAACACATATTTCCAACGGTCTTAGGAACCAAGACACTGCTCCTCTATCTGTCTCCAGGCGGGTCCACCCAGATACAAGTATTAAAGGGTTGAGGCATTAGGAAGGTTGAGAAGCACTGCTCTAGGGAGATCTGGCCAGAAGAAGGTATG
Organism: Pseudochirops corinnae; assembly: GCA_028646515.1. Classification (NCBI taxonomy): domain Eukaryota; kingdom Metazoa; phylum Chordata; class Mammalia; order Diprotodontia; family Pseudocheiridae; genus Pseudochirops; species Pseudochirops corinnae. The sequence continues at coordinate 3,364,755 of CM053590.1, read as the reverse complement.
GGTGAGCTGTGACCAGCACCCTAGTTAAGGAGCTGATCAATCTCTAACTCTAAAGTTCCCAAACTTCACAGATTATCTTCCTTCTCTCAATATTAGGCCAACCTACTACTCTACCAGGCTTAGACAAAGCTGACACCAGGATTGTCTTTCCACAGTCTGAGGGGAAGAGAGCTCGGATTCCCCCTCAACACAAATACTCTAGAGTCTATCCACCAGACCATCAGAGCCTTTGCCCAGAGCTCTCCTAAGGGGACACCCACCATCTCCCCAAACAGTCCCTTCAGGGAACACGAGCTATGTACATCAATGTTAAGTGTATCTCTCTGCCACTTCCAATGTCTCTGGTGCCTTGTGGGGCTAACTAGAACCAATCTACCTTCCCTCCTTCCCTATGCTCAGATTAAGGTTCAGTCGTGCTCGACTCTCTGTGACTCCATTTGGCGGGTTTTCTTGGCAAGGTGTTGGGAGTGGTTTGCCATTTCCTTCCCCATCTGACATCTTTTCAAATACCTGCAGACAGCTGTCACATCGCATTTCCTCTATTCCAGGATAAACACCACCAGTTTTCTGGCCTAATCTTCAGATCCTCCCCTTCCATATCCCTTGCTGTTCTCCTCTGGTTCTCCAGCGGACCATTCCTAAAATGTAGTGCCCAGATCTGAACATGTTAGACCTTGGTGAGGTCTAACCAGGACACAGTGCAGGGCACTGAAAGCTTCTCTAGCCCTGAAAAAAATGACATGAGCATTCTCTGCAAAAAGATCACACTGCTCCCTCTTATTGAGCTTTCAATTCACTAAAGCTCTCAGATAATTTTCCAATAAAATGTCATCTGGTCGTCCCTCGACCAATTTGGGTTTTCAAAATTCTGAAGCTTAACAAGTATAAACCTCTACCTGTACTACGATTAAACTTCATTTTCTTAGATTCAGTCTGCTATCTCATCCTGACAAAACCTTTAGGGTCCTATTACTGAACTAGTAGCCGTTCCCTCAGCTGCTGCTGGGTTTTTTTTTAGGGGGTCATCTATAATATGTCAGGGAAACCGTTTGTACTTTTATTTGTCATCAGTAGGCTTTCTTGGGGCACACTGACTGACGCCTCCCAAGGAGCTGACACTGCCCGTGTAATGACTATTCAGTCTTGGGAGTATGGCCATTCACACGGCTCCGAGTCAACCTAATGTACGAAACCACAAGAACAAGCCATCGAATGCTCTGATCCAGCCCTGACAAACCATCTCTCCTGTGCCCTCCTGAGCACGCCTCATCCATGGCCAGATCCCAAGCCTGGGTCCACACTCTCAGCCCGGAACACTGGAAGGACCTGATGAGCCTCCAATTCAATCTGTGCTCTTCCTGCTCTTCAATTCTGGATCACCGTCCCTCTGCAATCTTTATCCAAGAGGTGTGCCAATGGCCCAACTCCATGGGCATCTCTCTAACTGAGCCATCAGCCCAAACAATAAGCATGCTCCATCTACTGTTAGGCTGATACCCTAAAGCAGTGGTTCTCAACCTTCCTAATGCCACGGCCCTTTAATACTCATATGTGGGTGTATCTGCATGTGGGCAGGCCCCAGTTCTTAAGACCATCGGAAATATGTGTTTTCCAACGGTCTTAGGCAACCCCTGCGACCCCTGTGAAAGGGTCGTTCAATCTCCAAAGGGAACGCAACCCACAGGTTGAGAATCATTGCTCTAAATGGTCAAGGAAGTTTTAAAAACTACTAAGCCCTAAAGTAGTAAGGACCTTGATGAAATGGGCACAATTTTAGCCACAAAAGAGAAACATCTGGCAGGCTTCAGCAAAGACAAAGTCATTCTCTTCCCTTTGAACTCTGCCCAGGATGCGTTCTCCATGATGGAGGGGAAGGATGAGAATGCTCTGGGTCTATCTACACGTGGCCTCCTCTTTTGTCCTTGGTAACCTGAGGGCTGTGAGAGGTATTTTCTGAACATCTGTATGATGAACAAGTTCTTGGAAGACAGCCTCTAAAAGGCAGAGAGCCTATGGAAAGAGACTGAAGTACAATTTCTGGCAGGTTACTGAATCATCAGTTAGAACAGAGATGGTGTGTGGTCTGGCCCTCTCATTTGATGGATGCGCAAAGAGGCTCAAGGAGGCCACACAGGTAGAAAAGGGTACACAAGGGAGCATGGGTCTCTATCTCCAAATGAAGTTACTGAGCTTTCCATGACTGTTTTCCTAGAATTAGCCTACCTGAGTTCTAAAGAGTTCCTCATCCAAATACTGGATAAAGACCAGTGACTTAAGGAGCTCCACTCTGCCCATGGCAGGAGGCCTTAGATTAAGGAAGAAAGTCATAGATCTCAATTTTCAACTTCAACACAGAAAAGGTACAATCAGCAACAAGACTGGCTGTCATCTAATACAAACATCACCCACCTTACTCTCTGACTGGGCTATTTTTCTTGTCCTAACATGAGTCTCTCAGGACAGGGATCGCGACATCTCTCTACAACTAATACACACTAATTAGCAGTACAGCACGCCATGAACATTTTTTTAACACAACTGACACCTGCAGAAATCAGCTGCTTAAGCCTTTCCAGCTTTTTTTAAAAATCTGTTTAAATGTCATGTTACTGTTCACACTTACCTTATCAACATGTTTCTTAGAATTGTGAAATCACAATGATCACCATTTTCAACTGCAGAAAAAACAGAGAATATACCAAGTAAATTCACTTAGGAATACTAAGCTTTCCCAACAAGAACTATTAATATCCCTATCAAAAAGACAATGGCTAAGGGTAATTTTTTTTAAACTAAAGACTTCCCACAGTTCTCAACGCTCCCAGCTTGAGAGCGCTGTTAAAGTGGAAGGAAATAACATCGTTGGCTCTGCTCTTCAATGACAGACAGGGCAAAGGCATGATGAGGCCAAATGTCTTCTGGCTTTCTCTGCTCACACCTTAAGTCAAAAAGGTCAATGGCAAGTCAAACCTGATACTCCTCTTTATACATTTTCTGGGCTGACAGAGAACAGAGTGACTCAGAATATATTTTTCACCTTGGGAACAGAACTGAATTTTCCGTAACACTGCCCATTTAGATGTTACGGTACTGGTCACACAAGACCCCAGCATCCAAAAGGACACAGCTTCTGAAGATGCACACCCAGGATGCTGTGGTTTAATCAGTGCCAGGGCCACCCCAGTCATGGCTCCTGTGTCATAATGTGCAAACACATCATAACCAATCAACATCAGTCATGAAACCTCATGCGACCAACTGCCCATATGTCTCTGTTCCCATAAAATGCGGTTCTACCTAACACCATGCCAGGCCATATCTGAACAGAAAGAATGTTAGCTAGAATATGGCTAAGGCTGAGGCTTCCTCCTAATGTTACCTAAGATACAGCTTTATTACTTTGGGAGATGCTTGAAAGTGCCCGATCTCCACCCCACCCACAACTCCATCACAAAGACCCTACCCCACAAAAAGCAACCCCTATTCTTAGGCAATCTCATCTTCTCTTCATTTCCTGTCAGGCATCTACTTCAATGAAAGCAGACATTTCCCCTCACCATGTATCAGGCTACATTTTGCCTTTCATTCAATATGGTTTCATTCTCTCAGACAGAGTTGGAAGAAAAGCAGAAGAGGATTCGATATTCCTCATTACAATTTAAACAAGCTTTAAGCTTCCTACGTGGTGAAAAGGTGCTGGGAAAAACATGAAACTGAGAGCATGAAATAAAAAGATAACAAGAAAAATGTAGATTGGCCATGGGAAATGTGAGTGGATGACGAACCCAACTAACGTGCAAAGAGAGCATGCCAAAAGAGTTCAGCTCAGGATGGGGGCACGGCTCTAGAGGGGCTTGCCACTAGGGACGTGAGCTGGCAGTAAAGCCTTCGGGCAAATTAAAGGGGGAAGAAGTAACACTTCAATGGGCCTGTGATCCCAAGGATGTGACCCTTCCTTGTCACACCCCTACAACCACAAAACTGACCTTCAATGTCAGAAGTCATCTTTTACAGCTGAGGAAACTGAGGCTGGTATTCAGAAGGGAAAGACATGCTGAGCTGGGACGGGAAGCCAGGCCACCTCCACGCTCACCCAGAAACACCCCACGGGACTTTGGAAGGGCCTGCCTCTCGCCCTCTCAGTATCTTATGAAGCCCATCAGTGGCTGTGAGACTGTCACGCTCCTGCTAGGTAAGCAGTCCAGCTGTTTTCATGAGTTCTGATATTACTGTGAACTTAACTCCAAGTAAAACAAGAATTTCCATATATACAGAACAGAAAAAGAAGACTGTACGTCCAATTGTTCCCCTCTGGTCTGCCCAGCTCGCTTCTCTCATTAAATATGTAACATAATGAATACAGAGCTTTCAAAGCTGCCCTATCAGTCATTTATCCCTGCCTTCCTTTTGTCTGATTGTCTTTTTAAATAAATGTTTGAATGGCTTTTTTTTTCCTCTTCCCTTTTTCAGGAGGGGGTTACACCAGCCCTAACCCTCTCTTCTCTTCCCACCCCCTTCCTAAAAAGCAGAAACCAACAAACCTCAGAATAATACATTTTGTTACCTCCTCTGACACCTGTTTTACATATGGGGACACCAGGCTCAACAGAACTTGAGCTCGGGCTCTCTATGCCTCCCCATATCCCCAGGAGGGGAGAAATGCATTCACCTCCTCTCTGTGACCTTCTTTCTATCTCCTCCTCTTCCCCCCAACTCCGGCCCATCCTGTGGAGCATGGCCTCAGCCTGCCCGCCTTGCACCTCCTGACATCACCACAAGAGTGAGGGGGACACCCTACTGTGACATGGAAGTTGGCTGCCAAGCCCTGGGTTCCGTAGGCCCTTCCTTCCCCCTCAGAGAGGCCTTGAGCTCTGGGCACCACCCTTCTAGTCCATACCTGCAAAGACTAAGAATCATCACATTCTAAACGGCAACTGTTATCTCATGACCAATATGACTGACACAAGACACAAGGAAGCAGACCAAACCTGTGCAGGCTCCACAAGTGATGAAGCCAAAAGGCCAAGGGAACAGCAGCTGTCAAGTTCTCCATGAAGATGCCAAGGGAGGAGTAGGCAGAGGCTGTCATGGGGCACTCGATCATTCACCTCATGAGCTCAATGTGCCAAGCAGAGAGACGAGCCACAAGGAACGGAACAGGGACGAAAGAGCTTGAGGAGATCCCCCCAAACCGAGCCCCCATGGACGTGGTGATTCAGTGGCCCTCAGACCAGGAGGACCATGAAATTATGTGGAAAGCTGGTGCTTCTGGACAGTAAGTTAGGGATCAGATCCTTACCAGAACTTCTCACTCAGACTCATCAAATACTCTCATGAAAAGGGAAGCTAGGAAGTGATGGATTTTAATGCTGAATAAATTCTTTTTAAAAATGAAATGAACTCCATGGAGAACCTCTGGCATCTGTCCAGTCAGAAGAATCAGAAATGGACCAAAGATACCCTTTCCATTTATTAGAAAGCTGAAGAGACACATGACAGCCAAACACCCCATGAATAGATCCAAAGGCAAATACTGAATCAGCTCTCAAAGGAGAAAGACAGAGCCAAAAGCAATGTTAACTTCAAGGTGAAGTTTATTTGTAAATGAGAACGGAAGAACCTGAGCAGCAGCACTTCTTCAGTGGGAAACGAGAAGAACTTCACGTAAAACGTGGCCGTTCCAGATCCTCCTTAGAGTCTGTAGACACGACTGAGAGAAGAGACGAGCCAGAGAGCAGGCATGCTGGTGCTTTTATAACAACGTTCTCGTTGGGACGCTGTCACCCATGCGCCAGCCCGACAAATAATCTCAAGCAGCAATGACAGCTGGGAGGACAAAGTTGCGAAGGAAAGCCTGGAAGACAATTCCAGGCCAGAGAGGACATGACTAAGTCCCAGCAGGAGATGATCTCCGAATGAGATGGGGCCCCCCAGGACTCTGGGATGGTCACTTCTGAACAAGAGCTCAGGAGGCTTTCGAGGCTGATCTGAAAATGGATCCTAACTCCTTGAAGCATCCAGGTGGGCCTGTGCAGCAGGCAGCAGGAGCCTTGGGGCTGTTCACGACAGCCAAGAGCTGGACTATGGGCTGTCGACCAGGGACAACTGACCTTGTGAGGAGGCTGAGATCATGAGGGAAGTCAAGAGGGAGCAGTCAGCCCAGACAGAGCCTTGATGGAAGCGGCCAGCCTTAGGGAAGAGTCCTTTAAGCCAAAAGCCAAATGCTATCTCTGCATCAACGGCCACATTCTCTACTAGCTAGAGGTGAGACCACAGGCCACTAAATTAAGCCCTCTGAGCTTCCTGTCCGTCTGTGAAATGGAACCCCTATTGCGTATCCCACCTCATGACCATTCTGAGGTGCAAACCAGGTAATGAATTCACAGCACACAGCCAACCTTACAGCACTGCGTGAGTGTGCTGGCATTATTGAGGATGCCCGAGAGCCTCCAACAAAGCCCTGAATATGGGGAATGATCAACACATGATGGTTACTGAGTTTTAAAAAGGGTCTGATTGGATGCACCCAAATATAGCCTCATAGGCTCTCTTCACTGGAGACATGTCTCTGTTATACTTTAACCATACAAAGGCCTCAGGCCAGAACTTGTTACTGCTTGGGACCCACAAGTATAATACAGAGCCTTCAACACCGAGGAGCTCATCTGCAAGACAAGGTCAAGGGCAGCCAAGGCATTTGTCGACTAAAGGAGTCAATGTGTCTTCAAGGCCAGAATCAATAGTAACAGTTAGACTGAGATCAGAAAGGGGCGAGGAGCGATGCGGCTACAAGCAAGAAAACATACACCAAGTGCTGGAGTCTGAATGGGACTCTGAAGGAAAAGAGATTGTGCGGATGAGAAGTAGGGAAATGACAAATGGGGGAGCAGCAACTCTGCCATCTACAGAGCAAAGAAGGGACCGGATGCTGAGCAGATGATCCACGTTAAATTCTAAGAGACACCCTGAGATGAGCCGAAGCTGCCGGAACAGCAGCCGGAGGAGCCGGCAACAGCTTCTGAAGAGGCAAGAAGGCAACAGGAGAGGAAAAGGAGGAGGGAAGAAAAGGATACAGCTGGTTCAGGACCTACAGGAGCCAGTGCTTTTAATCACTCTAGACTGCCCCATCACTGACATCATGCTCTCTCAGCCATCTCCATCTGTCTTGCACACACGTGCACACACACACATACACACACACACAGTCTTTTAAGGTCAGAGCAGCTAGGTAACACCATAAGTACACAGAGCTTTGGAATAAGGAAAACCAATCTTCCTGAGTTCCAATCCAGCCTCAGACGCTTAGCTGTGTGGCCCTACACAAGTCACTTAACCCTCTTAGGAAATGTCCAACTACTCCAGGAGCTTTGCCGAGAACATTCCAAACAGGGTCACGGCCAGCTGGCTGTGACTAAACAATAGTTTTAACGACTGCAGGCTGCTTGGCCTATGCTCTCCACTGGGCCTCCCGACAATCCCGGAAGTACAAGAGCCATTAGCCCAAGTCACGGTCACAAAGCTAAGAAGCGTCAGAGGCGGGATGTCAGAGCAGAGCCGCCTGGCTCCAAGGGAAGCTGCCTTCCTGTGACACAAATGACTGACCCTTACCATCTCAGGGGAATCAAAGCAAGCAACCCAAAAGCAAATGGGAAGAAATGTCAGCATATTATACTGCCCTCACCAAAAAGAAAATGTACCTGCACAGGGAATGATTGTTTAAAAGTCTATTACGCCTCACCCAGGACACATGACCTGAAAACACAGTGGGCTGCTTCTGTACTAAGAATGGCACCGGGCGTATGTATGGGCACCTGAGATACTGGGAATGCGGAAGGGTCAAAGTGCTAAACAGCCTTAAGAACCAGGTAGGAAGATGAGAAGGCATGAAGAATGTGGAATTTTTATCAGTGAAAGACACCCATGCTGATAAAACCGCGGTTCTACCCAAATAACCTGGGGTCACCATTCACTGGAAATGGTGCTTAAGTATCAGGAAAGCAGTAGGCGCCAAATGCCAAGAGGACAAAGGGCTGCATTCCTCCCCATGAGTCTACTCCCTACTCCCATCTCCGTCACCGGAGCCAGAACCGCAAGAAGACGGCTACTGCCGTGCTGAGCAGCTAGGCCGCCGCAGTCCGAGGGCTCAGACAGCGGCAGCCAAAGGCAAAGGCTTCTTACTTTCCTTTCACATGAGGTTTACAAATGTAGGGAAGACATTTTCCCCTCTCACTATAAATAAATAAGCAGCTTATCACTTAATTGGCCTAAAAACAGCCAAGTGTGGGGCAGGGAGGAATGCAGAGAAAATGTAGCCACGGCTTTCTGACAGCTAGGGAAGGCCAGGACACATGTTGCAAACAAATGAGAAGAGAGTAAAACCTGAAGCAGGCAAACCAACTCGGCACATTTCAGGACTGGGGGGGCACCTATGCAAATAGAAATACGAAATGAAAGGCGCGGACAAAAACCTTACCTTCAGCAACACCCCAAGGATACTGCCTTCCTCGGACCCTTTTGCCATTAACTTCAATGATAGTGTTACTACCAACCACAGCAAGAGGTAAACGGTCCTAGAAGACAAAACAGGGTTATTCAAGCAGGCTCTGTTGCCCTCAGAACCATAAAAACGACGTTCTTCAATGGGACGGATGCTGAAAGAAGGACTATCGGAGGAGTTCTGCAACGGCTCTGGTGGGTATTTGAAATACAATGTGAGAAAGCACCGCCCTGCTCTGAGGGCCTGGACAGCAGACAGTACAGCTGAGGCCCATTCCAGTGGGGCGAGCCCCCAGGACCCAAGGTGGGGAGGAGGTGGTCACCCTAAACAACTCCATCAATGGAGAAGGAGCCTACTCTAAAGACATTTGGTCTGAACAGCACTGAGTCAAAAATAAGCCCAACAATGGCAGCTCTACCATGACCGGCTTATATTTACAAAATTCTTTTCTTCAAGCAACAATTCAGTAAAAGAGCGCCTAATAAAATGATGACATTAAATACCACTGAGGTGGAGGAGGCAAGGCCCACAGCGCTAAAACGGAAACCTCTCAAGGCAGAAGCTCATTCGTTAGCTCTGGGGCTCACCCACGGCCCAGGCCTGGCTTGGGAGGCCAGGCAGTGCCAGAGGGGCAGCTGGTGCCTGCTCGGCTCTAAGTTTGGGCCTACTCTGACCCACAAAGACAACTTTTCCAAATTGCAATGACTTCGAGGGACAGGCCAGAGGGTCACTGTGGCCTCAGGACACAGTCCGGCCCTTCCTTATTTGCCGACTGCTTCTTCCTGCTAAGCTAGCTCCCCAAGACGCTCAGTGCACAGGGCACCAGCAGCTGGGCTGATAGTCAAACACCGAAATGACAGTAATGACGCGAAGCCGCCATGGCACACTCTAGCCATCGAGCAAGGAGAATGCTCAAACACACCCAGGAAAAGCAGGAATTTAAAGAACCCACACAAGCTTTCAGGATCAAACTCCTCCAGAGTTTGAGGGAGAAAATCCAGAAGCGTCAGAAATCCAGGCACTTGTCCTAGCTGGCGGGCTCCAGCGGAGGCAGTCCAGAAACACTAAAGTGACTACCCCGTGACTCCTTTTGGGTTTTAAGAAAAACAAACTAAAAACAGCCCATTCCAAACTCAATTATGGAACGTGAGAACAACATTCTAACCCAAAGGGATTTTTGTGTCTTTACCCCATCCTTGGTCAAAGAAGTGATCTGCAGAGGAACACAACCCATCCCTCCTTGAAAATGTCTGAGCAACCTGGTTTAAAAAGAGAAATCCTAATCTGCTGACAGAAAAAAACAGCAGATGTGGATTTTTTTCTAAGGGTCATAATATTTCAATATATGGGCTAAGAATGTCTTACTTACCTTTATCTTTTTAACAAGTTTATTTTCTTCTTCATCATCCGTTTCTGGGAATTCATATATTTTAATTTTATGCTCCTGAATTTCTTTCATTATCTAAAGCAAATTGAAATGAATAAAACAGAATAAGACAACATTAGACCAAGGCAACAATGCATTTTTAAGTGTCTATCATGTGAAAACTGGACAGCTAGGTGGGACTGTGGATAGAGCGTGTGGCCAGGAGTAAGGAAGACGAGAGTGGTTATTACAGGCTCAGGAGGACATAGAGCGCCGGCCCTGGGCAGATCTCCGAAGCCTAACCCTCCACCCCCACTACACACCTGCTTCTTAAACTGCTGGCACTCCTCGGGAGTCAGCGTGTCTGCTTTGGCGATGAGGGGGATGACGTTCACCTTGTCGTGCAAGCGCTTCATAAACTCGATGTCCAGTGGCTTGAGGCTGCAAGACACACTTGTCAGTGTGACTACATGGCCACTTCCTTGCATTTCCATTTGCTCTAAATGGTGGGACACAAGTGACGCCCACCATGTGCTGCTCTGCTCTCAGAGAGGCCCAGAAGAGCAAGATGTGCCAAAGAGCTAGAGGCCATGGGAGCAGAAACGACCTTCCTGGTGATTCCCTGGCCTCTAGGAGACCCCAGGAGGGCACGTGTCGGCCGATGCACTTGGTGAGCACCGTCATCTCCATTCCAAGGTGCCACAGAACACTGAGCTCAGGGCCTGAAGTCAGGAGGACACCAGTTCAGATCTGGCCCTCAGTTAAGTGAGATATTTGTAGAGCACCTGACGCGGTGCCTGGGACGGGGGCACTTGGTGAATGCTCAGTCCCTACCTCTACCCTCTCCTTATTACTGCTGCTGTTGCTACCAGACTGAGGTGGTCATGGGGCATAGGAGAAGAGCATTAGTAACTGGCCAAGCTTTACCTGTGCTCAGACTGCGTGTTCCCTGCCAACGAGTACCTGAAGAGGGGATGGAGGAAAAGCCCAGTGTGCCAAGAATGACAGGGCAGCTCCCAGGCCTCACTGTCTCCCATTTTTGCCTGAGACTTCTCATCCACTGACAGAAACTTTTAGAATACAGATCAAATCTGCCACAATGTATGAGAATTAGATGGTTAGCACTTCCTTTCACTGAAACCAAAGTCACTTATTCTGATCCAAGTAATATTCAAGAGAATCAGAGGAAGCTTTAGAATTGATTTCTTGAATTGTCACTGAGTATCAACTGTTCTGGGGCCACTGAGGCATTTTAGGAAAATCTGACGTACTTAGTGCTTATGGCAATTCTAATTTGGGGTTTTTCATGATATTTTCAGAAAATGAGACCTCACACAGTACTAAGTATAGAGAGATTTCATCTCCTGGAGAGTACTGTGGGTAATGGCACAGAGAGAGAAAAAAACAAGTCCATCTGCTTTGCTGTGAAATGCAGATTAATCCCAATCAATACAGAACAGATGCACAGAGAGAAGCGCACTCTCTGCCCCCTTTCTGGGGAATCTGAAGCAAGTTTCAGCCTGCGAGCTTCGGAAAGCTTAGAGAGGGATTCTGGGCCACCCTCTGCCTCCTGGGGATGCTCCCATTTGTTTCTATTTAGCACCAGGTGACTGGAGAATGAATTTTTAATTCCATCATGTAATTTGAGGCCCAAAGGGATGTTCCCCACAACCAGGACTTTAGGAAGCAAAATAAAACCTTCCTTCGGCATCAAAAAAGAGAACACGGCCACGTTGTATATTGTGAGTGTGTGTGACTTAAATCTTAGAAGAGACAAGTGATTTCTGGTTATTCCCCAAGCAGACTTTCAGGTCAGCTAAGATACTCAGAAACCCACAAAGACAAAGAAAACAAACCAACAGAAAGATTAAGGTACTAACCCATGTCCTGAAGGGGCAATGAAGTATAAACAACATTGCACCCTGTTGTCTGGCATCTGGCGTCTGTTCACCCGGGATTCTGCATTCAGATAATCCTCAAATTTACTGTCAATGTAGTCAATAACAGGCTGCCAACTGAGGAAAGCATAAAGAAAAAGAAAACCAGGAGAATGAGTGTGTGTGTGTGTGTGCCTGTTTGTGTGCACATGCGTGTGTGAACGTGCGCACGCATGCAGATGCATGCACGGCTGCTGGCTCCTTTTCAGTAGACAGATCATTTAAATGGCCATTTCTCCCTTAAGCAGGTGAGTGGATAGCATGCTGCCTACAGTCACTCTCCAAGGCAGGGGAGCTGGGCTTCTTTCTGTAAGGCGCATTTAACAGCGCATTAACTCACATTTCTTAAGTTCCTACTATGGGCCAGGTGCTGTGTCTGGGGATAAAAAGAAAGGCTCTTAAGGTGCCTGTCATCTAGGAAGGAGACAGAGAGCAAACAGATATGCACAGATGGGCTCTATATGTTGTTATGGGAATCTGAAGATCTTCCCTGCCCCTAGGCCCTTTGCTAATGTGGCTACGTGACTCTTGAGAACCTTCCCAGGTTTGAAAGTATACTCTGTTCCCTAATAGGCTGAATGTGGTCA
>CM053590.1:3323143-3351868 GCA_028646515.1 Pseudochirops corinnae | reverse complement strand
CTGTTACACATGTGTAGGATAAAGAGGGAATAATGAGCAGAGGGAAGGTTCTGGAATGAAGAGGAGTGGACGAAGGCTTCCTGTAAAAGGCAGGACTGGAGCTGGGCCTCAGAGGAAGCCGAGGAGGGCAGCAGGCAGAGCACCGCAAGGCTGGGGGATGGCCAGAGAAAAGGCCCAAAGCAGAGAGGGGACATCTTGCTCGTGGAACAGCCCTGAGGCCAGTGCTACTGGATCCAGGTGTAACAAGGCTGAGAAGGTGGAAGGGGGAAAACTGAATTTTCTATTTAATCCTGAAATGGGGAGGGAAAGGAAGAGAAGGGAAGAACTGAGTTTCAGGAAGATCACCAACAGCCAAGTGGAGGATATGCTGAAGAAGGGAGAGACTTGAGGCAGCTACTGAAATAGTGCACGTGACAGGTGATGACGGCCTGCACCAGGGACATTAGGAAGGGACGATCTGCAGGATTTTGGCAAGAGATCATGTATGAACAGTGAGAAAGGGAGGAGTCAAGGACAACAGGGGGGCTGTGAACTGCAGTGACTAGGAGGGAGGTAGCACCCTCAACAGTGGAAAGGGAGACAAGAAGCGGGCCTCAGTTGGGGAGGACAATGAGTTCCGTCTCAGACAGGCCAAGTTTATGACGGATATGAGGCATCCAACAGAGAGCTGGAGATGCAAAACCAGAGGTTAACTGAGAGGTCTGAGCTGATAAGCAGATCACTGACTCCATGGGAGCTGATAAGATCACTGCATAAAACAGTATAGACGGAGACAAGAAAGCGCCCAAGCCAGAGTCCCATGGGACACATGGCAGCACACATGACCTGGACGATGGCTCTGCAAAGGAGACTGGGCAGGGTGTGGCCAAACACCTGGCAGGAGAACCAGGAGAGGTCAGGGGCACAAAAACCTAGAGAAGAGAGGGAGATCAAGTGTGTCCATGGCTGTAGAGACGTCAAAAGGATGAGGACTGAGAAAAGTCCACTAAGAAACCATCAGTAACTCTGGAAAGAGTTCTGTGTGAATGGAGTGGTGAGTGAACCGGACATCAAAAAACGGCCTTGTGGCAGAGAAGGCGGCTGCAGTCATGGGACAGAGCAGAAGGGGGTCCCAGCATCCCAGTCTCATGATTTCCTCTAGCTTCAAACAGTAGAACATGAGTAGTGGTAAAGGAAGTGGAGAGAGGGGCTAGTTCAAAGATGAACAGGAAAGACCGGAGATGCACTGTGGGGGCAGGGTGTGGAGAGGGCAAGGAGAGCAGGTATGGAGGAAGGCCAGGGTTTGGGGTAAAATAATAAATGACCGTAATCAGGACAAGGGAATCTCAGAGTTCATGAAGCTGTGGGCAATGGCAAGGGGATGCCCCTTTCTGTGTGTAACTGAGGTGCAGTGAAGTCAGAGTGGATCATTTGAAAGGCTGGGAAGCTGGGAGGTGAAGGTGTTCAAGGGAGCAGCAAAGACAGAGCTGATGAACTCCTCGAAGGAAGACAAGCCCCCGGAGGTTGGAGCCCACAGCTACCAGCACGCGGACTGGGCGGTAGCCGAGGGATAACAGTGCCCACATTCCCTCCTCTTACAAAGTTACTATAAACTGGCATTAAGCGCCATAGAAAAGGGATCTGGTGGGATATGAGTATAACGTAGCTACTCATTAGCTGGGGGGAAAAAGAGCAATACAGAATAAAAGACAGTGGTTTGGGGAAAATAAGCTTCTGAGACCCCTGAAAAAGCACAAACTAGGCAAAAGAGAGACAAAGGGCATTCTTACCAATTGCTATTGTCCACTGCATCACCAAAGCCGGGAGTATCCACTATCGTGAGCAATAACTGAACACCACCTTCTTTGATTAAAACTTTGGCTTGTTCCACCTGAAAGATCCAACAGTTCATGGATTAATAAATACTGAATTGCTAACTGTTAGACCAAACAAGTAACCTGAAGTCAATGGGTCTCGCAGGCTTCCAGAGGGCAAGGAGAAGCAGGACCAGCAAGAACAAGTAAGAGCCAACCACAAGGGCTCCCCATTTACTTGGTTTATGGGCGACTGCTGATCAACAGGATAGGATGCTCCCTGGCCAGGAGAGTGGCCAGGGGCCTGTCTGCAGAAACGCGACAAGACATGAGCTCTCCTGAACTGGGGCCAGATCTGGCCTATGCTGCCTAAGATCTTAACAGGCTCTCTGTTAGGATTCTTCCAGCATTTGAGAAACAGATCCTTCCCACATTCACCCTAATCCAGAAGGGCTGGTGCGGCCAGCACGTATTTAGTGTCTTAGAGGTGACACATGAGGCAGCAGGCACTATTCCTGGAGGCCAGACCTCAGCTGTCATTTGTGTAGGCCACATCTAGCGAGGACTCCTTCCTACCAACAAGTTATTCAGTTCCTAGGACAGGGAGAAGTGAAGCGACTTGCCCAGGGTCACAACTCAAGTGTGGGAACCAGGGCTTTCCTGATTCCTAAGGCCAGTCCAGCCCTCCCTGCCTTTCACTTCCATTATATAGGAGAAAACTGAGCATCACTTCAGTTGAACTCACATTTGTGGAAACTGAAGAAACAAATGCCTATGGAAAAGCAGCAAAACCTGGGCAAAGGCAATTCAAATGTGTTTTTAAATAACATGTACAGAAAGAAGCTGGTCCTTCCCCTCTCCAGCTCCCCTGATGCTGCTTCTCCTCTCCTCTCTTGACCCAAACCCAACTGTCTCTGAACCCCACTGAGGAGAGGTAAATAACCTGGTCAGAAGATGGTACGGTCCAGCAGTGACCAGAAGAGTCCACAGCCCAGGACCTGGCTAAAGAGGCGGCATCCAGCAAGAACAGAATCCAGGCTCCACCTCTGACACTGTGGCATCGAACCCTGAACAAGTCACCTTACCCTCCCCCTCTGTGTGCCCCCAGGAAGAGCTCTAAAACAAGACATCAGGGAGGAGTTACGGTCAGGGTCATGGTCCAGCCCTGGTGGACCCACAAATTCCCCACACAACAAAATCGAAATAAAAGTAGAGAGAGAGAGAGAGAGAGAGCCCCAGGCTTGGGGCCCTGGGACCTAGGGCAGGTCATTTCCCATTCAGTTCCCTCATCTGTACAATGGGGACACCAATGTCTATACTCCCTACTCTTAAGGAGTCACTACAGACTTTGTAAAGCACCAGATCTGGTGCCCTCATCAAGGAGGGAGGGCACTGCTAACCCAGACCTGCCCCCTTTAGGAAGAACACTTGGTGGCTGAATGGAAGCAGGCCGACCCATAATCCAGGTGTGAGCTGACGAGAGCCTGGCCAGGGCGGTCAAGAGGCTGTACTGAGAGAGGCCGGGCGAGATGGGGCAATCGGAGGAAGCTATGAGACTGAGGGCCCTCTGCAATAATGGGAGGAGGGGAGACACAGGGGGAAGACAGGCTTAGGTAGAAAGAGAACAAAGGCAATTCTGGGCATGTGGAGTTTAAAATGTAACGCAAATGCTTTGCTTTCTTTAAGTCTTGCTCTAAAATGAACTTTAACGTTAATCGGTTACTAGGTTTACTTATTTCAAGAGGGTGTTGGTTTTTTTTATCGTAACAGGAGATTAAGTGAGAAATTTCAGGTTTTTGTGACCCCAACTGAAGCTGAGGCCCTGGGAGTGCTGACCAGGTGGTAGGTGACCCTCACGTGAGGCAAAACTGCCAGGCTCGGCCTCACCAACCGACAGTACCATCAGCCCTGGCCCAGTAGCTAAAATCTGGTCCAGCTGTTGTTGGCTTTCTTAACCACATCAAGCCTTACTGGGGATGCTGCTGCTGCTATGCCCAAGAAAGATCCCTGATTGGCAGGGACCGCCTCAGTCCAGAATCCAAACAGTCAGCGAGTTCTCGCCAACCCTCCCCAGCCCTGTGCGCAGGGGAGAACACCAGTCCCGGAACTCTGTCTACTGCACTGCACCGTAACTGATTCATACCATCACTTCGACCAATTACCATCTGGCTTAAACTATTCAGTAAAAAACATGAAGCTCCCTTGAATATAACTGAATTCCTTGAAAACTGAAGAGAAATGGTGGGGAAAAAATGAAGGTGTCAGTAAATTTCAGTTAGCCAGACTGCCCAATTAGAGCCTATTTTCCCCAGGAACACTGAAAGAAAGCTTATTCTCTCTCTAAAAGGCGACTCTGCAGTCTGCTTCTTTTGGCTGCAGGGTACCTGATGGCCATCTCCAGAACGGCAGCCACAGCAGCCGTGGCCCACACTAAGAGGCACTCTGGAGAGACACAGTCCCTGTGACTGCCTGACAGAATTAGCCTGCTATGAAAGCTGAGCACGTCAAATTCTGCCCGACGTCTATTTATATGGTTTCTTTTTCCTTTTTTTTATAGTTTACAGAATTGTGCATCCATACATGGTCAAATACAAAATGCCTGCAATGTCTGGAGGAGATCCAGAAAACTTAACTGTAAACCCCCATCATTCACAGAGTCCAACGGCATCCGACCATCCGGCTTTACAAGCATTCTCATGGGATTCTTGGAAAACAAATTGGTCCAAGTGCAGGAATTTCAAACTTTTAAGAAATCTCTTCCAAATGGTCATTTTCCCATGCACTTTACTGCAGGGGGTCATGTTAGAATATTTTATGGGACCATCCTGATTCCTCCAAGATTAAATGCATAATTTCATCCTTTTGCAAGAAACAAAGAATACTCAGAATCTTAACTTTACCAAAAAAACAAATATGACTGAAGCTCCATTAAAGTACTTACATAATTCAATTTATGAGGCCGCATTCTGCTTCCTTGGCCTAGCTCTTTCATATGCCTGATCAGCAGGTTAAAAGACTCATTTTTTAAAATCTCACCCCAATAACATTATTAAACTTAAAACCAAAAATAATTCAACTCTATACATAGCCTGCGAAACACCAGTATGGTAACAACACCAACAGAGAACAAGGGTTTAACTGAGTGCCAGGCACTGTGCTAAGCCCGTTACAAACATTATCTCGTTCCATCTTCACAAACACCTGGGAAGTAAAGGGCCATCATGCCCATCTTACAGGTGAAGAACCAGAAGCGAGGTCACTTGGCCAGAGTCCCAAAGCTGGTAGAAATGGGAGGCACGCTTTGAACTCAAGTCTTCTGATTCCAGGCCTGTCCCACCCAGACGCTTCAGCGGTTCAGTTAGAACCGTGAGCATGTCAAGCACGCCACAATCTACCTTTCCTGTCCCAGAGACTGTTCCCTCCACATATTTCCCAGTTCAGAGCTAAGACAGCATTTTGCACAGGAGTAAGAGACGGCAGCAAACGATGCACCTCAAAATACTACGTACATTCAAAAGTAACGATACAACGTTCTGTCTGCAAAAACAGGGTTTGAGAACATCTGTGTCTTTAGTGATTCTTAACATCCACTCTAAAAATCTAGAGATTTGCCACATAATTTTCTACTTAAAACAATTCAGAACTTCTAGGAATAGAAAAAAGGTTTGCATTGGACTCAACGTGATTCTTGAAACGTGGCTAACCAACCCAGGCTTGCAATGGTTTTGAGAAAACGTCACGATGCCCACCTGCCCATGAACTGGCCCCATGCTGCCCCCAGGCCTGGCAGCTGGAAGTCTTCTTCTTACACTTTCAGATCAAAGGCTCGAAAAGAAAAAGGTAAGGCGTGCAAGACAGTCAAAGAACCTGGCCCAAAGCTAAGTGGAGGATGCTTACTGGCAAGGAGGAGCTCCAGGCCAAGACTCCCAGGCAGCACAGTCACTGGGGGGGGGGAACAGGGCCAATCACTTGGACTGGTTACTCACTCTACAGCAGAGAGCTGTCTCAGCTGGAGAATGGGGAGATCAGCATGCTCCCGACAAGAAGCCTTGACCATGTCAGAATGGCCACCATGGGGGCTCCAGCACCACAGGCCCTCCCTTCCCACTCCCACAGCTGAAGGTGCCAGGATCACTGCCCTTAGGGGAGGGGGCACTTCGAGGGCTCATAAGGAGCAAAAAAGAAAGCACGTGGAGTGATGCATGGCATAAACACACTTGCAGATCACAAGGAATAAGACAAATATATTTTAGCATATCCTTGTCACTACTAAAAAATAAGTCAACAGCTCCCCTAATTTTTCTACTTGAAAGAATAAATGAGAAAATAATTTATTAAAGCTTACTTTCTTCAAAGGCCTGGGCTCAGCATCAGGAGCACACATGGCAAAGTGAGCCAGGCCCTGCTCTCAAGGGCCCCCCCACCCCTTCATGGGAGAGACAACACCTGGGGAAGGTCCCAGGGTCCTGAGGGGCAGCAGCAGAGCAGGGGATCATTCCCCACTGAGAGAGGGCCTGGGACTCTACTGACTGGGGCTCCCTTTTCCTAGCCGCCTTCAGGGGCTGTGGCTGCAGCTCCCGGAGGGGTCTTCCTGGGAAGATGGCCGAGGTCACTGGGCTGGAAGCCTGGTCCTTCCCGAAGGTCTTGGGCTCTGGGTCCTGGGCTGTCTCCACTGGGGTCGGAGGGGAGCTGGGTGCAGGGGGTGCTATTACAATATGATCTATCCCTCCATGACAGTTCTGCTCTGATGCCTCATCATGGCACAAAGTGACCACAAGCAGCAGGTTCTCCATCCCCATGGGAAACCAAGAAAGGTCTCGTCTACTCTGTAGTTCAGGGTCAGAACACATTTTCAGAGATTACTAAGCTGACCAAAAGGAAGATGAAATTTGTGGCCATAGCACTTCCCAATGACTAAGGCAAAAAAGGGGCTGCATCTGTCTTGGGAATATGAATAAAATCACAAATTTCTGAATTTTAACATATCACTTAGCAATAACACGAGAACATTCTTGAAATCTTGGCCCCAATTTTTGGTTAATGAAACAATAAGCCCTCTACATGTTCTTCTACAGAAAAGATGAGACAATATGCTGTTTTCAGAAAACACCACTGAGCTACATGAAATGCTGTTTTTATCAGCAGACCTGCCTGGCCTAATAGCTCTCTGAGCGATTTCCCCCAGTAACAGTGTTTCTGACCAAAGGCTTATTTATTCTGCCTGACTCCAGAAAAAAGGACTAGGGGCAATGGGTGGAAGGTGGCAAAACGTGGCCTTGCTTTAAAGAAAATCTTCCCCCAAATGATAGCTCTTCAAATGTGTCGTCATCCAGCAGAAGCTGGGTGACAACTCAGCAGGCTTCTCTTTGAAACATGGGCGAGACTGGGCAGCCTCTGAGCTGGGATCTCTGCAGTCCTGCAGGAGAGGAGGAGTGCCAGGGAAAGAGAGGTGCGGAAATCATTTTACAATCCCGCCGAGAACAGCAGCAGAATACACAAGGGGACAGGCTGGAGGGAGGAGTTCAGTGAGCTCGCCATCTCGGGGCAGGGGGCAGGGCAGACAGGGAGAAAATCTGTAACCCAAAGTCAATAAATAAATGCAGCAGCAGGAGTATGAGCTTCCCATCTCCAGATGTGTCCAATCCCAGCCCATGTCACAGGGCCCCTCTTGGCAAGAATCCTGGGTGAATCATTTCAGATCGCAGCTGGAATTCTGACAAGGAGGTAACATTTTCACCAGGTGAAAAGTAAACAGAAGGGCAAGTCAACAGCTTCACTTGCATCTGTTGGCAAAAAGTGCCCAACGAGAAGCTGAGATAATTCGGATATTAAGAGAACTCCCAAATCTCTTCATGAAAGTGAATGTTTTATGCCCAGTGAATACACTCGGGGGTTCCCAAGTTCACACGCCCCACCAGGTCAGCAGGTGCCATGAGAATCCCGTGAAAACTCAACACAGGTCATGAACCCTTTCACAGGCAACCAAGACCCAGGGAACCTTTCTCAGAACGCTTCTAAATGAATAAAAACATTCCCAGGGTCACAAAGGGAACCAATTCTACTGAAACATTTATCCAATATTCCCAAACAAAGCCAAGCACAGGCCTCCAGCCTGCTATGCGGGAACAAGGGCGATCCCGTTTCCGTCCGTGGGCACTGCTCTTGCCACATACAGCATCTGCCATGCTACTTACTGGGCCACTAAGAAAGGAGCTTCTGGCCCGAGAGCAACTGGAACCGTTGCGAATGAATAGATGTCCTTACTGAAAGAAAGCAGGGTTTCTGGCAGAGGCCCAACACCGAAAATGGCTTCAAATTTCATTCCTGACATTTCGCTACAAAATGCAAGCCGAACAGTAACTCTTATTTCTATAAAGAATTCTCTCGATGGAACCTGTGATGGCTTTGACTAGAACCTACTATCAAGACCAAGGGAACGGAACGGAAAAGGAATGGGGACCAAAAGGCACCAGAGGTTCAATTCTCCAATGATGTGCTCAGACACGAATTAATAGCCTAGCCTCATTCTGCCCAGGGGGCAGCCACAGCAGGTCAATTAGAGCATGGTCCTTGAACTTCAGAAATACAACATTTCTCTGTGACAACAGTTTCTAGCTTTCCACATGCTGGCTATCTGCAAGTAAAAAGAAATCAAAGGTGCATACCTGTACGGTCTTTTTAATTCTATGTGAGGGCCCAGGGTACTCTGAAGAATACAAGTCTGTTAGGAATAATGAGTTGATTAACGTAGACTTCCCCAGTCCAGATTCTCCTACAAGAAAAAGAGCATCATTAGTCACTTTACTATCACATGACACAAACGTGCCCCTAACCTGACTGTCCAATGAGGTCCCTTCACAGGCCCCACACGTAAGGCAGGCCCACCATGAGGAGAGCACAAATCACAGCAAAGCTCCCATGCGCATACCAGCTCTGCATCCCAATCTGAAACATAAAAAAGACTTGGAGAGGGGAAAAGACTCCGTGTGATCAGGCCGGTCCCTCCCACCTTCCCCTGGAGATGACACTTACTCATTGGGATAACCACGAGGGGGCAGGGAGGGCGCTCAAAATGTCACTGCTTTAAGACCATCTATAAACCTGTGTGTGGGCTCTAAAGGTGAGCCCCCGGGGTGTACAGTGGACCCACTGCTGGAGCTCCCCAGGAACGTGAACGTTCTTGTTCTAAACAAGAGCAAAATATAGAGCTCCAGGAAGGACGGCCACCAGGTACTCGCTGGAAAAGCAAAGAAAGGAGGTGGCAGCACCAGTCTCATCAAACAGCCAAAAGCAATGAACATTCACAGGACTACAGGTCTTCTACTGCAGATGTCGGAGAAGTATTTGATGCAAAAAAAAGAGAAAGAGGGAAAGAGGAGTATTTTTAAGCGTCCCTGTGCTAAGTCCTGGGGATAGAAATACAAGCAAGACAGTCCCTACCCCCCAGAAGCTTCTGTTCTCACCTTTGAAGGGGGGGAGGGGGGCAGTCGGCAAGGAAGAAAAGCAGTCTGGGGGTCTAAGTGAGGCAGAGCAAGGCCCCAGAAGGCTCCTGAGAAGCTGATCTGGGACGGTAGTTGGGATGAAATCAGACAACTCGAAAGAGCGCCCGAAGTCCCTGGATCATCAAATGTCTGACAAATGTTGTCAAGCTGAAAGAGATGCTGGCCAAGAAAATGCCAGTGGAGAACACAAGCTTACATGTAAGCTTTCACAAGACAGTGGTGAGATAAATCAGAACTCTAAGCCAGCAAATACAGTCATCCCAAAGGCAGGGAAGAGGAAATTCAGGAGAAGACAAGCAAGAGACGTAACACGGGTTAAAAGGCTCTGAAAGGTTCGGCCACTTTTTACCATCAATGGGAGTACGGCTGCCACTCTCAATGTCTAGACACTCCCAGAAGGAAGACAGAAGAGAAACAGGAGGAGCAGGTGTACACTGGTGGACAGGAGAGCCCCCAATGTGAGGGTGCACAAAATCATCAGGTCACAGATTTCAAGGCAGAAGGGACCACTGAGTCCAGCCTCTTCCATTTTAAAGATGTTCAAGAAACCAAGAAAGCCCATGACTGTCCTCAGGTCACCCAGCCAATGATCATCTGAACACCAATCTTCTAGGGCCCAAGTCCATGTTCTCTCTCCACTACACCATTCAGCCTCTACTCAACTCACAAGGTACCTGAGGAAAAGTTACCAAAGGTACAGAAAACATCTTGAACCATATTAATTTTCCTTAAAAGGGGGAATGGATAAAAGTCAATGGGTAAGGAAAAGGGGGTTACTGAAAATATTCTACAGCAAACCCCCCCCCCCCTGATGTTTATCTCACTGCAATTCAATCAACAGACATTTCTAAGCACTATGTGCTAGGGCCTGTGCTAAGCACTGGGGACACTAACAGAAGGGCATCTGCCCTCAAAGAGTGTCCACACCAATGGAGGCAAATATGAAAATGTCTCCATTTGGTGGACACAGGCTAAGCACGAGGCAATCCTAGAAAAGGCACTTCCACTAAGGGGGCCCAAGGAGACAAAAAGATGGGTGGGAATACCAGACCTGGGCTGGGCAGGTAAATTATGGAAACCCAGGTGAAAGAAAAGATGGAAACTCTGCCTCCTAAGGGCTCTCTGCAAACAAGATTTCTCCTGGCCACAAAACAAAATTACTCAAGACTGATTCAAAGACACAACAGCAATAAGCCTCTTCAGGACATAAAGGAAGAGACATAAAACATGGATTGCCACCAGCATTTCCTCCTTGTCCTCTACCACACCTGAAGAGGTGGCCTTTCTTTTCACCACAATATCCCCAGCCCATCTTTTCAGATGTGCTCTCTCAGCCTCAGTTTCTCCTTGTCTGCTCCTGAAGGCTTCCCTTCTCCGCCCCCCACCCCATCTTCACAAACTCAGTCTCGTCTCCAATCACTTCCTTTCCTCTGGCTCTCCTCCCCAGCCCCCAACAGTCTGTTTTCTCAGGCCTTGCCTATCCTGACGTCTCCGCAGCCTCTTCTCTCTAAGGCTCCATGGCATTGCTCTCCACGCCTGTCTGGCTGCGGCTCATTCCTGGGCACTCTTCTGCCTTTGCTCTTTCTAGCTCAAAGTCATCAGGACCCAGAAATTCAATGATCTCACTAATAATAGGAAACGTGTCAATAGCGCCTCCTGTGTGCTGGGTGCTGCTGTTAAGTGCTTTCCAGGCATTACTTCACTTATCCTCACAACCACCCTTTGGAGGTAGGTAGGTGTCATTATTACTCTCATTTTACAGATGAGGAAGTTGAGGCAAATGGAGGTTCAGTGACTTGCCCAGAGTCTCGCAGCCAGGGAGTGTCTGAGGCTGGATTCTACCTCCAAGCATAGTGTTCTACCCACTGGGCCACCAGGCTGCCTCAACATAATAACTAGCCTAGGAAATCAGGAGGCCTATTTTCCAGTATTATCTTCTCCCGTTAGCCAGCTGAGTGAGTAAGCAGGAAAGCTCACCAAAATCTTCTGTACTACAAAACGGCGGAAGTTAGAGTCTATGAGATCCAAGGTCTCTCAGGGACAAGGCCAGGCCTTGCTTTTACCCTTCGAGTTTGTATTTTCATTACTGACGTTTCCCAGGACCACAGAATATTCAAAGGAGTCAAAAACCCTCAGAGAGGAGGATGAGCATCCTGCCATTTCACAGATACAGCAACTGAGGCAGAGGAACTTAAGAATTTGGCCAATCACCCCCAGAATGGGGAGCCAACCTTTCCACTGGACCATAGCTTCAAAGTATCTGCTATTCCTTCATGCTGTTTTCTACAGAAATAGCTGGTGTGCAAATGGCCAGTATTTATAATGAAGAAGAAAACACCTCTGAATTCTTGTCCAAGGTAATCATGTTGTCACAAATGAGTTTAAAGAGAAAAAGCAGGCTTTTAAAAACCCACAAAAATGATTGAGCAAAACACGTTTTAGAGATAAGTCAGAAAAAGAATATTAAAAAAATTATTCTTGTCTATTTTATTCTCTCTACACAATGAAAGGAAAAGAAATCTTCCAAATATGTCATTTTACTGAAAACATTCAGAATTTTTTTCAGCTCATTACTTTCTTGCCTATAAAGTGGTGAATAAAAATACAGAAAGTTTTCACTTCAAACCCAAGCATTTATTAATGAAAGTGTGTCGAGAAATGCCTCTCTTGCTTACAGGGGCGCTCAACAGATCTGGGAACTAGGGATGACTTAAGGAACTTGCTGGACAGAAGTGCCCTGCCAAAGCCAGGCCCAAACACAGAAGCATCACTCTGCCCTCGGGGCCTGGAGTCCTGGCTGCTGCGCTCGAAGTCTCCCCCGTCACTCCGGAGGCACGCTGTTGCACTACACTCTCCTAACACTGGGGGGGAGGGGGGCACCCCTGGGGAATCCAGCTCTCAGCTCCTACAAGAAGGGGTGCTACGGGTCTGCGTGACCTGACTCTTCCTCCCCTTTTAGCTCTCTGGGCAAATCTGTCCCCAAAGTGAAGCTCCTCTCTGGATGCCCAGACTGACTGACTCAACAGCCTTCTGTGCTCTCCTACGCCCTCTGCACTACTGACCACACTCTAGCCCATGTCCTTGGCTGCAAGGATATCGGGGCAACAGGCCCTGCTTCCCGTCAACCGCTGAGCTGTGAGCAGTCCTCTTCAGTTTGAAGAATGCAGAAAGGTTCACTCCAGGGACAACTCACCCTTAACTTGGCCCAGTGGATCCCCATTTCTTCAACATTCCTGAATCTCAGGGTTGGCCCTTGAGTCCAACCCACCTACGAACAAAAAATGCCTCCTTCAGCCTACCTAACCCATGGAACTTCAAGAGCTTCTGGATATCTCCCTGCCTCTGGTCTCCAGACCCTCCTCCATTCAGCTCACAAACCAATCTTCCTGGAGCAATAGCAGTCTGATCATTCCATCAACTCCAGCGGCTTCTTATTTCCCTGATCAAACAGAAAGTCTACTTCTCAGCATTCAAAGCCCTTCCTAAGCTCTCCAGACTTCTCACAGCTTACACCCATCCATGTACTCTGTGATCTCGTACCCTGGCTTCCTGGCTGTTCTCCATACATCTGGAGATTCTCTTTCCTCATGCTGCCCAGAGCTAATCAAGGACAATTTCATGTTGTTTCCTCCAAAGGGAAAGAAGCCCTGAGAGAGCAGAGGTCTATTTCATGTTTGTCTTGGTATCCACAACACAGATAATACCTGCAAAAACTTTTGATTGGACCCAAACTGCTGGGATCCTATTGTCTGTCCGGAGGCGCTCAGTGCTTTCAGAGCAAGGCTATCTAGGAGCCCAAGGCTGGAAGGGCTCATGAGAGGCCTTTAGAAGGACAAGTCCCAAGTTGTCTGCCAACGGTCTGAAGCTGCAACACCTACTGACCAGGATCACCACAGAATCTTTATGGAACAACTTGTTGTTCGATGGAAACCTCATAAAGCATGCAGGGCAGAGACAGAGAGAATACAGACAGACCAGCTGGGTCCTGAATTAAGCAGGAAGAGGAAAGACAGCTGGAAATCTGAAGGCTTCTTTAATGATGGCTCAAGCCCAGTGCTGTTTTATAATTATCTGATATGGAACACACCAGTGGCCTCAGAATTCAAAATGAGTACACAAGGGGACAGTGGAGAGGTGTGTCCCAGGGAGGCGAAAAGATGGGCTAATCAGGAGGGACAAGTCCAGTGTTCTGGTGCTGTCTTCTTAATGTCTCCAGCAAGTTAGGGAACATCTGGAGTGAATGCAGGGGAGGACACAGACACAAGTCACACAAGATGGATGGGCCAGGCAACATTCAGAGTGAGGAGAGCACAGATTCCATCTGAGTACTATAACATGGCATCTAACGTGTGCCGAATGAACGCTCTCTCAGAGCTGACCCAATTCTGGGACAGATGACGGCCCAGTGAATGGAGGACTGGACCCAGGGTCACGAAGAGCAGAGTTCAAATCCAGCACACTGTGACCCCAGGCATGTCCCTTCACCTTTGTCTGCCTCCATTTCCCCAACTGTAAAAGGGTCTAACAATGCCTTCTAAAACCATCCCAAATGGAAGTGACCATTCCCTCCTTACATAACTTATAGGGAAAACACAGGCCAAAGAAATTCACATATTTATACCTTTGGGTCTTAATTCTTCCCACCACAACAGTCTTCTCTCTACACACTTTAAATGCTGATGCCAATGTCTTGTACACAGAAGGCGCTTCCTACATGATGACTCAGAGCATTCTGTGAAAGCCTTATCAGTGGCCAAATGCAGCATCAGCAACACCGTGATGGTCTAAGCACGGGCCCCTTCCTCATCGGGACAATTAGGCCCCTGTCCGTCAGATCCAACAAGCATTTTAAGCAACTCCAGAGCATGAGGGACTGAGCTAGGTTCTGGGACACAAAGATAAACCATAAAATAGCCTACTCTGCTCTGGGGCAGAGGGGAGTAGAGAGGGAGGTACAATAGGGACAAAAGTTGGTAAGTAGTCTCGGTCATGTCCAACTCTCCATGACCCCACCTGAGGTTTTCTTGGCAAAGATACAGGAGTGATTTGCCATGTCCTTCTCCAGCTCATTTTACAGATGAGAAACTGAGGCCAAGAGGGTTAAGTGACTTACGCAGCATCACACACAGGCAGAGTCTAAGGCTAGATCTGGACTAAAGGGTGAGCTCTATATCCACAGTGCCACAAAAAGAGGCATCCTGCTCTATAGTGTTCTTTCCATCTCTAAATAAACATAACAAAAGAAGAGATCAGGAAAGGATCCCAGTAAGAGACTCAGGCCTGCAGCTGAGCCTTCAGGATAGACAGGAGGAGGTAAGGAGGGCATTCATTACAGTCATGGATGCCCAGAGGTTAGAGAGAACCGCCAAGCAGAGGAAGCACTGTGCCATCTGCCTGTAAGACAGAACCCATCAAGATGAAGAAGAGACAAGCAGCCTAGGAGTGGAGAGGGAGGCTAGAGGCCAATTGTGCTGGACTCCAAAGGCAAAAGGTATTCATTGGCTGTTCTTAGTCAGGGGAGTGAAAGGGTCCAGCCTCTGGCCTTAGAAAGATCCTGTAGCTTTGTGAAGAAAGATAAAGGGTCTATGGTGAGCCCCAAGTCCATCCCATCTGGGAGGTCCAGGAGAAAGGCATCCAAGGGCCTGAACTAGGCCTGGCCTCCCTGAATAGGGACACAGGGATGTGGAGGTGACAGTGCTATACCCATTCATGGCCTGACCCTTGAGTTCAGCTCTTCAGTGCCCAAAGGGACTGAACAATAATTTCTTTCAACATGATTTCTCTTTTTGTCCTCATCCTCCCCGCCCCATTCCCTCCTCACTGATATATTTCTCAGCCAGAGTGTTTCCTTTTAAGCATTAGAGGGAATAGTGTGGAGAGGATTTTTATACTCATTATATTTAAATCTAGGCTGATCAGCTTAAAGAGGAGGGAGAGAAAGAGAACAAGCATTTATTAAGGAAGCACACAACTGACTCTGAAGTGACCAAAAAGACATCTTACCTACTACCATAAGCGTGAATTCAAACCCTCTCTTCACAGACTTCCTGTATACTTGATTGGGGAGATTCGCAAATCCCACATAGCCTTCAAGGTTCTTCTGTTGCTGTTTGGGGATTTGGTTTGTTTTTGAAAGGAAAGGGAATAAAATCAGTCATTAAAAGAATTCTGATGCTAAACATTTCTAATTCTCTTCCTTAAAGTGATTTTTGAAAATTACAGAAATCATTATTCACAGCAAATCACAGCAGCTTTTCCTACCCAATGCTGGAGGTTAAAAGAAAGCACTTCTTCGAAAAGAGCATGACAGGCAGAGGGCGACTGCCTACCAATAACCCAAGGGGGCAGCTATGATGACACAATCAGAGACACCTGGCTGACACCAGGGATTTCACCTGACAAACCCTGAAGGTTAGTAACAACACGATTTCAAATGAACCAAAAGCAAGCTGCTAGAATTGTTCACAACATTTTAAAAATCCGTTTAGAATGATTTTTCTGCTCCTTTAATTATACAATAACTTGGCTCACAACGGCTCACTGTCCACAGGGACTTTCTGGAAATTTAGCCTGGTCATAAAGGGAAATCAAAGCACTGAACTCTTAACAATTGTTTCCCATCAAAGTGTGCAGGTTTTCACAGGCAAGGTCAAGTGAGCAGCCCAGGTGGGCAGCGAAGCTGGGCAATGGCTGCAGTCTGATGTTTCACAAGATTCTGTTGCCGTCATCTTCAGGGAAATCAAATTTAACCAAGCTGCAAAGCCAATTTTATCTCAACTTGCTAAAAATCTTCCATCATCTCAAGTGGGTGCTTCAAACTAGAATGTGAATACTCCTAAAGGGTTATAAAAATACACATGATCTTTCACTCAGCCGTAAGTCATAACTTTTTCATCGTGGAGCCTTAAAATAACATCACGTGGGTTAGCTTTAGTCTTAATGACCATTTCACCAACTTACTGACACGCTTCTGTAATGATGAGAAAACATTAACTATATTTTCATTCTAAAAGTTGGTGTCAACGGGGCCCTCGAAATGTTCTGGCTCTTACTATACCCAGGATCAACATGTGAAAACTCGAACTTCAAACCCATGACCACCTTTCTTTTGCTGCTGTAAAGGCCCTTTTTTTCCTTGCAAAATTCATGAACAAACTTTATGTCTAAATTTTTTCTCCAGTCAACATCAAATATCAATTCTGAAATGGTCTCATTCTTTGGCTGCTGAATGGTCTGTATCATAACTATGGCACAGGTCTATTATGTACAGAGCACGAAACCGCATTTAAAATTTTTTCTTCAGCTCAATTTTCAAACAATTGTACTTTTAAATTTATGACAAGTTGGGGCAGGAGAAAATCTATTGTTTATATGATGAAAAAGTTACACAGAATACTCACAGCTACTTTGTAGGGAATATATTTCCATCATTCCAGTGTTCCAAATGTCGATGGTGTATTTCCACAAAGGCATGGTAGAATGAGGAATTCCAAGAATGGGATGTTGCCAGGCCAGGCCAAGAAGTGTGATCCAATGGAACACAGCAGAAAGGGGGGAAAAAAATGAAAGTTACTTACATGGAATGAGCAAATCACTTCACCTCAAAATAACTTCAGTGAACTACAAGATAAACCACAATTTTGTCAAACGGCATCTTACTTCTTTTCCCACAGTCAACAAAAGCATAAAACACCCATTTTCACTTACTCTTCAAACTCTGGTACAAAAATGCTGATAGATTTTACAGGGGACCTGAACCGTATTTCTTTTTAAATGGTGGCTAGCTATTCAAGGAGTAACTAGTGGCACCCAGCTCCCAGACAAAGAATCCTAGCACAACATTATTTTATAAATCACTAGATTAGACTCCACAGGATCAGACAGATCCAGAAACTGTGGCTAAATTCACAAATGGGAATAAATATTATGGGAGTTAGAAACTTAGAATATCGAAGTTAAAAATAAGCAAAGTTGAAGGCAGTTTATGAGCTATTATAAAATTAAATTATAAAATTAAAAAGAATTAACAGTAATAAAATAAGAAAGAAAAAAGGCAGTTTGAAATATAAAACAAAAGAATAGTTAATAGAATAAGGAAAGAAAGTAAATTCAACTTCAGGCAAATCACTGGTGAAAGATTTCCGTTTTAACTATATCAGTCAATCACAGATCCGTAATTTTTTAAATGGGGGGGGGGTCCTACAACTTTCTTATATCAAGTGGTTGATAACATCCTTTTGAATTATTATGGCATTACTGTCAATACAAGGACAAGACCTGGACCCAGGGTTTTATTCATAGGAAAATTAATTCCTTTGACCAGTTGGTACCTCCTCAGCAGTTAGAGGCTAAGAGGGATGCTGGGCCAGGACCACATGTCCAGTATGGTCAGAGGCAGAATGCAAACCCATGTCCTTGGCTTTAAGACAAGAGCTCAATATACTACACAGCTACCATTATGTGATGGCATTTTGACTTAGAAAAACCACACACGAACATTGTGTTTTATTGTGGGGCAGCTAGGTTCAAATCCAGTCTCAGGCACTTTATTAGCTGGGTGATCCTGGGCAAGGCCCTGCACTCTGCTTGCCTCAGTTTCCTCATCTGTAAATGAGCTGGAGAAGGAAACAGCCAATCCCTCCAGTATCTTTGCCAAGAAAACCCCAAATAGGGTTCCAGAGTCGGACAAGATAAAAACTCAACCACGGTAACAAAAATGTTTTACTGTATTTCTGTTGTTCAGCGTTTACAATCTTGTGTGTGCTGATGGCAGGCTCTGGCCTAACTTCAACTTGGCCAAGATTAAACTCACCCACTCCTCCCAGCCAGGTCAATAAATACAGAAACACCTGGAAAGGGAAAGCCTTGCCCACACCCCCTCAATTCTAGCACCTTCCTTCCCTTGCTTATTTATCTTCTACTTCTCCTGTATGGGGCTTGTTTACTTGTCTCCCCCATTAGACTGTGAGCTCCCGGAGGGCGGGAATGGTTTTTTGCCTCTTCTTGTATGCCTGACACATGGGAGGCATTTCATCAATGTTGACTGATTGATTGATCTGTCCATTGATTTGCCTGGCTAAGCTTAGAAGGGTTCAACTGACCATGAGGAGAGAAAACTTCAGAGGGGCAGAGCAACTCAGGAAAGGCTCATCCATCTACTAACATATGGCCAGGCAGGGTGTTTGCTGGTAGACAAAGTACCCACAGCCAAAGAAGTGCTGGTCATTTGTAGATAGTACAATAGTATTCAATCTTACTGTTATACACACACACACACACACACACACACACACACACACACACACACAAGGCATATAACCAAAGTTAAACTGTGTCCTCTGCTCAAAGCCTTCCACATCTGTACCCCACCAGCAGTACAGACATCAGGAAACGCAGCCTGCTGTACCTACTTAATGTGCCTGCCCTACATCCACCGAACCAACACAATATACGGCATATTTTTGTGCTTTATTATGAACGATAAAAACAGTAACTTGCTGAAGATAGCACTTTGCAGAAAGCACAGAATTGTTTTCCAAGATGGCTAGCACACAAAACAGGTGAACAAGACTATTTCATCACCCATAAGCCACATAATGTCTCATTACGCACAAAACATAAGGAGCTGTAATGGTCTTTTTTTTTTTTTAAAATAAAAACAGAATTGTGCTGGAGGTGCTGGGAGTCTGATGCATTTTGGCCACAAAAAAGGCTCTCTCACATTTGAGTGTATAATCAGAATGTAAACACTTTTTCTATATTAAAAAAAAACTCCAGGCTACCTCAATTTCTGACACCAACAAGCTGAGACTTCACAGTCCACTGATTCATTACCATGTAAATTTTGACAGGTGCTCCCTCCTATGACAAACAGTTCAGAATTTGTGGAAGAGATAAATAAACGTCTGTTAGGTGCCCATCCCCCTCAGCTAATCCTCAGCCCTGGTCACCTTCCCACCGGCCCCCAAAGAGTCCAGCTGGCCAAAGTCAGGTCAATGCTTTCCTGGATCTACCCACAAATCTACTTCCTTAGTCTCCCTATTAGGCTTGACTTTCAGGAAACAGCTCACAGCCTTCTCAACTGTCCAGCTCTGCCCCAACCCCACTCAGAGATGATGACCTCCCTTGCTAATTTATTGAAAAGGCAAAACTAAAATGACATCACGCTCAAGCCTGAAGTCAGCCATCTCAACCAGATCAGTCAGTCATTAAAGACCCAAGGACTACAGGGTTTCCCGCTAGAAAAAACCTCAGAGAGTCTCTAGTCCAAAGCTCCTGGAGCTGAGAGATAAGGTGAACGTCAGTGACTTGCCCAGGGTCACCCGGGTTACAGTGAGTAGCAGAGCCTGGCTCTGAACCCAAGTCCTGATTCCAAACGCCAGGGTTATTTAAGTGAAGGCTGTTTTGCCCATTGGAATTTAAGCTCCTTGAGGATCGAGCTGCTTTGACTTTCTATGGCTCCCCAGTATTTAGCACTCACTGAAATGCTTATTGAAGTTTGGCCCAAAGAAGAAATCTCACAAGACTCCTCCCCGCCACACACACACACACACACACTCTCTCTCTCTCTCTCTCTCTCTCTCTCTCTCTCTCTCTCTCTCTCTCCTCATTTACGCAGCAGACTGGTGGGGGCTGGGTAAGGCGCACCTCCCATCCGTGTGGACCGAAGCATATTATGTCAGACTTTTTCTATGTAAATTGGTTTTGCTGAAATTTTTTCTTCCTCTTTATTATTTTTATTTATTAAATACATCTGTTCTAAAAATGTGCCAAACCACTACGGATTAGAGAAATGCAAATTAAAACAACTCCCAGGTACCACCTCACACCCATCAGATTGGCTAACATGACAAAACAGGAAAATGGTAAATGTTGGAGAAGATGTGGGGAAGCTGGGACACTGATGTGCTGTTGGTGGAGTTGTGACCTGATCCGACCCTTCTGGAGAGCAATCTGGAGCCATGCCCAAAGGGCTACGAAACTGTGCATACCCTTGGCTCCAGCAATATCACTTCTAGGTCTGGATCCCAAAGAGATAAGGACCCCCATGGTGGCCAGCAACCGGAAGTGGAGGGGATGCCCATCAGCTGGGGAACAGCTGAACAAGTTGTAGTACAGGAATGTAATGGAATACTACTATGCTCTAAGAAATAATGAGCAGGCAGACTTCAGAAAAACCTGGGAAGACTTATGTGAACTGATGCTGTGTGAAGTCAGCAGAACCAGGAGAACATTGTACACGGTTACAACACTGTGTGATGACCAACTTGGATAGACTTTGCTCTTCTCAGCAATGCAATGATCTAGGATGCATTCCAAGACTCATGACAGAAAATGCCATCCACATCCAAATAACTATGGAGTCTGAACACAGAGAGAAGGAGACTATCTTCTCTCTTTTTTTTCCTTTCTTGTTGTTTTCCCCTTTTGTTGATTCTTCTTTCACAGAATGACTAAAGTGGAAACATCTTTAATACAATTGTACATGCATGACCTATGAGATAGCTTGTTGTCTTGGGGAGCGGGAAAAATTTAGAAGAAAATCTTAGAAAAGAAAGTGCTGAAAAGAAAAAATGAATACATAACTTTAATTTTTAAAAAGTCTGTTCTAAGGGATGGCTCTGTAAGGAGGGAAAGAAATATGAGGGAAAGTTAGGTGATGTTAACCATTCAACAAATATTAAGTAAAAACAAGATGCTAAGAAAAATCTATTAAAATGCTTGCTGACTGATGGAACCACATAATCTCCCTTCTCTCACAGAACATCTTAATTTAACTGTCCATGACCAACAATCCCTTTTACTTAAAGAACCCCCATGAAGGGAAACTCACTAGCTTCTCCCCAAGGTAACACATTTCAATTTTAGAGAAGTTCCAAACAGAATGCCCTTTGCCCACACTTCAGTCCTAACTGTACCTACCTCTCCAACGTCCGCCTACTCACCACCTTCCCAAGTCCTCTACCTCGGGGAAGAGAACAATTCCAATCCTTCTTTACCATGCTAATACCTCAAACAGCAGTCTCCCTTTGATATGTGTCTCCTCTCTTCTGTCTCCCTGCCAAACATCCTCCGTTCCTTCAACCAATCCCCTTGTGGCATTTCTCTCTCCATTCTGGTCAATGTCCTCTGGTGCACACCAATTTACCCACATCTTTGCTAAAACATGGCATCTAAAAATGGCCACAATACCCTAGATGTGGGACTACCACAACAAGAGAACCATGGAAAGCCCCTTGCTTCTTCTAACGAGGGACCACATTAACTGAACTGGCGAGCTGACAAGACTTTTCTTTCCTATTCATTCCCTTCCCTACCCAATCCAATTAGTGGCCATCTCGTGTCAATTCTATCTCCACACTATCCTCAAAGATCTATACCCTTATCTCCACTCACAGAGTCATCAACCTCTCCTATAGACTAGGCAAGAGCCTCTTAACTAGTATTCCTGCTTCCAATCTTTCTTCAGAACTTCCCCCCCAGGAATTAGTGTCTCTTGTAGTACAGTTCTCCTTCTGGTCCAAACTCTACAGTCACATCATCAAGGGAAACAACCTCATTGTAAAATGGGCCCACCATTCCCATCTAACTCTAGAAGTAGAGTTAAGGCTGCCCCACTACCACCTTCTGACCAGTAACTGCCCATGAGAAGCCGCTGCCAAGCTGAGGCATCCTGGAACAGCAGGACTCCCCAGACCACCAAACCTTCATCCACCTTCCAGAGGAGCAGCCTTTGTGGAGATGTGGAGATGTGACAATTGCTGCTACTGCAACTCCAGCCTCTTTAGCAGCCACAGCAACTGAAGATGAAGAAAACCAACTCCCTGATACTTTGCAAATGGCCTAACATCAGAAACAGGTATGGTCCGACAGCAGGAAATTATGTTCCCGATGACCCATGAGAGCTTTGCCGCTGCCCTCTGAGGATGGCTGGGCCTTGTCATCTGAGCTCCCTGAGAGCAGGCTCTGTCTCACTTTGGATCTCCATGCCCAGCACTGGAGCAGGGTTTTCTATGTACTAAGCACATACAAAATGCTCTTTCCTTCATGCAGCTATCTGCACATCTCCCACAGTCACCAAAACAATCTCCCCGAAGCCCAGCTCTGGCCCATGGCTCATTGGAAAAGGCTATCCACATCCAGAGAAAGAATTACAGAGTGTGGATGCAGACTGAAGCCAACCACTTGATCTCTCTCTTTTTCATTTTGTTTTGTCCCTTCTTTCTCATTCACACCATTGGTTATAACTCTTCTTTACAACTTGACTAATGTTTAATGTGAAGGAATGTGTAGAATCTATATCAGGTTGTATGCCGCCAGGGGAGGACCAGGAAGGGGAGAAAATATGGAACTCAAAAACTTGTGAAACTGAATGTTGTAAACTAAAAGTAAATAAATTTTTTAAAAATTAAAAAAAAAAAAAGAAACGAAACTTCCATATCGTCTCTTGGATAAAATCGAAATCCTTCTACTTGGCAGTCTGGCTTCAGGCTACCTTTTCATCCAGTAAAGGCTAAATGATCACTTGTGTGTGTATGAGGTAGTGGGGATTCTGTTCAGGCATGCATGGGCTGGACAAGATGGCTTCTGAGATTCCTTCCAATTCTAAAATTCTGTGAATTCCAGGCTTATATCACATGACTCCCTTTCATGCATTCTATGTTCCAGCACAAATGGCCTAGTTGCTGTTTCTAAAACTTGGCATGCCATCTCTCCCATCTGTCCCTCATACCTGGAATGCCCACCCTCTCATCTCATCTCTGCCTCTTAGACTGTCTGTCTTCAGTGCTCAGCTCTGGCATGTCTTCTGAAGGAAAGCCCTTCCCAATTCCCCTAGCTTTTCATGCTCTTTGCACCCCACTTATCTTTCATCTATTTCCATGACACGTCCATCGCCCCCCAGGCCCCAGTAATACAAACTCCGGAAGGAGTAGAGGGCCAATTTTTCACCGCTGCATCCCTAGACCCAACCTAGCTCGAGACATGCAAGGCTGGGGAAGATCTACGACTGTACAAGAGAAAGACACTTCCAACTCCATTTTCATATAAAATCTTGTCTCAAACACAGGCATAACTGACACTTGCTGACACAAACTCCTCTCACATAAAGCCCAGGAGAAAAGCTGAAGAATTTCACCATTTACATTTTTCAAATAGTTCAAATATGATCTGCTGTTTACAATACCTAGGTTTACTCTCACAAGAGCACTGACATGTCACAGCATTAAAGTGACATTTAGCCAGAGGAATTTCATTTAGACTGAGTTCACGTTTGTTAGGAAAGCTCTTTCCCTCCCCTCACAGTTGAGAATAGGAGGGGACATTCTGCCCTAAAAAGAGTCTGTCAACTTTTCAATTCAATGCAACAAACACTTATAAAGTCCCTACTGTGTGCTAGGCAACACGGAAGTTCCGTGTGTTTGCTCTTATTCCTAGTTTCCAAAACCAAATCTGAACATTTGACCTTTGGGATAAGATGATTTTCCCATTAAATTTCTTTACAAGGTAGGGCTTTCAGGTAATTTTTAAAGAGATTTTTCTCTGCTTTGAAGCCTGCTGAATTCTCCTGAATCCAATCTGTTTCAAGCCATTCTGAGATGATGAGAAACAATTACCTACCATATTCCTACCTCCACATTTTTAAAAAACCAAGTTAAGACCCACTCCTATCAAGAAGATCCATCTTTCTAAAAGGTTTCTTATAAAAAGCTTCAAATTGTCCTGCCCAGGAATAATCCTCACTGAAGGTAAACCATGTGCTGATCTAAGGCTCCCTGACATAAGGGAAATGAAGGCACTCCAAGGGGCCAGAAGACCTGGGGCCACTGCGCCACCTGATTCCTCGATTCCTCTTCACATGCAAAACCAGGAGAAGTCTTCTCCTGCTATTTCACTGGGCAGCCTTCTGGAAGATGCTTGTAACCCACAAAGGACTACATATGTGTGGCATTAACTCCATCTCACCTTGAACAAAGGCTGGGGACCTGAAGGCTGTGCTGCTGAAGTACAAGCTAGGTAAGGGCCTGCCATGCTAACCAAGGCTGCAGGAGAGGCAGAGAAATGCTGGGCACCCCCTCTGTGGGCAAAGATCCAAGCACAGGAGAAAAGAGCACAAACTGAATAAGAAAAGGAACTACAGAGGTAAATGAATGAACTACGTAGATGAATATGGGCTTGTGAAAAAGGCCAAACGCTGGACACAGAGAGAAATTGGGGGAAAAACAGGCTGTCCTATCTAACTACAGAATCCCTAAGCTTAAGAGGCATAGCACTAAATATGTAAAGTAATTTCAGGATCATCATTTTTATGACACTGGCACATCCAACCACACCCACTCAATAGCCTTCCAGTTATTTAAATCATTCTTTATTTCTTTCTAAAGTGTTTTGTAACCGTAATTCTTTTATGGGCTTCGATGCTTCATGCACTTTTTCGTCTCAACTGTTTGTACATTTTGCTATTTTAAATGGTTTTAAATGGCTTTCTTGTCCAACACTTCTGTTTTAAAACATCCATCATTAAAGCCAACAGGAGATCTTACACGTACAGTGTCCTGTGAATAACACCACATATCACAATCTTTTTCAGTCGTCTCTAACTGATGCTACTGAAAACCGTGAATCCAATCCCAAGTTCAGGCTCCTCATTCTTCTTGACTTACCTGTTGCTACTAACACAGTTGATTATTCCCTCCTCCAACACCCTCTTGTCCGCTTTAGCTTTTAAGACCCTAGTTTCTCCTGGTTCTCCTCCCATCTGCCTGACCGGTCCTTCTCAATCTCTTTTGCTTCTGCCCCCTGCATCCTCTTCTCTCTTGATACCCTCTTGCCTGGTGACCAAATCTATGAGTTACGTTATCCCTAAACACACGTACACATGCATGTCATATGCTCAAAGAGAATCTCTATTGTGTAATTACCAGGTTTTAATTTACATGGGAGATAAATGGCTAGAGACAAATAAAGCTAGGCCTTCTCAGCTTCTCTCCCAAATACACCCAGAGGCCTGCTGGACAGCTCCACCACAAAGTCCCCAGGGCACCTCACCATCAGCAGGTGCCCAACAGAACTGCTTACCCTTCCACTCCTCCAAACATCATTGGTTCTCTGATCAGGTGCCCTTACCTAGTACGCCTCTTCTCCATCTCCTCCTCCATCAGCTACCAAAGGAAGCCTGTTAAGTTCTCTCTGACCATGTCACTAACAAGTCAGGCTTCACATAGGAGCTACCACCTGAGGAATGGTCAGTTCTACCAGGACATAAAAAGAGCAGAAGAGAGTAGAATGAAATAAATATGGAAAGAGACGTTTGAAGCAAATTGTAAAAAGCTTAAATGCCAGATTTGGCCTTTTCTCCTAGAGGCAACAGAAAGTCACTGGAGTTTCACGAGCACACGGAAGGCCATGATAAGACCTATATCTATCACAATGGCAGCTGTGTGGGCTAACCTGGACAGAAAGTATGGAGGCAGGGTGACCAATTACAGGAGGCTGTGACAGCTCTCAAGCAGAGGTCTGGAGGGCCTGAAACAGGGTGGTGGCTTGTGTTAAGTGGAGAAGAGGGAATAAGAGATAAAGCACGGTCTGTTTGGAGTAGAGGGAAGGAGGCAACCTGGGTGACTGGCAGGGGTGTTAAAGAGGGCTGCCTTTGGGCAAAGAATGCTTCTGAGATGGCTGCTGGGTCCCTTCCAACTCTCCAATTGTACAATTCTGTAACTGGAAGAACTGTGCCACTCTCAAACGAAACAGGAGAAAGGAGTAAGGGAGAGGAAATAAACTCCCATTTGAACAGGTAGTCCCTCAAAAGAAGATAAAATCAGGGCAGCTAGGTGGGGCAGTGAATAAAGCACAGGACCTGGAGTCAGGAGGACCTGAGTTCAAATCTAACCTCAGATACTTGATACTTACTAGCTGTGTGACCTTGGGTAAGTCAGTTAACCCCAACTGCCCTGCCTTCTGCCCTCCAAAAAAGACCAAAAGAACAAAAGAATGTAAACTCCTTGAGGGTAGAGACCTTCTTCTATTTTAGTTCCCCCTGCATTTATCCTGGCTAGGTGAGAAAGACATAGACTGGGGACTAAACAAGTATAGATTCCTCTTGCCTCTTTTTCACTGGCCACCTTTTGTCCAACTTCACATTCTGCCTACAATGTTCTTTTTTCAATATAGCAATTCTGGGACTAAAACCCTCAAATCAAACAATAAGCATTTGTAAACACTTGCTCCCCCTTCTCTGTAAGTTGAAGTCCATACCTACAGCTCAAGAATTTTTTGCTGATACTTCTAGGTCAAAGTGACCTTTCCCTATTTAAAATTCTCCTAGTGCTTTGTCAGATTTCTTCCTTAGAATCTATCTCACTCTCCCTGGTACAATTGTTTTATGTCTCCCCTTCCACATCACCCTCCCTTTCAAGATGACAGAATTCTAAGAGTTGGAAGAGACCTCCCAGCCATCTAGCCCAGCACCTCCCAGAAAAGCAATCTCCACCATAGCAAATGATTATTCAGCATCATCTGGAAAATGGTCCAGAATGGCGCCCCTGCCCCCAGCTCCCACCCCCTCCAGGCTTTTCTAATTGTTAGGAAGATTTTCCTGACACCAGGCCTGTGACCTCCATCCCAATTTGAGGACAGGGACTATTGCATTTTTATCTCTGTATGTTCATTGCCTAACAGGAAGTCTTTCATTAAGGAGATGCTTAATAGATGTTCATAATGCCTTAAGACTTAAAGCTGTCTCAAGTTACCTCTTGGCTCCCTAGTATCTTCCCTGGGAGACTGCCCCCAGGACATCCTGGAGATATTTTGTTCATACACAGTTACTCACATGTTGTCTCCCCCACTAAACTGTGCGTTCCTTGGAAGCCAGGAGTGTTTTTTGCCTTTCTTGGCAGCGTCTGGCGCAGAAGAGCTGAGTGACTGACCGGATAAGTAGACAGCTCCCTGTCCGGTCTCCCTACCTTCATCACGCCTTTCCCTCCTGGCTGTCTCTCGTATCTGGTATGCACACCCTCTTCACCTTAGCTTCTTGGGACCACTGGCTTCCTTTAAGAGCCACCTCTGACATGTAGCCTTTCCTAATTCTCAACACATCTCCCCAAATGGCCTCTCTCCACTAACTACACTGTATTCATTTTGCAGATTCATATATCATGCGAGCTGATTAGAAGCCACTGAGGGCAGGGCCCTTCTACTTTTATCTTTGTAATTCCCCATCATTTAAAACTGCTCTAAGTGGTGGAGGCTAGGGTGTGCTAGAACCAGCTCAAGAAAGTCCACTGTCAAATTTCCCAGGGTGAGCTGGACTGGCTGTCTACAGACTTGAGCAACTGATGGAGAAAATGTCAATAATGGAGATTAAACCATCCTCCTCGGCCATTCACCAGCATACTCCTGAGTGGAGATGATGAAGAGATGCTTATTAGGCATGGGTGGGAGGCCACTGGAGATGGGAGTCCTAGGTGTCCTGGAGAAAGGCCCCAGCTTGGTTAACTATAGAATGTAGGAAGAGAAGTCTGGGAGAGTTTACTGAGGAAGATAGTAGTGTGACCATCAAACCTTTGATTAAGGAAAAGAACTTGGCAGCTCTGGGGAGGATGGAGAGGACTAGCAAGAAAACTGAGACAGGGAGCTGTTAGGAAGCTAATGCAGCAGAGCAGGAGAGAGGTGATAAGGCCAAGGTGAAGGTGGTGGTGGGTGAAGAATAAGAAAAGGCCAGATACAAGAGACCATCAGAGGTAGGAGGCAACCAGTCAATATCCATTATTAAGTGCCAGGACTAAGCTCTAGGGATGAGAGGCAAAAGACAGTCCCCATCCTCAAGGAGTTCATAATATAAGACAAAATCTAAGACAAAGAAAAAAGCAAGCAAATATGTATAAACAAACTACGTACAGAAAAAAGGGGGAAATAAACATAAGAGGGAATGGAATTAAGAGGAGCTGGGGAAAAGCTTCTTATTTATAAAAGATGGGATTTTAACTGGAACTGAAGGGAAGCCAGCAGTCAGAGCAGAGGATACAGTGTTTCAGGCACAGGGGAAACCGGCAGAGAAAATACCTGGAGCTGAGAGGTGGAGGAGCTAGTTTTCTTAGGGAGAAAGGTTTAAGAAGACCAGCAGGGGGGCGGAGCCAAGATGGCGGTGTAGCAGCAGCAACATATTGCAGCTCTCACATAGCCACCCCAAAATACCCATAAAATAGGACTCTAAACCAAACCTAGAACTCCAAAACGCTCACAAGGATACTTCCCACTAAAGTCAGCTCAGCTACGAGGAACCATATCAGCACTGCGAACCCAAAACCAGCTTGGCCTGAAGCTGAGGCTGTGCCCCTGGGGGCGGCTGGACGGGAGGAGCAGAGGAGCCTCTCAGGTGAGCAGATTAGCAGCAGCTGCGAGTGGGACTTGCGAATTCGGGAGGGGAGCAGTCC
>CM053590.1:3296646-3322643 GCA_028646515.1 Pseudochirops corinnae | reverse complement strand
AACTTGAGATACACAGGCACTGCGGTTGGGAGATCCATCCTGCCCTACCGAAAAGTGACATAGGAGAGAATAGACTGGGGGAGGGGGGACACACTGGGATGGCTGTTTTGGGGCGGTGGGTGGGGGAAAGAGGGGGAGAAAATATGTAACTCAAAATCTTGTGGAAATGAATGATGCAAACTAAAATAAAATTAAAAAAAAAAAAGAAGGCGGCCCACAAGTCAGCAGGGGGCTGGACTGTGAAGGGCTCCAAATGACAATGCAAAGCATTTTGTATTTGCTGCTGGGGGTGATAAGAAGCCACTACAGTTTACTGAAGTGGGGGACGGGCATGACATGGTCAGACAGCCAAGAGAAGATCTGATATGGAGGGCAGGAGAGAGTGAGGAGTAGAGTATCCCCAAGATCACCAAGACCATTAAAAAAGTAATGCTCTTCAACAGAAAGAAAGCTGTTGG
Source organism: Pseudochirops corinnae (assembly GCA_028646515.1). Taxonomy (NCBI): domain Eukaryota; kingdom Metazoa; phylum Chordata; class Mammalia; order Diprotodontia; family Pseudocheiridae; genus Pseudochirops; species Pseudochirops corinnae. The sequence continues at coordinate 3,322,185 of CM053590.1, read as the reverse complement.
GCAGGGGATGCAGAGAAAAGAGGTAATGAGCCCTGGTTTGGACAGGCTGACTTTGAAATGCTCACGATCACCAAACTGGATAGAGAACGTTGGAACTTATCTACAGAGATAAGAGCTGATGAGGTCGACAAGACAGTACAGAGGAGGAGAAGAGCACCAAGAGCAATGGGGTCGAGCTCAAAAAGAAGGATCCCCTGTGAGCTGCATATTGACTTTAAAAAACCACAAATTATCATTATCTTTGCTGTGTTGTTTTTAAATTTTTTTAGTTAAAAAACTGTCCAGTTACATTTTAATCTGGGTCTGGCCCACACATGCTTTCGTGTTAGACAACTCTGACCTAAAGGACTGAGCTTCAGAATACACCAAAGGTAGGGGGCTTTGACATGGCTGCTACAGCAAAGGAGAATGAGAAGCTGTCTGGAGAACCAAGAGTGAAGAACACCAGGAAAGTCAAACAGTATGTTCAGTAAACAGCAACAGTGCTAAATGCTACAGAGAGGTCAAAACAAGGAGCCAGAAAAGGCTGACAGACTTGATGATGCTAACTTTGGAAAGAGCAGCAGCACGCAAGTTACAATGCTGGAAATCCGATTTCAAAAGACTGAGGAGTGAAAGGAGAGTAACTACAGACTTTTCCTACAAATCTGGCTGACAAAGAAAGACAAAATATACAATAGGACGGAAAGCATTCAGGCACAGGGCGGGGCTGGTGAAGGAACAGCAAGGAGGGCAGCATCACAGGATGGTAGAGTTGGGAGAGAAGAGCTTGGGATAAGCAGGGGGAGATCCAGTTAGAGACGATTTCAAAGCCAAACATGATTTTCTACTAGAACCTGGAGGTAACAAGGAATCACAGGAAAATCCTGAAGAGGGAGGTGGTCTGGTTAGACCTGGGGCAGCCTGGGGTTAGTGTCAGGCCTGAAGGCAGGAAGACTTACTTTCTAGAACAGTAGTTCTCAACCTTCCTAAAGCCCCAACCCTTTAATACTCGTTCCTAAGACCATTGGAAATATGTGTTTTCCGATGGTCTTAGGCAACCCCTGTGAAAGGGTCATTTGACCCCCAAAGGGGTCGCAACCCACAGGTTGAGAATCGCTGTTCTGGAGTTTAAATCTGACCTCGACCTTGGGACACTTACTAACCTATGTGACCCTAACCAAGTCTCTTACCCCTGTTTTCCTCAGTTTCCTCATCTGTAAAATGAGCTGGAGAAAGAAATGACAGACCGCTTAAGTATCTTTACCAGCAAAATCCCACATGGGGTCACTGGACTAAAATGAGTCAACAACAAATGGTCTAACCTGCATTTTTAGAAGATCAATCTGAAAGCTGAAAGCTGAGTGAAAGATGCCTTGGAGAGGGGAGAGACTTGGTACGGGAACACCAACCACCCAGCCAACACTTAGGATAATCCCAGCAGGTGGTGATGAGGGCCTGTACCAAGGGGGCATTTGTGCGGGAGCGTAGGAGCACACATGAGAGAGATTTCAAAGGTAGAACCAACAGGACTCCGCAACTGACTAGATACGAAGGGAGGGGAGAAGCCGCAGGGAAGGAGGAGATGAAGTCACCAGCCTGACTGGAGGAGAGCCAGACCCTGGACAGGAATCTGGAAGTTAGAGAGAACAGGTGTTAGGAGAAAGAAAATTAAGTTTCAGAGAAAATCACCTCAGGCTTCTCAACAGTTCCCTGGGGGCATCATCAAACATAGGGCAACAAACTGAGTCTCCACAAAGAAGCTAAAATTCTGCACAGGATACTCCCAGACAACTGGTAAAAATGTTGGTGCCTGAAGGAATGAGCTTCAGTTCTACCAAATACTCATTCATGTGAACGGTTCACTCCTCTGGCCAGATGTGACACCGGACACGCAGCAATGTCTCTGGGTAGGAGGGAACTGCTAGGCTGAGCCAGACTGAAGCGCGCTTTTCTAAGCCGTCTTTATTTGGAGGACCTTGTTTGTATTTTCTTTTGTAACATGGCTAAGCAGATGTGTTGGGACCACACACGATTCGATCAAGATTAAAGTGCTTGGGGGATCTGATTGTTAAAAATGTTTTACATGTGAGTGGGAAATAGTTCATTAATTTCACAAAACAAAACCATGTCTCTGGATCTCAGTTTCCTCCCTGCTAGGCCCTGATTCCAACACAAAAATGACAGGCCTTGCCTCTGAGGCACCTCTTGAGCCAGGGGATTTCCCTCTCCCTGCCAGTTTGATTTTAAATGGTTATTATGGGGCTGCTTCAAGTATCTCCTGAGTTTAAAATGCTAAATATGCCCCAAACCTATCTGTAATAAAAAGAAACCAAACAACCAAACAAGGAATTTCTTCTCAAGTTTTAAACATGTGAACTACTGCTTTGACTCATCATGTCACATCCAAGTGGGAGCCTCACACTATGTGAGTGATTCTTGGTCTGAAACTGTCACTGCTACAATTGGTTACCAAACTGAGTCCCTACTGTATGACCCCATAATTCAGTACTGAGACTGAAGGGGAGAGGAAGGGGGAAAGAGCCTACAAATCCTCAGTTACTTCGTAATACTCAGTTATTGAAAACCACCTACAGAAGCCAGGGCTGAAGAAGAGCTGAACACACTGTCATCCGAGCCAGAGAGCCATAAAAGTGAATGGTACAGAAATACCAGGATTTCTGAATGATGCTGAGTGAACTTAGCAGCCTTTGAAGACAAGCAGCCCCTGATAATGGCTAGAAAAAAGGATAACAGCACCTAGATGAAAGTTCAGAAAGGGCCAAAGAGCCAAATTTACTCTCAATCTTCTCAAAAGTGTTTAGCATTTTTACTCAATTACTCAAAATATGCCTCGCTTAGATGGAGTTTTATACTGGGGTCAACACCATTTTAAATGTTTTTAACTCTAAAATAAAAATTACTGGGGCGGCTGGGTGGCGCAGTGAATAGAGCACCAACCCTGGAGTGAGGAGGACCCGAGTCTGGCCTCAGACACTTTAACACAAAACTAGCCATGTGACCTTGGACAAGTCATTTAACGCCAATCGTCCCACCTTCTCTCCTCCAAAAAGCAAAAAATAAAATGAAATAAAATAAAATAAAATAAAAATTATTTTGACAGGGCTTTGAAATGCAAACTGAAGAAATGTTCCAGAAGCACCACTCTAGCAATGCTGATACTGCTGAACTCACTGTCATGGGTGGAGGGGCAGGAGAGCTCAGTTCCCACTAGACGACCTCCCAAGTCCCTACCATCTGTAGGACTGCAGGGCCTGTCTGGGGTGGCAGGATCCCACTTTTCTCTCTAGTTTACCAGGCTTCCTCCAGACTGCACATCAGCTCATACCCCACCTCACCCCCCCCCCCCCCACGGGTCAAATGAAACACTCTGCTTACAATCAATTTCAAAATCCGTCAGGGTCTGTTAGGCATGGGCTAGGACTGGCATACAGTTTGCCTGAGCCCTGAAAGGTTAGGTGATTCGCCCGGGGTCACACAGCCAGCAGGTGTCAGACAAGAGGCTTCCTGGCTCCAAGGTCTTCTCTCTCCCCCCTCCCCATCTCTGTCTCTTTCTGTCTGGTGTCTGCCCCCAGACACACACACACACACGGGCGTCTCTGTCTCTGTCTCTCTCCCCACTCCACGGTGTCTCTCAGTCAAGAGTATTATCATACCAGCACCTAAATGTCACAGACCAGATTTAGAAATGGAAGGGGTCTTCTGAAGAGCCCAGGGGGGTCCAAGTAGCAGAGTTGTGATAACGCCAGCCAGATTCTCTGGCTTCAAATTCAGCAGACACTTCTTACTAAAATGCTGCCTCCCATAAAGAAAATGGCCCCAGGAACCAACAGTCTGGTCTTCTGAAAGGACAGACACACAGGGAAGGAGACAATGAAATAAGACCAGGCGCAACACTGGTCACTGGAAAGACTGGACCTTGGGTGCCCCCCCCCATGAAGGCAGAGAAACTACTGTTGTTGCTCAGTGATTTTCATTCCTGACCAACTCTCTGTGGGGCCCGTTCTTGGTTTTCTTGGCAGAGAGGTACTACAGTGGTTTGTCAATTCCTTCTCCAGCTCATTTTACAGATGAGGAAACTGACGCAAACCAGGGGAAGTGACTTGCCCAGGGTCACATAGTCACTAAGTAGTTATGGTCAGATTTGAACTTATAAAGATAACTCTTACTGATAATTTTGAAAGGCTCCCCTATTTGCCAACTTGTCTGAATTCTTTTAGTACCCCCTTGTTACATAAACATACATACATGTATGTGTGTGTCTGTGTATATCTGTATGTGTATATATATATGTATATACACATAAGTAATTTATTCAGATGTATGAGTCACTCTCCAATTGACAAAATATCTGTATGTGTGTATACATATATGTGTATATATACATATGTGTGTGTATATATACACACACACAATTACACACACATAAGGAATTTACTCAAATGTATAAGAGTCATTCTCCAACTGACAAATGGTCAAAAGACATAAACAAGTAGTCTTCAAAAACCCAAGTTATAAACAGCCATGTGCAAAATGCTCCAAATCACTGACTAGAAAAATGCAAATTAAAACAACTCTGAGGTTCCACTTCACACCCGTTCGATTGGCAAAGATGCCAAAAATTAAAAGTACAACAGTAAGAGGGTACAATGGAGAGGAAGTGGGCACATGACTGCAATGGTAAAATGGGGAAACTGTGAATTAGCCCAACTATCATGGAAAGCAATTTAGAACTATGCTACACCCCCCCCCCCAAAACGTCCCCACACTCTGAACTCCCTCTGACCCCACAATGTCACTCATGGGGTGGGCAGGGCAGGCCAGCCCAGCTAAAGCAGCCAAGCACAATGCCAAGACAGCATGAGCCAGGCCACTGAAACCACCACCCCCTCCCCTGAGACCCCAATGGAGATGGACAGCCCAGCAACCTAACCCCACCAACCTTGGGAACAGCTAGGCTTCCAGGCCAGCGCCCACAGCCAACCTCAAGGGAAGCCACCATCTGTAGAGATACAGCTTGTCTATGATATAAGACATGTGACTCCAGGCTCGTCTATGAAGCCCCAGAAAAAAGCCCCCAGGTTCTTGGCCATGTCAAAGAGCTCTACATCAGATCCTGCCACGACTCTATCAATGGAAATGACATGAAAAAAGAGGCTGGCCAACTCTTTTGCCACTGCATCGAAAGAACCATGGGACCTTTCCACTGGACTTGCAGCTGAAACCTTCCACATTTTCCATCCCCAATAGAATGGGAGCTCCTGGAGAGCAGGGAATGTGTGGCTTTTCTCTCTGTAACCCCAGCACTTAGCCCAGGACTTGGCACAGAGAAAGCATTTCATTAAGGCTTTATTTAGTCATTCATTCACTTCAAGGGTTTGGTTTTGTATCGTTTTCTCAGTTTGGTGAGAGAAAGTGGGAGAGAAAATAAATGCCTCTTAATTGAAAGAGAGAGAGAAAGTTTTAAAGAAATACCCTCAGGTAGCTCCTTCAGCTGATGCTTAAAATGGCAGCTCTCCAGTCTTCTCCCCCTCTTGGACGAAGGAATCTGGGTTAGTGTCCCCCATAAATATGGAGCCCAGAAGGGGAAGAGCAAGGCAGAGAAGAGCAAGGCTGTCTCGGCCACCATTCTGGGGTGCCTCTTCCTCCACAACAAATGCAGCCTAAATTCTGGGTCAGCTACACTGACTCACATTGAAATGTTGTCTAGACATATCCCCTTCCTCCTGTACAGAAAGGTGATCTTCTGAAGCCAGGACTACTGGGTTTTGATATTCTTCCCTATTAAATGTCATCTTTCTAGACTATCTTTCTAACCTAGAGAAATCTGTCGATCCTGTCACCTGATGTGCTGGCTCCTCCCCTTTCCAGTTTGGTATCACTGGAAAGCCTAGTGGATCTGTCCTCTAGGCCTTCAGTCACTGATCACAGGTACTAACCAGCAGCAGCAGAGGGCTAAGGACGGCGTCCTGTGGTCCTCCAATGGACAGCTGCAATGGGGTTGACAAACAGCGCTCACCTACCCCAGCAGGGCCAAAACGGCATGCTGACTCAGAAGGCCACATGGTATCTAGGGCCTATTTGATTTTATCTTGTCAAATATTTCCTAATTACATTTTAATCTGGTTCTGGCTGCACTTGGGAGTGTTGTGGCTGGTGGACACCATGTCTGATCCCTTGGCCTAACCCCACAGGTCTCCAACTCTGGTCAGAAAAGCATCAGAGAACTGCCAAAAAGTCTGACTGAAACCCAGGGTCACTCTCTTCAATCCTACCCTGAGCTACCAGCCTAAGAAAGACATCAAAGAAGGAAATTCAATTAGTTAGTGACCTAGTCTTTGATAAATTCATGGTGGCTCAGTAATAACCATTTCATTTTAAATAGCTGTTATTATTAAATGTCAATACAGGATCATCCAAATAAAAATAAACGTGAAGTGCCAACTTTCTACAAACATATTAATGGTTATCTTCTCCAGACCCACAGTTTTGTTGGTGTATGTAATTCCTAATACCGACGCAAAGCCAAGGAGCCTGAGCTGGCCCAGGGTCCCAAAGTCAGCCCGGGTCAGCAGCAGGAGGCCAGCCAAGCCTTCCTGCCAGTGAGGGCAGCTTTCTCCCCACGACCCTCCACTGGCCAGCTACCTCAAAACACAAAATGTAAAGACAGGGTAGGCATTTTAAAGGATTTAAAGGAGATCAAAACCAGAACAGCAGCCAAGAGGCTTTGAGTCATTCTTCAATCCTTTAGGGATAGACTCCACTCACTTCACTGGGATAGCAGCAGCCCATTCTCCACAAGTCAGAGCCTTAGAAAGCAAATGAATGGAAAGTGATGAAGCACCTACTATGCACAAAGCCCCATGCTAAACACCGAGGATAAAAAAAGAATAGAAAACTCAGACAGTTACGTTCACATTCTAATGGGGGGAAGAGCTCACGGGCCTCGTCTAGAACTAGTCTAAGTCAGAGAGGGGCCCCCTGGCTAGCTCGCCAGGCCCGCCAGAGCCCGCTGCCCTGCTGCTGCACTTCAATCACCCCTGTCGCTGTTAACGTGGCTACAGACCACACAGCCCCTGTGCTACCCTATCTGTGTCTCCAAGAGCTGGCATGCCTGAAAAATCCACGCCCAGCAGCCAACCAGGTTAGGTACAAGGTCCCACCGACTTCTCAGCTGGCTGGGCTCAGACAACACACCAAAGGACCCCTCCTCCCTCCACCCACCTCTCAACAGATCCCAACTGGAGAGGCCCAGACAGCTCTTGTGCCCCCCCCACCCAAAAGCCTTCAAGAGGACCAGCTTCTCAGCAAAAAGAGGAGCATCTTAGTGGCAGCCTTGCTCACAGACTACCATAAATAAGGTAGAAGAAATGGGATGTATAATAATCAACATTTACAGGATCTTTCCTGCTGAATAAAAGATATGATGACTCTGAGAATCGAGTAAAAAGAGAAAAGAGCGAGCGAAAACCCCAGTTGGTTATAGAACACGACCTCAATGACAAGTCCAGCGGTCTTGTCATCCTGCGTCCTACGTTAGAAGACAGAACAGGAGTAAAATAATCTGCAAATGACCAAAACCCAGGAACACACACCCCGCTTCAAGGGGAGTGCAGCTGAGAACCCTCGGGGCTGCACGAAAGGCAGCGCTAAGCCAACTCTGACAGACGAGCGCTTATTTGGAGCCCAGCATGCACGCACGGCTGGGCAAAACCGCCCACAGCCCGCGGAGAGGACGCCCAGGTGCAACCACCTCAGGTGCTCCAGGTGCCCCACAAACGGGCTACAGCAGGGCTCCCGCACTTGGGGGCACAGGAAGGGCCTGGGGTGGGGCAGGATGGCCAGGCTCTGCCTGATTCAAGGCAGAGACCGGCAGAGAGCTCCCCCAAAGGCCGCGAGGGAGGGCAGGAGGTGGTCTGGTCCAGCTCTCTGCCGGTCAGGGCACACGGGGGGGCCCTTGCCCGACAAGTTACGGCGTCTGGTCTTTACCCCATGGGGAGCTAAAGCCGGCGGCCTTCCCTGAGCAGCATCTCCGGAGAGATGGAGGCAGAGACAGACGCAGGAAGCTGAGTCCATGTGCTACCAAGCCGTCTGCCCTTTCCCTCTTCCCCCGCCCTCCAGCCAGTAAGCTCCAGGGGCTCCCTATCACCTAGGGGATCACAGGGAAAGCCTCTGGCTCTTCCCGATCTCTTCTGCACTTGTCCCCTTCCCCGCACCCGCTTCCCGGGACGCTGCCCCTGCCACTCCCGCCTGCCCCTCCTGCCTCCTGCCCCCCCAGAGCAGGGGGATACTGCCTCAGTTTCCTCAACAGCGAGGCGATCATAAGGGCAGAGGGCCTGAGATCACATGCGCCTCCTGCTCTGCTAAGCCGATATCCCCAAGGGGAGGCCCCGGCTCCGAGCCCCCCAATCACCGCGGCCGCCGCTTCTGGGGTGCTGTCAGGGGGCCTTCCCTGCTCGGTTCCAGGGCCAAGGGAGGCCGCGGCCACAGCCCGGCCCGGCCGGGCTCCTGCACTCCGCCGGGCATCAGACGCGGCCGCGAGCTCCTGTCCACTCAGAGCAGGGCGCTCGGCCGCCCCCGCCTCTGCCTCGGTTTCCCCCCCGGGACCCCGGGGGACCGCGGCCTCAGCGCCCCCGCACCCCCCGGTGCGTCCGTTCGAACCCGACGGGGCAGGACCGAAGGTTGGCGACGGGCACGGGGGCCGGGAGGTGGCGGAGCCCCCGGCCCTCCTCTCCGCTCGCTCCCCTCAGCCCCGCGGGGGCTCGGGGTTCCAGGGCCGCCGCCGCCCCCCGCCCGCGCCGCAGGGGAGCCTCGGACTCGGCCGCGGCCTGGCCGGAGCCGATGGAGGGCGCGGAGGAGGAAACTGAGGTGGGGAGGGGGCCGGGCCCGCCGGCCCGAGGCCCGGCCCCCACCCCATTTCCTGCAGGCCCCGGCCCGGCTCGGCCCAGCCCGGGGCCTGCCGCCGCTGCCTCGGGCTCCCTTCAAACTGTCAGGGCCGCGGCCGTCCCCGGCCGGCCCCACCTCTGCCGGGCCCCCGCGGTCCCTCCCCCGGGCCCCCGAGGCCGGCCCGGGCCGGGGCAGAGACTCACCCATGGCGCCGCCGCCGCAGCCGCCGCCGCTCCTCTCCTCAGCCGCTCGCTCACTGACCGACATCCCCTCCCCCGGCGAGGCAGCCCGCCCGCCCGCCGATTCTCCAACGCCGCCTGCGCCGCTGACGCAGCGTAGTCTCGCGTCGTTCCGCGGTGCTTACGTACGCCGCCCCAATCCCTCCGTCTCCCGCGCCCCGCCCCGCCCGCGACGCGCGCGCCCCCGCCCTCGAAGCGGCGCGCCCGGACGGCTCTCGCGAGATCTCCACACAGCGCCCCCGCCCCCAGGACCGACCCGAGAGTGGTGCAACGGGCCCTCGGCGGCCATCTTGCAGCCGGGCAGACGGGAGGCCTCGGGGATATCTCTCACGGTCCGAACCTCCCGGAGAGACTGATGAGTGCGCGCTAGTCGTAAGGACTGCGCTCTCCTGAAGCGGCTGAAGTTCTTGGGACTCCTCCCGGACTTGAGAGGATGGTCAGCGAAGGCAAGAGGGTGCGGCTCCTGCCCTTACCAAAGATGGCCGCCTAAAAGGCACGCTCGGTCCACGGTTTGAGCGTCTCCTACAGCTTTGGACACCGGATACGCAATTGGCGTAAGGTAGGGCGGCCGAGCCTGCGCACGCACTTGGCGAAAGGGAAGACAGCGCGGAGCAGGGACTACGTCAGCCTCGCTTCCATCTCGGCGTAGCCGTGGGGTGGCCGGAGGGCAGTGGAGCCTCCGCACGCACTTGGCGTAAGGGGAGGCGGCGCAGGCCGGGACAAGGCAGGGGCTCCCTACGCAATCGGCTCAAGGGCTGGCGGAGAGCCCTTGACCGGGCTGGGAGCTGCTCTCTGCCCTGGGGACAGCAGAGCGGAGTCGAGGGGCTTGTCCCCAGGCCGGGCCTGGCCTTGGTCCTCAGATCCTCGCCCACCACCCCGGTGATGACCCAGCGTCGGAGCTGGCAGGACCCACCGAGGTCACCTCCCATTTTACAGATTGGGAAACTGAGTCCCCGAGAGGCCCGGGCCTCCGCCCACGCCAGCAGTCCCCTTGACTGGACTCCTCCCTTTGCCCTGAAATCCCTGTGGCGGCAAGTCCGGCGGAACTGACCCATCTGTCCCCTTTCTGACGCCCAGCCTCAGTCTACACGTCTGTAACCTCCACCTGCTGCTCCTGGCGCTGCAGCCTGGGACCAGGCGGGGTCTGAGGGCTGTGCCCCTCCCCCCAGGGAGCGCATACCTGACCCCAGGCTGCAGGGGCCGTTGCAGTGACCCGGACAGTGCCCGGCCGGCACCCCCTGGGCCTGGAAGCCAGCCGCAGCCCCATTGGTGGCCAGCCGGTCACTGCTCCGGCCACTGCTCTGGCCCCCTGCCAGTCTGGGCCACAGCGAGGCCACCTTCTCAGGACTTGTCATCTGGCCCCGGCCTCCGCACAGCCCCCTGGTCATTGCTACGGCCACTGCTCCGGCCCCAGCCCCGCCGGACCACAGTGGGGCCACCCAGACTTCCAGATCTCGTCCCCAGGTGTCCAGTCCTGACCTTTACCCCGTGTCCCTTTCGCAGGAGGATTGCGCCAGAGTCTGACAGGTGCTTTTCTCACCCAGAGTTGGGCGCTGCCCCTTTAGCACTCCCTGAGCCGAGCCCACCTACGACAGGGACCCGAGGTGAGAAGGCCAGGCAGAGCCTCCCTGCGCCTCAGTTTCCCCATCTGTGACATGAGTGGGGCACAGCGGGGCAGCTCCGGCCGGGAGCTCCGACAGACGTTCTTGGTGAAGCCCTCTGGGTGCCTCGGGATCGGGGCTCCGTTTTCTAAACGTGCCTTAAAACCCCCAAGACCGGAGAGACCTCGGAGGTGGCACAGAGAGCTGGGTCCCGGGGGCTGCAAAGGGGCGAGAGAATTGGAACTCAGAATTGTTCCGATGAATGCATAAAATAAATCAATGATTCCCTAGCCAGAGAGCTCCGTAGAGAAAGTCGATGCGGAAAGACCAAGCCCCGCTGGGCGAGGGTGAGACAATCCACACAAAAGCGCATTGCTGGCCATTGGAGAGCAGCAAAAGGTTTAGACGTTAGGGACTCGATATGAAATGTCAGTCGGCCTTTGATTACTCATTTTAGTTGAGACTGAATCACGATTTTCAGTTGCAAGCATCTCTTAGGCATGTCCTGTGTGCTGAGCCCTAAAAGTTCAGAGGCAAAAAGAAAAGTTTGGTGTGTCCTTTTAACTCCCTGCCTGCTTTTCTGCTGTCCCCAAGCTCAGGGTTTATGGGACACAGTGTGAGGGTCTCCTGCCCCTGCCAGGACACCCATCGCAGTTCCCTGAGTTGGAGCCAGGCTCCCGCAGCCCGGGGGCTGGTTCCCCTTTGTGCGGCAGTAACATCATGAGTGGATTTCTGTCCTGGTCCAAGAGAAGGGCACATGTAGGGGTGGGAACAGCTGATAGCATATTGTCCTGTTCTCCCCAGTCCCATTGCTGGGGAAGCTGATCATGGTTGATCCTCCCACCTCTGGGCAGGTGAGACTCCACCTCTGCCCCCTCAACCTGACCTGAGGGCTTCTTCTCCTTCCCTGCCCTTCTCTGTCCAGCTCCATTTAGACCTTCCTTCAAGTCTGTTAATATTTCACAGGTGCAGATCTGCCTCCTTCCCCTGTCATCCAGGACTGATGGTGTCTTCTTGTGAGAAGGTTCACATGTGTGCCCACCGTGCCTTGCTGCATCGACAGGAAGGTAGAGAGGGTTTTGTGCCAGGAAATAGCCTGGCAGCATGGAAGGCCCTACACTGTATTCCAACTGGAATCCATCCCACTTCTCCTCCTAGATGGTATAAATGAGTAATAATAGAGGCAGATTGGTGCAGTGGGAAAAGGGCCAGCCTTGGAGGCAGGAAGGCCGGGGTTCAAGTCTGACTTGCCCTGGTTGTGTAACAAGCACAGGGTTACATACACTCTACGGACAATGAGCAGCCGCCCCTCTCCATTTCCTGGTTGTGTTTGAGTGAGGAATGCTGGGAGCCTTCTGAGTGGAGAGAGAGAGAGAGAGGCAGGCCTTGGGTCTTTACTTCCCCAGTCGGGCTGCTGGTATGTGGCCACACACATGGCAAGGCTGTTTTCTGTCTCTTTATACCTGTAGTTATTTGACTAAGCTGCAACTTGGGAGCTTGAAAGGTAAGGAGGACAAGCCTCCAGGGGTCTGGAGTGGAGGTTCTGCCAGATTTCTCAGACAACAGATCCCAAGAAGGAGAAAAGTCCCTAAAGACCTGCTTGAGCCAGCCTAGAGGTGGATCAAAGGCAGCCAAGAGGTCATGAGGGCAGCTTGCCCCCAGCTGGGCCACACAGGGCAGTGAACACATGGTGGTGAGTGCCTAGGAGCAGCAGTGTTAAGGTTGAGCCTGCTGCCCCCAGGGGCTAAGGTGTGCCCCCTGGGATTAGGGGAAATGTTTGCATTTCTGTCTCTGCCATATCTTTTCAGTAAATATTCCCTTGTAAAAGCTTGGGGAGGGGGCAAGAATATAAGTCTCAGAGAAGGTACCAGTCTTCATGGGCAGAGGAATTTTCCCCCCTTATAGGAAACTATCTCAGCCCCATGTCCATCCTCTAGCAGAGATCCAGCCCAGGCCAAAGGCCAGCTTTAAGAGCAGGGCCCAAACTGATGCACAGGATCCTGAATCTTACCTTCCCATCCTGGTTTCTTCTGCCTCCAGGCAACACATGTCCAGCTTGCATCTGCCAGCAGGCATCAGGAAGCACTGCCTTTGGCAAAACCCTGGCTCTGGCTCAGTTCTGGAGATGCAAAGACAAGATACCCAACAGACCTGCTCTTGAGGAGCTCCCATTCTGCTGCAGGAGTACGGCATGTGGACAGACAAGTGTACAGAGGATGTCTGGTGAGGAAGAGAAGATCTCCCATGGCCTGAGCTCATCCTGGAAGGGACAGAAGCAAGGAAGGGGCGCACCCTGGACAGATGCAAGGTCGAGTTCAAGGAAGAATAACTAGACAGGCAGGCATGGCTGAGCCTGTGCATCAGGCCAGCCTCAGAGAGTGGGGCCACTGTCTACACACACACATACACACACACATACACACACACAAACACACACACACACACACACACACGCCCGATCCCCTGCCAGACTGTCAGAACCCAGCACATACATTCAGTTTTCTTGGGCAAGAGATTCTAGTTGTGACTTTCTCAAAGACAAGTCCCTAAACTGTGTATCCTTTGACCCAAGGTTACCACTGCTGGGCTCATACCCAGTGACAGGAGAAGACAGAAGAAAGAGAGGCGAAAAGAGCTCATACGAACAAAAATGGCCACCCAAGTGAATACCCACCCACTGGGGAATGGCCAAACCAGTTATTAATAAGAAGGAATATTATTGTACCACAAGAAACAAATGGAAGACATTCAGAGGCACTTGGAAGCCTTAAATGACCTTGAATAAAGAAGGGGAAGGAAGCTGAACCCAGAGAACTCTTCACCCTGGGACCACAGAGACCTCAGAGAAAGTCACTTTAGAAGTATCGAAAACTCTGATCCTGAGACCAGACCCACCCCAAGAACTGAGATGGAATGGCTTCTTTGCAAGCAGGTGTGTCTGGCCGCATCAAGTGTCAATTAGCGTCTGGAAAGGGAATGTCTGTGAGCCCAAAAGGGCCTGTCTGGACATGAAGCCTGCAGCCAAAGGAACTTTTTGTCTCCATGGGCCTGGGTTCAAATCCTATCCCTGAAACATACTGAGTAACTTTGGTTAAGTGGCCAAGCCTTTCTGGGCCTTGGTTTCCTCATCAATAAAATGGAAGGGTTGGGCTCTAAGGCCCCTCTCAGCTCTAAATTTTATTCTTCTGTGAAGAATAAGTCAAGGAAAGAAATGGTGTTTTCTGTTTCTTCCCTTGGAGGTAAGAATAGCAGTCCTGAGCAGAGCGTGTGGCAGCTTCCAGGAGAGCAGAATTAGTGGAAGCCAATTTTTCCTATGAAACTTGAAAGTGTAATTTATTCTTAAACCCGAACCAAATTAAGGCATGAGTCACTTCCATAGGCATGGGTGCTGGCATCATCCCTTCTCCAGTCAAGCTTAGAATCCTAAGAGAGCTTATCCAAGGTAAAAGTACAAGAATATTTTGTCCTCCTCCCCAAACACTGTATGAGCTTTCAAGAAGTCATCGCTTCCCCAGGACACAGATGTAAGTGAAAATGTTCAGCCTAGAAGCCTTTGGACCTTTCTATTATAGTGGCTAAGAGGGTTCCACCTATGGGGAGACCAAGAAGGTTGGGACATGTCCCTGCTGCCCTCAGACACCCATGGCATGAGAGAGCACCTGAAACCAGCTTCAGCCTTTTTCCCTGTGCAGGAGGTGGTATGTTATCCCAGTAGAACCCAGGGCTCAGAAAACCACACTTTCTGAGACCTTCCCCTCTGCCTCAAAGAAGCCTGTGCCACTTTGGGACAGTGCCAGCTGGGAGGGAGCTGTGGCTCACACCTTCCCTTCCTATATTGTTGTTTGTCCTTCCTTCAGAAGAGGACCATGACATCAGGGAGGTGATGCGATGACATGCAAGTGAACTGGATTTAAGTGAGGCAGGGCTATGCAAAGTCACCAGCTTCACTTTTCCCTCCAAAGCCTTCTGGGTACAGTGACCAGATACAGATGAGGGTGACTGGAAGTGGCCCTGGATGCAGTGGGGGACCTTGGCCTTTTTAAGCTGAGGCCTTTAACAGGTCTCAGTCTGACTGAAGCAGCACCCCATTCCGTGATTAAGGCTAGGTAAGAAATGAGGCAGACAGTGGCCTCTTTACTTGTGAGGGGCCTGCTGTCCAGCAGCGGGGGAGGTGGGGGGGGGAAAGAGTTGCTTACCCAGAGGCTGAGAGAGAGTGCATAAAAGAGATGGGACTCAGAGAGTGGTGGAAAACAGAGGCAACTTTATTATCCCGGAGAACAAGCCTTTATAGAGCCACAAATCTCCTTCCCACCTGCAACACACCATGTTCCCCCCAAGCTCCCAGAACACTGCACACCTCCCCCTTCCCAGGCCGGGGGTGTGTACCATGCTTATGACAGGACATAATGCCCGAGATCCAGGCCTGATAGCAGGCTCTTCAGCTGAGAGGGCTTATTCAGCCATCTGGGTAAGAGTCCCACTGGCCTGTGGTCCTCTACATTTACCTAGTCAAAAGAAAAAGAAAAAAATCCATGTGGGAGAGGAAGACCCTCAGGGTTTCTGGCCAAAACAGAAGCAATTGCTATTTACATTCACTCTGAGCCAATCAGGGCCCAAACAATGACCAAGTGGGGCTTGGGCTGGGACCAATTGTTGGCCAATCAATGGGAGCCAGAATGATTTGGGTGTAAGGCTGGTCCTTAAGAGAAAAAAGTTTCAGAGATCAAAATTTACATTTCTTTGGGCAGAGCACCCACAGGTAAGAGTTGGATTCTCTATGTGGACAAAGAAAAGAAAAGAAGAAAAAGATCTGTTCTGCCCAACTGGCCAGTTCCAGTTGGCTACCCCCCCCCCCCATGGGGTAGCTCCTCCTCCTGCTCACAGAAGTCGTGCTTTGTCCTTCTTTCTCAAAAGAAGACCACGACCTCAGGAAGGTGATACCCGGACAGGAAAGAGGATTGGATTTAAGTGAGGCAGGGCTGTGCAGAGTCACCAGCCTCACTCTCTCCTCTAGAGCCATTGGATCCAGTGGTGAGATATCTCTGAGAATGACTGCAGATGGTCCTGCCGCATCCTATAGTAGAAGAACAAGAGAAAGCATCAGTTCATTGATTCATTCTTGCATTCAGACCAGCCTTTAGTCCCAGGTTGAGAAAAAGTGTACAGGGACATGAGGAAGCACCCACTGACAAAGTCAGGAGGTACCATGCTGGCTGCTGGGTCTGAGTGATCAGAGGAATCTGCCCTTTGCAAGGACCAAGAAGAGAACCTTTCCCCAGGTCAGCCCTTTTCCAAGCTAAGGAGCCCAAAGGCTCTGTTCTAGGGCGTCATCTCATCCCCCTTTACTCAGCTCTGTGCCAGGCCCTGTGTCATGTGCCAAATTATGAGGGCCTTAAATATGAAATCAAGAAGTATATACTTTGCTCTAGAGACAATAAGGGTCCACTGAAGCTTTGTGAGTGAAATAGTAGGAAGATCAACTCAGCCACAACATGGAAGAGAGATTGGAGATGGCAAAGGTGAGAGGTACAGATGGCTACCAAGAATCCTCCACAAACACTGGTGAAGCTCTAGGCCCTGTGGGAAAGAAAGGAAAAGAGGGGAGAGCAAGTGAAGGCTTAGAAATCTAGAGAATCCTAAGGAGAGTGGGTGCCCTTGGCACTTTCTCAAATGGATGTACTGGGCTGCAGCTCACAAGTCATTGGAGGGGGCGTCAGGGATAGAGGCACCTCCAATGTGAGGAAGCAGCTGGGACAGCAGGAAAAGTCTAGAGAGCACTAAGGGAAGTGGAATTAGAAATAGGGCTTTCAGAAAAGCAGCCGCCCTTGCCTTAGCCACAGGACAAACACCAGCCTCAGGGAAAAATAAAAACAAAACAAAACCACAAAAAAAAAAAAAAAAGGAAAAGAGGGGAGAGGAGAGGAGAGAGAGAAGAGAAGAAAAGAGAAGAGAAGAGAAAAAAGAAGGAACTGACCTTCACCTTCTAACGGGGGCAGCAAGCTGTAAATACCTATGTATATACAAGATATAGACAGAGTAGAGGAAGGTATCTCCTAAAGGAAGGGAAGAGCTGGGAATAGAACCCAGGCCAGAAGCTCCTGCAGAAGGTGGGATTTGAGTGGAGGCTTGGAAGACACCAGAGATTGGAGGAGAGAAAACATTTCAAGCATGAGGGACAATCCATACAAAAGTTCCAGGGGCAAGATGTGAGGAACAGCAAGGAACCAGGATGATGTTTCTATTTTCCAGGTCACTCTCCTGTAGTTAATATAAAGTCATATATCAAATGTTCTTTTCCAGGCCTTTGGTATTCTTCCCTCCACTCCCTGATATTTTGAGAACCCATCCCTCTACGCCTCCAAAATGTGTTGCCCTCAGCACAGACCTCCTTCTCTGTGTATTCTGGGTCTAGACCAGCTGCTCTTTCCATCTTCCTTGTCTTTGATGCCATTTCTGCTTCCTCATGCACCATATGGGACCTGTGATGTTAGCCCAAATGTTAGCTCTCTCAACTAAATCAGGTATTTTGTCCAGGCTCTCTTCAGATGAGCTCCATGCATCTTAAGGCCATCTTAAGCAAATGAACCATCTGAAAACAAAAAGGAAATAAGGGATAGGCATTTTCTGAGCTCCAAGGAGACCAAGAGATTCCCTGAAGGTTGAATGACTCCAGGGAGTCAAAGCAAGTGGGGAGAGAGTCTCCTGATCAATAACACCCTGATCCTGAACTGCTTGAAGTTTGACCAGCAAAGACCAATTTGTGAGAAACACAGACCAAAATAACAAAGCCATGAAGAATGAAGGAATGATCTTTAGTGAGCACCCTACTACATGCCACATCCTGCTCCCAACAAAGGACCCACACCCCCTAGGGAGTGTGGTGATAAAGAACTGGTTGCAGGAGTGGGGAGAGCAGTGGGTCAGGCAATCACTCACCTTGGTCCACTCCTAAAGATTCACTTAGCCTAAAATCAGCAGCTCTCTGACATGACCTCACAGTCAGGACAAACACTTCTTTATGCCCTGATAGGAAAAAACTCTGCCATGTGCGGGGGAGTATTGAGGATGAGGTAACAAGGCACCAGCTGCCAATGCTTTTGAGCACTACCAGAGCTGAATCAGAAACAGGCAGAGATGGGAAATGGGGACACGGTTCAGGTGGAGCCATCGGACTGCATAAACCCAAAGAGGTATTGATCTTGGCAACAGCTCTTCCCTGCCTCCAATCCAAAAGCCTGATGCAAGTGAATCACCTGAGCTCAAGACAGGGAGGACATATTGACTAAACAAGCCAGAACAGAATGACTTCAGCCTGGTATATGCCTAGCATCCAACTCCCCTGTGCCAGCCTTCCTTCAGCAAGCCCATGACCCATGGTGGCCTTTTCCTGAAAACCCTTCTCTACAGTATCCATGCCCAAGAAGGCAGGAAACTCAGAGAGGAAACAGATGCATCCAGCCTGAGCTCCACATGCAAAAATTCTTGGTTTGTGGGAGACAGCTGCCCCAAGGCCATGGAGACTGGCCTGGCCAGATTCCAGAGTCACCAGGGACCATCATCATTCCTGTCCTCACTGAGGATCAGTGGCTAAGAGGTGCCTGACCAGAGGCTAAGGGATGTCTATGTTCATTATGGAGGGGGCCTGACTTAAGCATTGGACTTAAACATTAGAGCATGTTTAAGAAAAGACATCTTTGAGGGGATGGAAGTGCCACAAGTACCACATACACACCCCTGCCCCCAGGGTAATGGAGAGGACCTTGGAGGGTGGGTTGGCAGGTTGCAGACAAAGGATTTAAAAAAATGAAGTAAAAATATCATGAAAGAAATGTGGGTGCTACCGGACATCAAATTACTTTATCAGCAGTACTCACCAACCCCGTGGAGTCCTTGTAGTGCTGGCTGTCTAAAAAAAAGTAGAAAAGCAGACAGAGGAACAGACTGAAAAGAACCAAAGGCAAATGAAAACAGTCACCTGGTATCTGACAAGTCCAAGAACATAAATTAATAGGGGCAGGACTCTCTTTTCACAAGAATTTCTGGGAAAACTAGAAATCATTTTGGCAGAAATTAGGTTTAGCCCAATCATGTTACACCATATACCACAATCAGCTGAAAATAAGTATGTGACCTGAACATAAAAGGTCCCATGATAATAAATAAATAACAGAGAATGGGAAGAAATTCTTTTCACCATTATGGATAGAAAGAGAATTCTTAACCTAACAAAGAACAGAGGAGTATAGAAGACAAAATAAACACTTCTGATTACATGAAATTAAAAGGCTTTTGCACAAATAAAATCAATGAAGATAGAATTTTAAAATGGTAGAGTGGGAGAATGTTTTGTCTCCAATGTCATGACCAAGTCTGATATACTAGGTATAAAGAGAATTGGCACAAATATGTGATGCTTCTCAGTATACATGGTTAAATGAAAAATTTTAAAATAAGAATGGCAACTATAAATGACCTCATGAAAACACATTCCAATTCGTTAATAGTAAGGAAAAAGTAAAAACAAAAAAAACCTCTTTTTTTTAGTCTCACACCCAGAAAATTGGCAAAGATGCCCGAAAA
This sequence comes from Pseudochirops corinnae, assembly GCA_028646515.1. NCBI lineage: Eukaryota > Metazoa > Chordata > Mammalia > Diprotodontia > Pseudocheiridae > Pseudochirops > Pseudochirops corinnae. Next base: position 3,302,879 of record CM053590.1, on the reverse strand, counting down.
AATGAGAATAGTTAACACAGCAACTATTAAAGACAAGCAGACTCTCCATGGCCTGTGAAGTGTTTCTACCGTTCTGGATATCAGTTTCTAATTGCATGAGACGACTCGGGAAACTGTCTGTATCGTCTGAACCAACAATCCTACTGTTGGACATATTCCCCAAGGAAAACAAAGACAATCAAAGGTCTGATGGATCCCAGGATATTCACAGCAGCCCTTTGGGGGCTAATGAAGAACTGGAAACAAAGAACATCCCCATTAACTAGATAATAAATTTAAAAACAATCCCTGATATGTTAACCTAATGGAACATTATTGTGTCATAAGAAGTAATGAACATGAAAACCATGGGCAGACGTGTATCTCTCCCTCCTCGGCGATCTCCACTCGTCCACAGACACTTTGAGAACAAGGAGAATGCTTGTCCCACTGGTTAGTGGCAAAGCCCAGGCTATGACATAGTGTGGACTCATCTGATTTGTAGTCCAGGGCCCTTTCCCTAACCAATATTAGGTGACAGATTAGTCTTCATCCATCAAAAGGGTTCCCGAGTAACCCTAGAGTTCTAGCCCTCCATTTAGAAAAGGTAGGCTAGTCACTCCTCTCTCCAGCCATGGCACCTTTTCTGGATCCAGACTTTCTGAAGATGCTGAAGGCTTTGCCAGGGACACAGTGACATTTGCCAGTGTTTGCCGTGTGCTGCTGCTCTCTTTAGAGCCACCTCTGACCGCTGCTTCCACCTCTGTTTGACCACTCCTGCCTTACCCTCTGGAACTGACAATTCTCTGGTAGACCCAAAGCTTTGATTACCCTCTTAGGGGTCCTTATCACTTGTACCCTTGGCAGCTATGCAGATCAGGGATCTGATTCCTGCCAGCTCACATAGGTAAGGGTTCAGAAGAGGGCGACTCCAGCTGTCTTGGCTCTGAAGACTCCACCCATCAATTAGTCAACAAGCATTTATTAAGCTCTTACTTGGTGTCAGCAACTGTGCTGAGTGCTGGTTGTTGTCCCCAAGGCTGCAGGCTCCCCCTCCCCTGGTAGAGATACAGACATACAGAGAGCCCAGGACAACTGCCCATAGGGAAAAGACAAGGAGCTGGCTAGTCCCTGACCCATTGTGATCACAGTACACTATTACGATAGGAGACCATGAGACTAGTCCTGGGACACAACTGCAGAGCACTTGTTGGCCTGTTGATACTGTGAGAGGCTTCATGGCATTGTCGATGCCATTGAACTCAATGAACCCTAGGTTTCAAGGGCCGCCATTGATGAGTTACTTCAGCTTGTCACTTAACCCCTCGGTTCCCTGAGACTCCATCTCACTAAGAGAAGGGGACAGCCTACACTGACAGATCAAAATCATTTCCTCCTCCAGGAGGGCCCAGTACCTTCCAAAGTCCCTGTCCTTTCCAAAGGCCGGACTAAATCTATACCTCCCAGAAAATCGACCATTTCTCACGAATAGGAGAATACTGTTTACCCTCTAGCCACTGACCCAGGGTCTCTGCCAGAGCCATTCAGAGCACTTGTCAACAAGTGATTTTGAGATTAGGGGAAAAATCCATGAGCACGAGCAGCCACTGCCAGCCTAGTGACTGTGCCAGGGGAAGAAGGCTCTCTTGTTTCTGTCCATTGTTGTGGCATCCTTATGGGCACCCTAGAATACTGACACTGCACTGTACTGGGGTGTAAGTCAGCTGTGTGAAGAAAGGGGCTTTGAGGCTCCAGCCTTCAAGATCCCATCCCTGGGAGAGGCATGCACATACGCACACTCACTCTCTGTTTGCCGAGGAAAATGAGGACTCTGTGCAGACCAGCTCATCGAGGTACACAGAAAGCATGTGACAGGTTCTAGAAAGAGCCCTGTGCTGGCCCAGGACTTTGGGGATGTTTAGTAATGGTTTCTACTTCACATTGGTGCTTAAAGGAGCAGGGAGAGGGGGCATTTTACTTATCCCTTACACATCCCTCCCCTACTGGGTGATGTTTCCTAAGGGCAGGTAGGAACGCTAACCGGTCTTCTTTGTATCTCTAGCCTATATGTCTGGGAGGCACAGAACACCAATCTCCAAAAAACAGAGTCAGCTGAAGGGATCTGGCACATACCAACCGAGGCCTTCCAGAGACATAGTATACAAGAAGGCTGCAAGATTAGACAAGAAGGTGGCCCAGGGCAGGGATGCCTGGTGGATAACCTCCATGCTCCCCCAGTGCTCCGATGATGTCTGCAAAGTTCTGGGGTGTGCTGTGAGACATGGAGGATGGGAAGAGTTCAGAGAAGCACAGCCAGACCATCCACAAAGTGATGCAATGACCAAAGCAGGTCCGAAGAATGTCACACACAAGGAGAACACAGAGGTAAAAGCACACCTGTGTCATGAACACAAGGACACAAGAAGAGACATGTGTGGCCCTCCTTTCCTTGGAGAAGTTAGGGACCTGGGGGTGGAATGTTGCCCATGTGGTCAGGCAGAGTCCCCAGGTGACTAGGAAGGGTCTGGCTTAGGTCTGTCACAAGGGAAGGCTCCCTGGGAATGTGGGTTCAGTGTAGCAGGAAGTAACTATAGTAACAAGCACAGGAATGAAGAAAACTGACCGGACAAAGCCAGAGCACGTTGGGTGGACCCCTGCTGGAGAATCCTTCAGTGGCCATGGACAAGAACCCCACAGGATGAGCGGGCTGCGGGCCTGGGGGCTGCAATCTGCATATACAAAGGGTCTGCTCACACAGACACATCACAACATTATGCATGGCCTGGCATGATGCCTCATGTGTAATAAGCCTTAATCGATGTTCAGTGAATGAGATTGGATTGAGTAAACCTGGGCCTGCTGGTAAGCTTTCCTGGAGGACTCTCTGTGCACAGACAGGCACCCCACCCAGAAGTCCTCCCTCCCCCAGCCTCCCACCCAGCTTGTAAACTTTCTTCACCTTAAACCTTTGATCTTCATAAAAACACACAGACTTCCTGCCTTAGTGACTGGTGTCTGTTGTCCTCAATCATTGCCACCTTTGTGTGTGAAGGGAATATAAGTGCTTAGCACAGTGCCCTGCACCTAGGCTAGCACTTAATAAATGCCCATTGACTGACTTGACGGATAAGCTCAAAGGGTTTGGGGGAGTGAGAGGGAGGCTGCCCACAGCAGACTCTCCCTAAGAGAAGAAAGAAGGTGGACAGCGTGAGGGAGGAGGAGGGGGCTCAGGGGCTGGGGGCCAAAGTTCAGTGGCCCTTCGGATTCTTGCCCAGGGCCAGCTCCAGAATATTCTGGGGTGAAGGATTTATGATGATGTTAAAGCTTTTTAAAAATATGTTTTATTCCCCCCCCCCAATTACATGTTAAAACAATATTTTTTTTACCGTTTGCAGGGTTTTTTTGTCTTGAGTTCCAGATTCTGTCTGTCCCTCCTCCCCTCCCCTCCAGTCCCTGAGATGGGATGCAGTTGGAGAGAAGTTCTCCATGCATAATTCTGTACATTTCCACGTTAAAGCTTTCAGTGACTACAAACTTTGAGTTCTCAAATTTGTGAAGTAGCACATCCCAGCGCTCCTGTAGCTGGGCCAGGGCCTCTCTCCCTCGTGGCCTTTGTCACTGACGGGCCCCTCTAGCTGCCCCCTCTAGGCCCGTGGCCAGCCCAAATGTAGCTCCCTAGCACCTGGTAGACAAGTGGAGGCACCGGTTGACTTGGTGCCCCACCCACCACTGCTGCTGTCATCATCAGCACCTATAACGGGAGCAGCAGCTCTTTTGGAAGCAGCCAGCCTGGGCCAACATGCCTGGGGCCAATCAACATAGGTCCTCCTTTCTAATCAAGCCCATCCTCCCAGCTTAGGGGCACAGGAGAAGATCTCCCAGGCAGCGAACAAATTTACTTTGGTTCGCTGTGGGCCCCAGCCCTCACACCTGGGCTGGGGCAGGGCACCTAAAGTCCATTCATTTCTTCCCTGCCTCTGGGGGCAGGCAAGGTGCCCCCACAAGGTGTTTCCCCTCAAATGACCCTGAGCTCTGAGAAGCCTTAAGGAAGCAAAGCTGGTGGCAGTGAGACCTGAGGCCATGGCAGAGATTTAGCGGCATTAACAGGTCAACCACAAGGGGATGATGGGCAGCCAGCCCTGTAGATCTGGCACTAGAAGGGACCTTCAAAGCTAAACCCTTCATTTTACAGTGGAAGAAACTGAGGCTCAGAGAGGGCCTAAGGGCCCTCTGAGTCACATAGCAGGTAAGTGCCAGAAGCAGGATTGGACCCAGGTCTTCCCAGCTCCAGGTCCAGAGCCCTATAGCCTTATTACACAATCCAGAGATCTGGAAGGAGACCTCCAGAAAGCGCCCCGCCCCCCCCCCCCCCCCCCAAGGAAATGAATGAAATTTGGACCTCTTACCTGAAGTTGTTCCATGTGTGGAAGTAGGAGGAGAGACTTTCTTTTTTTTTCCTTTTTAAATGTTGTTTTATTTTTTTTTCTAATTACATGTAAAGGCAATTTAATTCACTTTTTTTAAATTCTGAGTTCAAAATTTTCCACTTCCTTCCCTCCTCTCCTCTGTCCCTAAAATGGGTAGGTAATTTAATGTGGGTTATATATGTGCAATCATGGAAAACATATTTCCACATTTGTCATGTGGTATAAGAACAAAAGGAAAAACACACAAAAAAATAAAGATAGTGAAGGTAATTTGCTTCCATCTGCATTCAGAACCCATCAGTCTGTGGGCCACAGAAGTCTTGGGTCACTGGACCTCGGGCAGGGAAGCCCTTCTTAATGGATGGATCATGGTTTCTTTCCCAAGGGCCCATGACAAGGGCCACCATGCCCTTGTTACTGGGCCATCTTTAGTCAACATGGATGGCCAAAGACCACATCCTGGCTTCTGTCTCAAGAGGCCCCTTGACTGTGCAGAACAAAGACCAGACCTGACTCTTCTTTTGAAGCTCATGTCTCATGCTCAGAAAGGTGACATCTATTCCCACAATGACAGGCCTAGAGCAGAGGAAGCCAGCCTCTCAGACAACATCACACAGAGTAACGCTAATGATAACTCATGTTTCTATGGTGCTCACTTGACCATCATGGCAGCCCTTCAAGGCGATTCACATGTTACTGATGTAGAAACTGAGACTACTAGAGTGACTGACCCAGGGTCACAGAGCTAGTAGGTGTGTAAGGTAGGATTTGAATCTGGGACCAGCACTATATGTAGTGCTCCACATTGTCTTGCCTTTGCTTAAACACTCCCAATGAAGGGGATCCCACTACCCCTCCTCCCCAGGAGGCCCCACCCTCTTTGGGACAGTTCTCTTGATCAAAAATCATTTCCTGACATCAAATCCAGATGTGGAAACCAAGGCACCAAGAACCAAATCCAGGAACCCAGACAGGGTCTGATCTGGCAGGACATGGAAGGGATGCTGGCTTCCTGCTAGGTGGTGGGAGTAGGGCAGGTCCCTGCATTGACTGAGAGGAAGGAGGGACAAAGGGAGCAGCTGCAGAGAGGGAATAACAGCCCCTCTCCAACAGGGGCCCTTAAACAAGTGAGGAGCCCTTCTCTGGTCAAGAAGAAATGAATCTAAAGAGGGAGGGTCTTCCAGAGTTTTCCTTGCCTTGTCTGAGTTGCTGCATGGCCCAGGATGAGAAAGTGAGAGGAAGAAGAGGGAGGGGGAATAAGAAGGGAAGAGGGAGAGGCTGAAGGGACAGAGAGGGAGAGTAGCGGAAAAGAAAGAGAGAGAGAGAGAAGATAGAGAGAGAGAAAGGAAAGAGAGAGGAGAGAGACAGAGACAGAGAGAGAGAGAGAGAGAGAGAGAGAGGGAGGGAGAGAGAAAGAAACAGAGAGAAAGACAGAGAGAGAGAGACAGAGAGAGACAGAGACAGAGAGAGAAAGAGAGGAGGCTGAAGGGAGAAGGAAGATTGATGTTGTTCCTCCTTGGTTCTTGAAGAGGATCAATGATGTCGTGAAGATGATATCTAGACTTGTGAATGAACTGAATTTAAGTGAGGCAGACTGTGTGAAGTTGTCAGCCTCCCTCTCTCTCCAGGGTCATGGGAGTCCAGTGTCCAGTGGCAGGACAAAAGTCAAGATGACTGGCCACGGCCTTTTTATACTAAGGTCTTTCCCAGGTCTCAGTTTGTCTGAGGCAACACCCACTCAGTGATTAAGGGCTAGCTAAGGACTGAGATAAAAGATGGCCTCCTTTGCCATCACAAAAGAATCAGTCTGGGACAGAAAAGAGCCTC
>CM053590.1:3281122-3296146 GCA_028646515.1 Pseudochirops corinnae | reverse complement strand
CCCTCCATTGTGACAGTTATCCTTTGCCTCTTCTATATGAGATGATTAACCCCATTCTGACTCTCCCTGTCTCCTCTCATTCTATTCCTCTCCCACCTCTCAATTTCACCTTTTAAAATATCATCCCTTCCTACTCAATTCATCCTGTGCCCTCTGTCTATGTGCACATATATACACACACTCACATATGTATTCCTATGCACATATACCTCCTATATAAACATATATATGTATGTATACATATATATACATTTATATTCCCATCAACTATCCTCATACTGAGAAAAGTTTCCTAAATTACAATGATCATTTTTCCAGGTTGGCATGTAAATAGTTCAACTTTGATAAATTCCTTATGAATCCTTTTCCATGTTTATCTTCTCATGCTTCTTGTGTTGGAGTGTCAAACTTTCTTTTCAGTTCTGGTTTTTTCAGCAGGAATGCTTGAAAGTCCTCCACTTCACTGAATGACCGTATTTTCCCCTGGAACATTACACTCAATGTTGCTGGGTAGGTGACTCTTGATTTTAATCCTAGCTCCCTTGATCTCTGGAATGTCATATTCCAGGCCCTTCGATTCCTTAATATAGAAGCTTAAACATCAGTTCTTGTGAGGAATATCTGAGGGTCTTGGGAGATACCAGTACAGTGGGGCATCTGAAAGAACTCAGCCTGGGGCCACCCTCAGAGAGACCCGGTAGGGGATCCTAGCCAGGGGCTGAAAGGTACCACAGGGGCCGGCTAGCTCAGTCCTTACGGATGAGGAAGGCCAGGAGCAAAGCCATGAAAGGGATTGGACCTGGGATCTTCTCAAAGCCCGATTCTCCATCCAATGCATTCCCGCTGCCTCACATTTCTGAAGCTGGATTTGGGCAAAAGGCCATACTTGAGGACCTAGCAGGCCATAGGCAGCCTCAAGGCCGCAGGCTCCCCACCCCTGATCCAGAGTATCACAAAGCCAGATGCAACTGAATCTACAGAACAACAAAAGCATCCAAACAACCAGAACACCCCATTCTCCGAGTGTCCCAGTGAGCTGAAATTCCCTAAAATTAGCTGAGATATAAATCGGCTCTTCTCCTCAGCTGTGCCCCAGTAGGCATCCCGAGTCCTTTCACTTCAAGGGAGACGGCCCCATAGCAGCTTCTGGAGGGCAGGGCTCACTGCCTTCTTTACACCCAACACCACGCCGGGGCCTAGCACAGAGAAAATGTTTCAGCAATGCATGTGCATGGGTTGGTCAGCCTGGATTGTTCCTCTGGGTTTCTTCCGCTTCTTATAAATTAAGCAACTTGGCGTGGCTAGGTGGCACAGTGAATAGAGCACGGGCCCTGGAGTTAGGAGGACCTGAGTTCAAATCTGACCTCAGACACTTAGCATGTGCTAACTGTGTGACCTTGGGCAAGTCACTTAACCCCAATTGCCCTGCAGAAGCCATGAGACGATCTGCAGCTGGGGCCATGACCTTGCCTCTGGTTTGAGAGGTCTGGGGAAGGTTGAGGTGTCACAGCTGTTTATAAACTGTGGTATGTACGGCTGCCATTGAAAACACGGTCACCCTCCGGGTCCTAGGAGAGGGAGCCGAGCCTGGGTGAGGAGGAGCTGCTTCTGGGCTGCCCCAGTTCCCTCGGAGCTGATTCCACGTGCTCGCTCGGTGCCAGGCCTGCCCCACGCTCTTCACGTGGCCATCCTGGCAGCAGGAACACCCCCAGATCCATCCTGCAAGGGCCAGGCTTCCGGAGGGGCTCGCAAGGGAGAACGTCAACAGGCCTGCTGGTGAACAGCTGTTTTTAACACTGTTTTTCTACATAACATTTGCTTGGGGAAGTAGATTGAGTTTCTTGACCTGCGGATCACAAAATTCTCCATGGCGACTGACTCATTTCTTTGCACCAGATCTTTTGTTTCCTGATATAGAGGAGAGAAAAGACAGGCAAAAATAATTTTCAGAATTTGGTTTTAGCAGGGCTAAATAAAAGGATTCTTTACCTCCTTAGGTCCTGCACCCCCTGACAGCCTCAGGATGCCAGTGGGCTCTTTCTCAGAATTATGTTTTTAAAGGCATAAAATAGAACAGATGGGAACACAAAGAAAACCCATTCTATTGACATAGAATTATCAGAATTATTTAAAAAATTCACAGACCCCAGGTTAAGAAGTCCTGGCTTCTTAGGTAGGTAAGAAAAGGAGGAAGCCTTTTCAAGAGACCTCAGAAAGGGTTGGGCTGGGGTTCTTGGGGAGTTTTGGCGAGAGCCAACTCCACAGCTATGCTCTAGGCACTGAGTAGGTCCTGAGGTTACAAAGACAAAAACAGTGACTAGGACTTTATTGTCTCCTGGGGAGGAAGCGGAAGGTCATGGGGTGGGAGTGGAGGATAGGATGAGACCTAATGGGTTGGGAGGAACATTAGGGGCTGCTCGCCTCCTGGAGGACAGGCAGGAGGCCAGTTTGCAAAGGTACAGAAGGAGAAGCCGAGTATTTGGCTCCAACATAGGGCCATGAGGGAGGGCTTTGGACGGCCCTGGACCTCACTGCCGAGCCGGATGGACAGAAACTTCACGTTTGCACAATCACGAGAGCATGTTAATGTTGAGGTAGAGAGTTCAAGGCATGATGGGAGCCCCAGGCTGGCAGAGCTCCAAGCAGGGGTCTGCATCTGGGGCAAGTGCACACTTCCATTGACCCATTCATTTTGAACTCGTGGAATTGTACATTTAGAGCTGGAGGAGACTTTGGAGGTCACTGAATGCCGCCCTTGTTTTTTGCAGATGGGGAAACTGAGAACCAGCTAGGTGAGGTGATTTGATCCAATGGTAAGTGGCAGAGCTGGATCTTGACCAGGCGGTCCTCTTCCTACCACTGGATCACTTTCCACCCATCATTACTTTGAAAACTTCAGAGTCCTGATGTCTAGTGCTCCTCCAGGGCCCCTGGTTCCGGGGAGCTCCAGCCCAGCAGCCATTTGGCAGCCAAGGCGCTATCTCTGGTCTATGAGCCGCCACTGCCCTGACCTCCTGGGCCGTCCATGCTGGCCGGTGCAGTCTGGCCAGCCTCCATTCCAAATGGTTGTCTCTGGGAAAAGCACCTGGCATATGTTGATTGAGTTAGCGAAGTAGCGGCTTGTTTTCCACGGGACACCATTTGTACTCGGAGGAACAGTGGACAAGACAGACTGTGGTCATTCAGACTCAGGATTTGGCAGACATTCTCTCAGAAGTGAACAAAGCAAGCCTGTCCCATCAAGGAAAACAACAGGTGGCGTTTGTTGCCCAAAATAAGGAATTCTGGAAGCCTTGAAGCCACCACCAAGGGACTGATGTCTTTGAAACCCGAGACGGACCAAAGGATATGAGTGCGATTCCACATCGTAACAACCTTCAGGAAAAGTCCTTCTGAGGGTTGGTGACCTATCAAAGAATCACATCCACAGTCATGGGCCGACTCCAACCCTCACCCTAACCACGAAGATGGTCAGTGAGTCTCGCTCCGGGTCAGGCACCGCGCTGCCGCTCCAGGAGAAGGCAGGTGCTGCCCTCGGGAGGCTCAGGCTTTCTTCTTGAAGAATAAGTCTCTCTCCATGTCTTCTGTTTCTTACCTCATCCTCGTTTGCCCTGGCACCCTTCCCCCTTCCAGAGAGCCATCGTGGCTAACGTAGAGTCTTTTTTAAAAACTGATTTGATTATTTACTTTGAGTTTACAAGATTCAGTTCCACAATCCCTCGAGTTTCAAATTCTCCCCCGCCATGGCGGCGTGCGATCAAGTACAGGATCTGCAAACACTTTCACACTGGACATTGGTCTGGTTGTACAGAAGGGCTGTAACCGATGGAGTGAACGATGGGAAAGAGGAAACAAAACCTAACATGGAAAGGAAAGAGAGCAGGGAGTCTGCTTCAGTCTCCATTTAAACTCCAACACAGAGTATTTTTAAAGACACACACAAAGGAAGAGAAGTACAATTCCATAGATCAATACACTGAAAAAGTCCCCAAACGTGCCAGGTGTGAGCCCTGAGGATGTCCCACCTCCACAAAGGCAGGTGTGGGCCAGGCTGCAGGTGTCTTCTCCTGTCTCTGCATTCGAGGCCTGTGGGCTCTCAATAATTTATTTGGTTCCACCTAGTTTTGACCTTTTCCAGGTTCTTCTCCTTTCCACTTCTGTACATACTGTTCTGTTGGCTCTTCTCATCCCGTTCACGCAGGCCCTTTCCTGCCTCTGTAGCCATCACACTGATCATTTCTTACAGCACAGGGAGAGTCTTTTTAGCTCTTCCCCAGTGGGTGGCTCAACTCTGTCTCCAGCTCTGCACGATCACAAAAAGGGCTGCCATAAATATTCAGAGTAATTGGGGACTTTCTTCTTATTGATGACTCCCTTGGGGTGTAAGCCTCTAATGGAATCTCTAGGTCAAAGAGTAAAGACAGTTTAGTCACTTTTACTTACATGATTCCCAATCACTTTACAAAATAGTCATACTACTTTATAGCTTCACCAACAATGTATGAGTGTGACTCTCATCCCACCACCCTCCAGTGTTGACTATTGTCATCTTTTGTCATCTTTTCCAGTCTCCAGGGTATGAGGTGGGACCTCAGGGCTGTTTTGATCTTTATTTTTCTTTTAATTTGGACAAGCTTTCATGTGGGTAGCTAATGGATAAAATGTCAGTCCTGGAGTCCAGAAGACCTGAGTGCAAATCTGGCCTCAGACACGTAATAGTTGTATGACCCTGGGAAAGTCACTTCACCTCTGTTTGTCTCGATTTCCTTATCTGTAAAAATGGGGATTAACAACAGCATCCGCCTCCCAGGGCTGTTGTGAGGGCTCAGATGAGATGACTGAGAGGCGTTTAACACATAGTGGGTGCTATGTAAATGTTGGCTGTGATTATTACTCTGCAGTTCTTTTGAGAACTGTTTGTCTACGCCCTTCGACCACTTATCTTCCGGGAATGTCTTTTAGTCATATTTCATTGCTGCTGTTCGACTCTCCATGACCCCGTTTGGGGTTTTCTTGGCAAAGATCCCAGAGCATTTGGCCATTTCCTTCTCCAGCTCGTTGAGGCAAACAGCGGTAAAGGACTTGCCCAGGGTCACACAGTTAGTGTCTGAGGCTGCATTTGAACTCAGGACTTCCTGACCGTAGGTCCAGCATTCTATCCATTTCACCACCTAGCTGCCCACTAGTCATTTACACACACACACACACACACACACACACACGTTAATTGTTTTTATACTTTGGCTACCAAACGCTTATCAGAGAAATCTGAAACAAAGATTTTTTTTCCCCATTTAACCACTTCCCTTCTAGAGCTAGGTACATTAGCGCTGTCTATGCAGAAGGTTTTCAGTTTCATATAATCAGAGTCTATTTTTTTTGATTGCCTCCGTCTCTTGTTTGGTTCAGAATTCATCATCCATTCATAGCTGTGAGAGGCATAGGTTCTGTTTCTCTTCTAATGTTTATGTACTTTATAGCACAACCTTGAATGTTAAAGTCGCCTACCCCCATGGTGGAGTGCGGGGCAAGGTGTTGTCTAAGCCTAATTTCTGGGGCTTTCATTCTAACGGGAGAAGGAATCAGAAAATGAAAAGAAGGGGAACAGCCAAGCTACCCAACGCAGCAGCACGGCGGCTGTCAGCGCCCTCCTCGGATGGAGGCTCTGAATGGAAAAGCCCAGGCTCTCCTTTCCCACTCCACATAAGGGGGGGGCCCAGATTTTCTTCATACACTCCATCCAGAACAACGTTTCTCCACAGGCTGAGTTCAGAAGCAGGTATGAGAATCCAACTGTCTTCTGTTAAGCCAGGAATTAGAGAACTTGGCAACTCTTTTCACTAAGTTCTTTTGTTTTGGGAAATAGTTATTTTTCACAAAAATATCTGTGTTAACATGTAATAGCGTGTTGTTATTTTAAATAAATTAATCATTTTTAAACGATCAGCTTTAAGTCCTAATATTGATGGCTATAACTCACATAAAGAAACATTCTTTGGAGTCCTCCATAATTTTTAAGAATGTACAAGGGGTCCTGAGGCCAAAGAGCTGGAGAACCCTTGGTGGGAGTTCCACTGCCCAGTACAAAGGCCAGGAGAGATCACAGAGGGGGCTGAGCAATTACACTATGCTACAGTTTCCAAAGCAGGAAATGAGGACACAAAGGAGACTCCAGGAATGTCTCTGCTGCCAGACTTTAGGAAGTAATTAAAACAAAGCTTTCGGTGCCAAATTGAGGCCATGACTGCCCATCATTCAAAGTATTTGATGGCTATTTCGTGGGTTGCAGGGCAGTACAGGATTACATTTACATGTCCAGTCATTCTCAAGTCTGCTCAAGGCCCTGCCTCTGAGGTTTCTTCCAATGCCAAGATGCAGTGATTCTGAGGAGACATTTCCTTCCCAAGTTCTGAGAATGATGAATGAGCCTTCTATGAAGATTTTGAACTGAGGGGCCTTTTCTGGCTATCTCTGGTTCCTTAGACTCTCGTCTCAGTGGCAGGACTCCTGACTTAAAGGGTTTGTTAACTTTTCTTGAATAAAAGCGCATGGAAGCTTTTACAGATCTGCCATGCGGGTCTTCTTTGTAGTAGTCAAATTTCTGTGTGTGTGCTGCATTAAACAAGTGAGGAAACAGCCAGGTGACTGGCCTAAGGGCACACACTGACAGAGTCAGTGATGACGATGCAGCTGAGGAAGGCTTCCTGAGCTTCACTGTCTTGAAAACAGGGGCGTCTCTAGAACAGACAAGAAGCGTGTTTGTAGAATGATTGTGGTGACCTGGGTCTCTTTTAAAAACTGTGGAAGTTTTAACTGATGCCTTCCTTCTTATTAACAGCTTCCCGACAGCCAATACAAGCATTCAGAGCCGGTTTATTCATCTATGAAGTGAAACAGAACGCCTCTGAGGTCCTGTTTAGCCCCACAATATTAAATGGGTGTTTCCCCCAAAAAATTGCCTGCAGTTCCCCCATTACAGCACTAGGTGGTGCCCTCTGCCTTGGGAAGAGTAAGTGTAGGATGGGGTGGGGGGGCTACCATCTGAGGGACGCAACTCAAAGCAGGGGCAGATGGGGGTTGCTGGTCGCTGCAAAATCACAGCAACAGGCGCCAGTATTATGGAAGGGCTATTTCCTGGCCTCTGTTTGCAATTCCATCGGTAGAGATCCCTCTACCAACACAGGTCAGCACCTTCTCTGAAATCTGGAGCTTTAGAGCGTGCCCCAGGACACCAAGGAGGGAAATGACTTGCCCAGGGACACACAATCACGATGTGTCTGAGTCAGGACTGGCTGTTCTGGACTCCAGGACTAGATTTTTTCAAAATCTGGTTGGACTTTTTTTTAATGGGGGGAGGGGGCAGGGTTTCAGACCTGAGTTTATCTTGGCGTGCAGACACTCTCCAAGGATGCAGATGAACAGCTTGTTGGTAATTTATAGTCTCCCAAGAGTTGTCTGGGGCACTGAGAGATGGTCTCACTTCCAGCTCATCCTCGAGCTGGTACGTGCCAGGCAGATGCAAGACCTTGACCCCACACCTGTGTCTCCAGGCTCTGTTTTCTGTCCTCAGAACGAGCCACATTAGTCACCTGGATCGCAGCGAGACACAAACAGTGGTCAGACACACATGAAATCCCCTTGGGATCAAGCTTAGAGGCTTGGCTTCAGTTCCATCCATTTGTTCCACTTCTCCCTCCTGCCCCCATCATCCACTATACTTGGAGCCAAGTGTTGCCATGGGAACTAAAGCAGAAAATATTGGCGGCTCTAGAACTGGACAGAGATACGGTCACGGTCATGTACTCTACTCTCCTCATCTGTGAAAGGGGGAACATTCTAGCACCTCCTTTCGAGGGTTTTTCTAAGGATCAGATGAGAGTATTTGTAAAGCACTTAGCAAACCTTTAAGTACTAGCTAAAGGCTGGCTGCTGTTTATTATTAGTAGTATTGAAATGCCCAAGGTAAAGCAGGTAGAAAGGAGGGGAGCTGGGTCCCTTGAGGTCCGTCCAGTCCAATCCAATTCCAGTCCAAGGCTGTTATGCCACACTGCCCCCTAGAGGTCTGAAACGTCAACAACGGCAGATTCCTAGTACAATAAACTGGACAAGATCCTTGTTGAGCTCAGGATCCCAGACCGTCAGAATGTGAAGGGTCCTTGGTGGCCATCTGGATCAGTCTCCATCTAAACAAGACAGCCCTGTCCATCGAACATCATTCCTCCTCCTCTTGCACCTAGCTAACACTTCAACAAGGCTGACCAACCGCAGGCAGTGAGTCATTCAGCGGCTGTAGCATATTGAGAAGTGAACTTGGTGGGGCAAATGCTAGGTAGCAACTGCTTCAGATGTGGGTTGACTCTGCCCAGAGACTAAAGTGGTTTAGGGGACAATATGCTTCTGGTTCAGGAGGCTTCTGAGGAAATAACCGTATTCTAAGAGGTATTCGATTTTAAATGATCCTGGGACTTTAATCCCTGGATCAATCAAGAATATAAGGGAGATACTGTGGCTACAAATATTGGTGAGAACACACCAGAATGGGAGCTGGAGCTGATATTATTAAGAAGAATCCCACTGCCCATAAGGGGACCCTCTAGAGCCAGGAGGAAGAAGGTGCCAACCAGGCTCTGAGCGATCCAGTTCTTCAGCGCCAATGGGAATTGGAATAAAGACTGGCAGAATTTATGAAAGGCGACCCCAGTACCAGAGGCCACCAGATGAGAAGATGTGCTTGGTTTTATGACGCTTCAGGTCTTCTACTACACTGTTTGGTTGACTCCTCTCAGGACGCTGGTACCCAAAAGGTAATCAATCATCTCTCTGAATCCACAGCTTGGGCAGTCCCAGGCCAAGCTACAATGAGCCAAGAGACTAATAAAACAAAGACCATTCACTTGAAAGGAAAACAGGGGAAAGAACAAAGAACAACAGTGAACATCATCCATTTCCCTCCCTTCTTCCAAGTCTCTAGTCCCCAGAAGATCCTAGTCTGAGATCCTTCCCTGAATGGCTCTGTGATCTAGGCAGTGGCCAAGAGTGTTAGAGGCTTGCTCATTCCATAAAGGATGAAGCTTGGGCACCAGAAGGTAGCCCTCCTTGTTACACAAATACTGAAGGCTGAAACACTGAAGAAAACTGATCGCTTCCTTTAGGGAGGTAGAAATGCATTCTGTGGCTCCTTCCAAGAGGAACTCAGAAAGATTTGAGAGGAGACAACCCATGCTGGACCCTTCCATTGACTTCTTTCTTTCCCCAGCTCTTCCTCCTGATCTCCTTACCACTAGCTCCACCTGGATTTCTGTTCAAATGGGCACCAGGAAACTGCTGACCTCATTCCGAGGCTTCTGGGAGATGCAGTCCAAAGGCCACTAAGAGCCCCTTGTGAAACTCTTATGTCAGGTCTTTCCTCCGAAGAATACCCCAGCTCATAATTCTACCAGCCATCTAACAGTATATGTATAGAAATAGAAAATGTGTACTCTCTAGGGAAATATATATATATATTCCCCTAGAGAGTCACCAACATTGAGATTTGTCCCTTTAATTTTTGCCCATTTGATGAGAGCAAGGTGGGACCTCAAAGTTAGTTAAGTTTACATTTTATTTTATCACTTAAGAGATTCAACAGCTTTTCAAGTATTTATTTGTAACCCATGTTTCTTCTTTTGTAAGTGGATTCATTCCTTCACTAGGGACTGGCAGGTCCTCTTACAAATCTGTGTGAGTTGTTGCTGAGCTCCTGGTCCCCATTCTGACCTTGCCTCAGCTTTGGGCACCATTTTGTCACTGACTCCAGCCTTCCAACAAAAGGAGCTGTGTCCTGGTCACCATGTCTGCTGAGTAGACCACACCATCTGCCTCTTTCTGTACAGTAACTTCTTGGCCATAGCTTTCCTTCTGGCTCCATGTGGGGAAACCAACTGATACCATGAAATTTACTTCTCCACAGGGTGTGGCAGAGCATATCCCATCCACTCCCCAGGGCCCGATTATCCTCATAAGGACATGAGCTGATCTGATACAAAACTGCACTTGATTGCATATGTGTGTGTGTGTGTGGGGGGGGGTGTCAGCCAAAAAATAGAAGTAACTGCTCCTTTCATACTATGAGGTTTGGATCCTGAGGAATGTCGACAGAGCTCTGATTTCCAACTCAACAACAACAACAAAAAAAAAAGGGTCAGATAACTTTGAAGCTTTTTTTTTTTGTATGCTAGGATGATTTCAAAGGATAATAAATAAGTTGACTAACATCTGGCAGGATGACCGTAGGGTGTGCTATAGAGGGCATCCTTTACAGGGTTGGGTTGGACTTGATGAGGTTTCTGAAATGTCTGAAAATGCGTACTTTCTAAGGTTTAATAACAAATTTCTAAAATAATTCTCTCTCTCTCCCTCTCTCTCCCTCTCTCTCCCCTCTGCTTCTCTCTCTGTCACACTTATTTTATAATTCCATGGAAAAATAAGCTGTTTATAATAAACAGCTATGTTTAAAATAATAAAATTTATGAATGATATGAACAGGTAGTTTTGAGAGAAAGAAATTAAAGCTATCTATAGTTATATTAAATCACTATTGATTAGAGAAATGCAAATCAAAACAACTATGAGGTACCAGATCATAACTTCAAGATTGGCTAACATGACAAAGCAGGAAAATGATAAATGTTGGAGAAGATGTGTGGAAATTGGAACACTAATGCATTGTTGGTGGAGTTGTGAATTGATCGAACCATTCAGGAGAGCAATTTGGAACTATGTCCCAAGGGCTTGATCCAGCAAGCAAACATCTAGGGCTGTATCCCAAAGAAATAAAAAAAAATGGGAAAAGGAGCCACATGTACAAAAATATTCATAGCAGCTCTTTTTGTGATGGTAAAGAACTGGAAGTTGAAAGGATGCCCATCAATTGGGGAATGGCTGAACAAGTTGTAGTATATGAATGTGATGGAATACCATTGTGCTATAAGAAATGATGAGCAGGCAGACTTCAGAAAGACTTGGAAAGACTTATGTGAACTGATGCTGAGTGAAGTGAGCAGAACCAAGAGAACGCTGTATACAGTAACAGCCACAGTGTGCAATGACTGACTTTGAGAAACTCAGCTCCTCTCAGCAATGAAATGATCTAAGACAATTCCAAAAGACTCATGATGGAAAGTGCCATCCACATCCAGAGAAAGAACTTTGGAGTCTGAATGTGGGTAGAAGCAGACTAATTGCTCTTTTTCCTTTTGTTGTTTTGTTTTGTTTCTTCTCTCTTGTGGTTCCTCCCATTAGATCTAATTCTTCTTTACATCATGACTAATGTGAAAATATGTTTAATATGAATATATAAGTAGAGACTGTATCAGATTGCATGCCATCTTGGGGAGGGGGGAGGAGAAGGAGGGGGAAAAATTTTAAAACTCAAAATCTTATGGAAGTGAATGTTGAAAACTAAAAATAAATAAATTATTTAAGAAAAACAAAAAATATTTTTTAAAATGAGTTTAAGAAGAAAATCAACCAACCAGTTTCCTGATGTTGGAGAGATGGTGAGAATTCCAAAGGGAAAAGATAGAGTGTTCTACGGCCAATAACCCAGTGGACTCCATATCCAGCTCATCACCCTCCCCTCCATCTGTAATGTTAATGGGACAAAAGATCTTCCACGTCCATTAATAGGCCTCACGTGGAGCCCATTAAGGGAAGCTTGCTTAGGGGAAGCTTGTTTGCTGGAAGGTTTTCACACTTTTTGCTAATTTTTAATTAGGCACTAAGTTACAAGGGCTGAGATGCCTTCTGGTTCTGAGAAGTGTATATATACTCGAAGTTGGTATTTTGTTTTGGGGGCTCACTTATGAGAAGGATCTTGTGATTCCTTGGTTGAGATTCTGAGTGGTCATGTATTCGGAGCTCCCTGCCTGCTCAGATGTAAAGGCTTTCTTGATTCAGGGATGTGTGTAAAGTATGTAGTTGATTCAGGCAGTCAGAGCCCTGTCTGCTGGTCTTTATTTCTCTGCTTGGATTGTCTGTAAAGTTCAGGGTGCTGACTTTTCCCCTGAACTAGTGAATGTGATTTTAAAAAGACTGTCGAGCCCTTAAACAGCTATCTTTCCTAGTAAAGCAGATCTAAGAGCCAGTGCCAGCAGCCATCCAGGGGATGGCAATGTGGTTGCTGCTGCACCATGGCTTCTGCTCTCCTCTGCCCCTCTACAAATGTCTTTTTGGAATATCTGTATCTGTGTGTACATCTGTCTCACTTTCTCCCTGTCTGTCTTTTCCCTCTCCTCTCTCTGTTACTGTGCTGTCCTTCTCTGACTCTTGTGTCTGCAACCATCTTTTTTTCTCTTTCTCAGTATATCAATTTCTCTTCCCCTCCTCTTCCTGAACTCAATAATAACATGTAGACAGGATAGACCACTCAGCCTCTGGATAGTCTGACCAAGATTGAGGAGAGTTAATTCAGTTTCATTATCAGTAATGCCTTTCAAGAAACTGAGCTTAAAACCTGGGCTTTGGAAGAAGGGGAGGATTCTGACTCTCCCCAAGACATTGGTTATTAATAATAATTTTCTCATCACTTAAAAGTGTATAATAAATTCAACCCATTACTTTCCAAACTCTTCTTATCTTCAAACCTTTATCCTCATCCTTATATAGGAAACCGTGGATTTGAGGCATTATTTCACAGTCTTGGAGGGGAATACAGTAATGGGAGGGCTCTGCTTTCTTTACTCTTCCATCTTGGCTCTGCCCCTGGCTAGATGTATCTTAAGAGAAAGAAACACAGCATTCTCCACTCATCCACTTTTGAAATTTGAGAACAAGGAACATTAACATCTATTCATTGGAACAAATAGTAAATTATATTCTTCTGAAGGTCATAGGATTGTAAACGAGGGGGATTTGGCTCCTCTCCAGCCTCCCCCCTCCTTGGCGGAGTCCCAGAAAGTAGAGTTAATAACAGAGAGAATGAGGTGCTAGTGTGTTAAGCAGGTGTTAATTCTGGTGGGTTATCACTTTACAAAGCCTTTTCCTTGATAAGCAGACCTGGGCCGGACCTTTCCAGATTTATAAAGAGCTGAACTCTGAGTGAATTTGGAGTCTCAGGGAGTCCAGGCTAGGAGCTGCTTGTGCAAGAAAAAAGGAGGAAATTGCTCTCTCTCTCTCCTGCCCTGTCCACAGAGGCCTTGTAGCATCGAAGGGGCGCGATTTCGCATAGGATGGCCAACCGCACAGTGCGGGATGCTCGCGTCGTCCATGGCACCAACTCCCAGCATTTGGTGGAGAAGATCATCCGGACCCGAATTTACGAGTCCAAGTACTACAAGGAGGAGTGTTTTGGGCTGACAGCCGAGCTTGTCATGGACAAGGCCACGGAACTGAGGCTCGTGGGGGGCGTCTATGGCAGCAATATCAAGCCGACAGAGTTCCTGTGCCTGACCTTGAAAATGCTGCAGATACAGCCGGAGAAGGACATCACAGAGGAATTCATTAAAAATGAAGATCTCAAATATGTCCGCGTGTTGGGGGCCCTGTACATGAGGCTGACGGGCACTTCCCTGGACTGCTACAAGTATCTGGAACCTTTATACAATGATTATAGGAAAATTAGGAGCCAGAACCGAAACGGAGAGTTGGAATTGATGCGCGTGGTCGAGTTCATCCACGCCCTGCTACACAGTGAGCGGGTCTGTGACATCATCCTGCCCCGCCTCCAGAAGCGCTCTGTGCTGGGAGAAAACGGGCAGCTGGGGCTGCGAATCAGCTCCTTGGACGACGATCTGGAGGATGGGGGGGTCCAGTGAGGATGAAGAGAAGATCGATGACCAGCTGGGGAGGAGCGCATACCCGGATCAGCGCCCGCCAAGGGCTGGACACCTGGACAAGCCCAGGCGCTCCCCAGAGCCACTCTACAGGCGAAGTCGTAGCCAATCTCCAAGGAGGCTCAGCTGGTTTCCCAAAAGGAGAAATCCATCCCGCAGTCGAGAAAGACATCTCAGCAAGAGGCCAAGACACTACTCGAGCGGATCCCGGGCACGCAGCCGATCTAGAACACGCAGCTGATTCCCGGCGTGCAGCAGATCCCAGGCAAGGTGCCACTGTTCCCGATCAAAGTGTCCAGGCCATCACCCAAGCCAAAGATACAGGAGCCACTCAAAGTCTCCGGAAACGTCGAAAAGCCACAGGAAGAGTCAGCGACGCAATGAGTAATGGGACACCGGGCGCAAATCTCCTGGGGTGTGAAGGCATTTGGGGCAGCTCTTCTCTGTCCCTGTCTCAGTTTCTATGATTTTTTTTTCAAACTGTCCTAATACTAGCCATGCTTAGGTTTTTGTGACTGTGAAGACTTATTTTGCATCCTTCCCCATATGTCTGGTGGGCAGAACAGGGTGTTTCACCTTAAAGACTACCATGACTTTTTTTAAAATTAACTTTTGTTTATTTTTAGTTTACATCATTCATTTCCACAAGATTTTGAGTTACAAATTTTCTTCGCATCTTTCCCCTACCCACCCCCTCAAAACAGAGATCCCACTGTATACCCCCTCCCCCAATCTGCTCTCTCCTATGTCCTCTCCCATCCCCCTCTAACTTTCCAGTAGGGCAAGATGGGTCTCCCTACCCCAGTGCCTGTATATCTTATTTCCCAGTTGCATGTAAATAACAATGATAATATGTATGTATATGTATTTTAACATATGATTTTGGCACTTTAAATTCTAGATTCTTTCCCTGCCTCGCTCGTCACCCACCCCCACTGGAAAGGCAAGCAATTCAATATAGGCCATACATGTGTAGTTATGCAGAACATCTCCACAATGGACATATTGTATAACTGACTATATTTCCCTCCTTCCTATCCCACCCCACCTTTTTCTATTCTCTACTTTGTTCCTGTCCCTTTACAGAAGTGTGTGCTTCTAACGACCCTCCCCCCCACTCTGCCATCCCCTCCATCCTCCCCCCTCTCACCCCCTTCCCACCTACTCTCCTGCAGGGCAAGATACCCATTTTAGAGTGTATGTCATTCCCTCC
>CM053590.1:3256666-3280622 GCA_028646515.1 Pseudochirops corinnae | reverse complement strand
GCTTGTATTCTTATAGATTTGACTCAATTCTTTGTATATTTTAGAAATGAGGCCTTTATCAGAGACACTGGTTGTAAAAATTCTTTCCCAATTTTCCACTTCCCTTTTAATCTTGGTAACATTGGCTTTGTTTGTACAGAAGCTTTTCAATTTAATATAATCAAAATTATCCATTTTGCATTTTGTAATGCTCTCTAACTCTTGTTTCATCATGAAGTCTTCCTGGCTCCATAGATCTGACAAGTAAACTATCCCTTGCTCTCCCAGATTGCTTACAGTATCAACCTTTATACCTAGATCATGCACCCACTTCAACTTTATTTTGGTGTATGATGTTAGATATTGGTCTATGCCCAATTTCTGCCATACTATGTTCCAGTTTTCCCAGCAGTTTTTGTCAAATAGTGTGTCCTTATCCCAAAAACTGGGGTCTTTGGGTTTACCAAATAGTGGATTACTATAGTCAATCCAGAATTTTAAAAAATAAGAGAATTCTCATCAGCCACCCCTAGACCCCAAGGTCATCACTTCCTTGGAGACCTGAGTGCTAGGTTTGAGGAGTGGCCTAGAGCAAGAGCTATAGGAGGTTTAGGCTGGAAGGGGGCTCAGAGGCCTTGTGCTCCAGTCTGTCTGCATGCTGTCATTGAGTTCAGGAAGAAGAGAGAAACTGATATATTGAGAAAGAAAAAAAGACAGCTGCACACACAAGAGTCAGAGAAGGACTGTCCAGTAAAGAGAGAGGAGAGGGAAAAGATAGACAGGGAGAAAGTGAGACAGATGTACACACACATACAGATACTCCAAAAAGACATTTGTAGAGGTGTAGAGGAGAGCAGAACGGATGGGCAGGAGGGCAAGGCTGGGTAAGGAGCCCCCTGGGTTGTTGGCCCTAGAATACTCTCTCTTCCCTTTGGAATTCTCACCATCTCTCCAACATCAGGAAACTGCTCGGTTGAATTTCTTCTTAAATTTTATTAATTTTAAGATAACTTAATTTCCATGGAATCATAAAGTGTGTGACACACACACGGGGGGGGGGGAGGAGGGGAAGAGGAGAGAGATGGGGAATAAAGGAAGGAAGAGAGGGAGGAAGAGGGAGACTTGACAAATTCTCTTTAACCAACGTGACAAAGAAGGAAAACTTCGTCCACTTAAGAAAAACGATTTCAGTGTTAAAGGTGCGGAATGGAATTGCAGCCGCCAGGGGCTCGGCAGGCTTCGGAAATAAGCCTCCCCTCCGGCTGGGGAGCGGCGCCAGCACTGTGGACAGAGACCTGGAGACCTCCAGTGGCCGACAAGATTGCCTGCAGCCCCCCAGCCGCTGCTCGCCTCCCTCCGACCCCTCTGCGGCTGTGACTGTACCCTGGGGTTTGGGGCTGTTCCCTGGGCACGGGCCGGGCCGCAGCATCCGCGTGAAAGAAGCATTTCACGTTTCATCTAGTTA
Organism: Pseudochirops corinnae; assembly: GCA_028646515.1. Lineage (NCBI taxonomy): Eukaryota > Metazoa > Chordata > Mammalia > Diprotodontia > Pseudocheiridae > Pseudochirops > Pseudochirops corinnae. The sequence continues at coordinate 3,279,178 of CM053590.1, read as the reverse complement.
AAAGAACAACATGGCGTGCCTAGGTCCAGAGACGGAAAAAGAGTGAGAAGAACTACTCTGAAGGAGAACGCGATGGCCTCTGTATGGCTCGCAGAGTGTCTAGGCCTTAAAGAGAGAGCAGCTCCCTTCTCAGAGGGCTTTGCTTCGTGGACCACGTGGAAGGTCTGGTGATGCCTACGCATTGGACTTGGGCCAAATGAGGTTTTTAAACCCCCCAAATGATATCCCTACAATTATATTGAAATACTGCTCTCCCAATATGTAAACACAAACCTCAGACGCCAGGGTCGGAGCCCTTGTTTTAAAACTCAAAGGTCGTCTTTGGGAAAATCGTCTGTATGCTGTCTGTTCAGAGATAAAGTGAGTTTTTGAACTTGAAAAATCAGTCTGGAACCCATCCGGCATAGCAAGAGATAGTGGCCAGAGAGCTGGGACTTGGAGAAAGGAAGACCAATTCTGCTGACTTGGTTCCTCTGGGCACATCACTTCACCTCTGTGCTCCCAGGAAGCTCAAAGCCTCTGCATTCCCCATTCCTGTATGCACTGGTAAAAGGTGGCTTTATTCCCAGCTGGTAAGATCCTAAATCAAGGCACTCTCTCTCTCACAACACACACACACACACACACAAGCACGCACACACACACGCACACACATGCACACACACACATGCACACACACACACACAAGCACACTTGTGCACAACCATCCACACACACACAATTTAATTTATATGTGGGAAGAGTGTGTGTAGGGTGCTATTGCCCTGTGTCACACAGGGATGGTTTAACAATCTCTTCATCATGTAAATAAGGAAATTGGGGCACAGTGCCATTGAAGTCACTTGTCCACAGTCAAGTGGGACATCCACTGGGGCACTGAATGGCTGTGCCAGGATTCTACCACAACTCCTTTGACTCCACTGGCCATTGAAAGGCAGTACAGTTTAAGGGGCATTTGCTCTCACTGGTCCTACTTTTTAAGCCTGCTACTAAAGGAGTATAGTGTAGACACCCTGTGAGATGCACTGGCATCCTGGAGATACCTCTGGAAACTGAGGGCCCCCCGAGAGCTGGGCGCACCCTTGGGGGCAAACCTTTGGGAAGGCCTGGCTGACAGTGGTCCAGGACAAGCAGGCATAGAGGTGTGGCAATCTGCAGGGCTGCACATAGAAGGTACCGCAGATCCCTCGGGGTATTGCAGTATCAGGATTTTATTTTTAAAAAGCAACTTTGGGGGACCAGCACAGACTCATATCAATCTATTCACTAGTAACTGATGCTCATCATGACAATTCCCAGGGAAGATAAGAACTGAACAAAAAACTGTTCATTTTGGCATCCTGTGCTTTCTAAGGCAGAGAAATGCACTAATAAATTTCAGTTACTTTTTCAAAACTGACTGAAATAAAAGTGTCATGGGCTTCATGAGTTAAACCTCAATTCACCAGAAAATAAGACATCCCATGACAGTTAACTGAGGTTCTACAGTGTATCTGTTACCCTGGCATCTGGAAAAGGACTTAAAAAAAAAAATGTTTTCTTTTTCTCTCTTTGGGACTTGCCTTGCCCCAAAGCCCTGGCTTCTTGCTTCAATGTATTCCAGAAGAGGCCCATAGTATTCTTCCTGGGCCCCAAGAATAATACTCGCTCACAACATCTGCTACTAGAAAGCCACTGTTCCAGGGCTGGGGTGGCCAGACGTTGGGATCCCCTGAGAGAAGCCACCAGCCCTACAGTGTTACAAGTTGGCTGTGCTCTCTAGACACACCTCAGCTAGTAAGACCCAAAAAGACGAAGGCCCCCTCAGCCCAGTTGCTTTGTCTTCTGGCCCAGTACTGGCCTCCCCCATCTGCAGGCACAGCTGCACTGGGCTATTGGTTCTCCCAAAGCCTCCAGAGCTTCAGGTGAGATGTAGGTTCTGCTGGCCCATGTTCTGGAAAGCCTGCTGCAGCTTCTTGGGGGCAGTGCAGCTGCTGGCCAGGCTGGCCCTGTGCACGCTGAGGGGGAACCTGAGGGGCCTGCTGCTGCTCTCCCAGCTGCTGCTCCAGCCTCTGCTCAAGGAATGCAGGCTCATAGTGCTGCCAGGACACTCTAGCCACAGGCCCTGCACCTTCAAGTCAGGCGGCTCCTCGAGTGGGCCCTCAGGCAGTCCAAGTCCTGAGTGGGCTTAGCCCAGCCACAGCTGCTGGGCCTGTTTACTGGCTCCACATGAAGCCTCTGCTCCCAGCCATCATTACTGTGTAGCTTCATGCCCAGGCAGTTACTCTGTAGCTGTTGGCACCAGCTATCCTGGGGAGAGTGATTGGGACCTGTGGCCACACCAGCCCCATGCCAGCAACACCCAGCACCAGCAGAAAGGTGGATGGGGCACTCAAGGCACCCACAGCGATGCCACCATGGGGGAGGGGCGCCTCCCTCGCACCCTGGGGTGGCCACCCAGATAGCCCGCTCCCACCTCTCGTGGACCCAGACTTGTGGATGGGCTCCATCTGATGGAGATGTGACCAACGCCAGGGTTTGTTTTCTTGGCCTGCACATGTTAGGAGGATTTTGTTTTCCTTTATCAAGGGGAATGGGAAGGGAAATTCTATTTTGGAAAAAAATTAAATTCAAATATAAAAAACCCACACACAGACATTCTCAAAATGCTCTCCCCTCCCTCCTCTCTCCCAGCACATAAAAGCAGACAAGTGAAAACTATGGCCAAGGCTCCTGTCCAGAGGCAACCACGACTTCGTGATCCTTAGGCGTCCACAAAGAGCTCGCCATTTACACAGAAGCTTACATGTCCACGAAACCGCAGCAAAGAAAAACAGCGGTCTCCATCTCGATGGGGCTGGCAGGAGAAATCCTGAAGTCCGATGGCAAAAGCAGCGTTCTTTCCCCTTGGGGAAGCTAGACTATGAAGATGGGATGGTCTCAGGTGCACAACCCACTTGACAGGTTTCTGCAAACTGTTCTGACTCCCAAGAATACACAGGGAGGGCAGATTGGGGCACAAAGAACATACAGTGTCAGTTGTGGGGGTGGGAGCTTCATCCTGGATATGGTTCAGGGCCTCCTGCATCATCACGGTCCAGTGTTTCTGGAAAATCTGGCAACTCAAAAAGACAAGTTCGGGGGACCCCTTGGACAGTCCTTACACTCCCCTGGAGAGGTGTCCTCCTGAAATGGTTATTTCAAACTTGGTCTGTTTTTTAGAAAACAAAATAACAGTGTCCCGGACTAACAACACTTTTACTGTGCCAAAGGTACTCGCTAGCTAACCAGCTATGAATCACTCCACAGTCAGTATGGTCCAAGTCTCGTCATTGTTACCTTTCCATCTGGGCAACATCTGAGCCCAGTGCCTTCTCTTCACTCCTGAAGGCACCATCTAGGTTTGAGCCCACGGCTTAGAACCTCGGTCTCTTTCTGCTCCTCATTCACCCAGCTCTTTCCCTCTACCCAGCTCCCTCGCAGAGTTGGCTTGTACTTATTCTGTATGTGCTGTATGGCCACGTTGTCTCTCCAGAGAATGTGGAGTCCTTGAGGGCAAAGCCTGCTTCATTTTTGTCTGGCCAAGTGAGTGATAAAACAATTCGACCTTGAAATCCCCAGAGTCGAGTCTGCCTTTATAAAGTCCTCAGCACCTGGGCCGATATCGTACATACAGCAAATGCTTAATGACCAAATCTAAAGCATCATCTAGAGAACCGGGAAACATTTAGGCTTTACCTGCTTATTTATATATAATGACATGCCGAACAACCAAGTCAGAAGCAAAGATTTCCAGACAAGACTAGAAATAAGTGAGAATCATCAGATCCGAGAGCTGAAGGGCACCTGAAAAGTCAGCTGGTCCAACCCCCTTTTTTAAAGAAAAGGAAATGGAGGCTCTGAACCGTGAGGTGCCTCAGTTCCTGAGACTTGAACCCAGGTCCAACCAGCCTCCAAATCCCACCTTTTCTCTCCTGCACTGTGCTGAATGCCAGGACTTCCAAAGTCTTCTGTCAGGGTGACGTTCCTAAAGCTATTTTTTCTAGGATCAAATATTAATCCCCTTGTTTGGAAAGCTCCCTGACTAACTTTAGAATTCAATTCTCCTGTGTAAAAGCCTCTTCCCCTCCTCAAGCCTCATTACCACATCTGTGAAACCGGGGTGACCACATCTGTGAAACCAGGGTGGGGGCCTCCATGGGCTCTTCTGAGGGCTCTTCCAGCTCTAGAACTAAGATCCAAGCAATCTACCATTCTAACTTTATTCTCTATTTGTTTTTTCCCCTGGCTCTATGGCCCAGCCAAACTGGCCTTCTTGTCTTCCTCACTCATGATATTATGCCTCTTATCTCTCTGACTTTGCCTGGAATGCAATCGTTCCTCACCTGCCCCTCTTTAAATCCTTTATTTCCTTCAAGACTCAATTCAAGAGGCACCTACATGAAGACTTCCTGCTCCCCATTAACTTCTTCCCCTTCTTCCTTCCCTCTGCCTCTAAACAGGTTCCTTCATTAAGTTTAGTCTGTTACTCAGAATAGTCTGTGTCTCTCTTTGAGCATTTTCATCTAAGTGAGTGTGTTTCTTCTAAAATTGATTTTTATCAAAGTTACCTATAAAAATATTTTTCTTCCCCTTTCAGTAATTAAAACATCCATACTATGAAAAGGGAAAAATTCTTTTTTATAAAAACTAATGGTGCCTGGCTGACATTAATCAGGAGCCCACCTATGGGGGCTCCTGAGAAAAAGTACTACACAACTCAGCCCTTTATGGTTACCTACCCATAGAACTCAGAGAGTAGGACTAGTTGGGCCACCTTTTGGGGACCACAAAACACCAGGGCAAGTGCAGGTTGGGAGAATAATTCTGGAAGGAACTGCTATAGAGGTAAAGCACTTTTCAGACCTTAACATGTTATATAAAAATTGGCTAATGAAAAGATCAGCCATCTTCAAGCCTGCCAGCAGCTCCTGAACCCCAGTCATTGCCTCTAGGCAGGGGAACCCTCTTGAATACCTGTAACAGCAATGCTACTTGCAGCTGCTGTGGGGGATGTAAGACCAATAACACCAGCACACAGGAGGGCTGCTAGCATAGGCCCTTTGATCTGCTTTTCTAAAGGAGAGCAACTCAAAAGGGGTGGGCGATCTTACTCTAATCAAACATACGTGTCATTTCCTTAGTTCAGGGGGAAAAGTCAGCACCCTGAACTTCAGAGAAAACGCAAACAGAAATAGTAGCATAAAGACCAACGGACAGCGCTTCTAACCGTCTACCATTACACACAGACACAGTTACCAGAGAGAGAAGCACCAACATCTGGGTTTCAAAGCTGGAGGTGGGGGGCGGAGGCTCCTTAATGGCTGCCCAGAGTCTCAACTGGCCACATCATGGAACATCCTTCCCATGAGAGAGCCCCAAAGCAAAATGCTGACCTCAGAGTACACACACACTTCTTCAGGGTCAGAGGGCATCACAACCCTCGTGACCCACTGCCTAATTACAAAGTAACAAAAGGCATGTGTCTTCCTGAAAAACAAGCCTCCCCTAATCAAGCTTCTCTTGTTGGGTTCCATGTAAAGCCTATTAATGGGTGGGGAAGATCTTTAACTCCCACTGACATTACAGCAGCCTAGTCTGGAATCTCTCAAAGCAACCAATGCTCCTGGATGATATTTGGCAAAGGCCAACTCTTGAGGCTGTAACTACTGGTTCTTGGTTAACTGCTTACCCAGCAATCCTGGGCTCCAGGGAAGAAAGGTGGGTCCTATTGCAAGCATCAGTCCTGCTTCTTCACTGTTTGTTCAGAGGTGGCTCTCCTTCATCTCCCCAGTGTCCTTGGTGCTCTTGACTCTGATCCCTAGATACCCAGGAATTGTGGAGAGGGAGTTTACTGTCATGCAGGCTGTGCTAAACCATAGTAGAGCCTGGCCGCTGCTTAGTGGTCCAGCACAGTTCTCTTTCCTTGGGTCTTTGGCAGCCCCCAGTGGGGCTAGTCTAGTGTGTCTTATAAAGTGCGACATTTTATGAAGTTTTGTCTTGGAAGTTCTGGGCACTTCCTCTCAGTTCTATGGTTCTGAACCGAGTCCACAAGCCCAGGCAAAACAGATACAAAATGAGTCTGTCCATGTGGGCAGGTGCTGGCTAAACATCAGCTATCCGAATATCTCTGTGCATCCCCTACTTGGCTCTGCTGAGAGCTGAAGAACAGCCCGTTCCAAGGTCACCTTCCTATCTTTATAGTTCTTTCCAGCCTTCTCTCACACATTCTCTGCCCTTAGCAAAAACTAGCAACACTCCTCCCCTAACAGCTTCTTCATGGGTCTCCTTCCCTACACTCTATTCTCCACAGTTGCCAAAATACTTTCAAAACATAGAACTGACATGTCATCCCTCTACTCAGAACCTTCACTGGCTCCTTACCTCTAGGAGAAAATCTTAAACTCTCTACCTGGCCTTGAAGGCCCTCAACAGCTGGGTTCCCACTGACCTTTCCAGCCTTATCTCATACCATTCCTCTTTAGGCAAGACAAGCTGGCCTGACAGCTGGTGCCAGCGAGACATTCCATCTCCTGAATCCTCCTTTGATGTGGGGTTCCTCCCGTCCCAAGTGTGGGCTCTCCCCATCTCCACCTCATAGAATCCCCAACTCCCTTTAAGGCTTGGCTCAGATGCCTCCTCCTGACAGCCAGTTAACAGCACTCTCTCCCTCTTGAAATACTTTGGTCCACACTCTGTCCCTCCTTCTCTGGGTGTATGTGGCCTTCTCCTCCTCCACCCTCCCCCTCCTTAACAGTAGGGGATGTTCCACCAAGGACACCACTTGCTGAACTGGACTGAATTTGTTCCCTTCCCAAAGCAATTGTAATTCAAAGAACAGTGGATGTGAGCTCTTTTGCCCTTTCCTATAAACGACTAAGTAAATGGGAGATTATTCAGGTAAGAGAGGAGAGAAGTACTACAAAGAACACACTTGGAGACGATGGATCTGAATCTTCTGGATTATTGGCTGAATTTTTCATTTTACCCAGTCAGTAGAAAAGTTATTCTGTGGCACTCTCTCATTAGCTAAAATCACAGAGGCTGTAAGAGCAAAGCTCATTCAAGAGAAGGAGATGATGTCCATGAATCCTGGACCATGTGCACGCAGCTGTTTAACTGGCTACTTTTATAACATGATGAAAAAAAGATGTTTCACAGAAAATATTTTACATTTTTTGTATAATGACTTTCACTGTCTCTATGTAGATTTCTTTTCAAAGATCTCATTTTAGCTGTACAGCCTATATTCTGATTAAGGTTGTGGGAAGGAAAGCAGCACGTAAGTGCCTACTCTGGACTAGGCATTATGCAAGGCACTATACAGATATTATATCATTTGATGCTCACAACTTTATGAGAAAGGTGCTGTTATGATCTCTATTTGAGGAAACTGAAGTAGGCAGAGGTTAGGTGACTTATGCAGGGTCACACAGCTATTAAGTATCTGAGTCGGAATTTGAACACTGGTCTTCCTGATTCTGAGGGTAGATAGGCGGTGCCACAGTAGACAGAGCACCAGGCCCAGAGTCACAAGGACCTCAGTTCAAATCTGGTCTCAGCAGAGCTCACTAGCTGTGTGACCCTGGGTGTCACCTAACCTTGTTTGCCTCAGTTTCCTCATCTATGAAACAAGCTGGAGAAGGAAACAGCAAAGCTCTTCAGCATCTCTTCCAAGAAAACCCCAATGGGGTGATGAAGAGTAGGTCATGACTAAACCAACTCAATGATAACAACACTTGCTCACTCAAGTAAAACACAAGTATATAAAATGAAAGGTATCGTCTTCAACAAGCTTACATTCTATAGGGAGGAGAAATGATGCCTTCCTGCCTCTGGCCCAGAGCTCTGGGCACGGTGGTGCCAGCTGGCTGCCCATGCTCTAGCTTTCCCTTATGTTGGCCCTGCTGCCAGGTCTCCAACCTGTTCTCCTCATCGCCCTTCCCACCCCCCACCCCAAGCACTCTCATCCTTATGTCAAGTGGGCAGAAGCTCTGGGCCTGCAGAGGCCGGAGCAGAACGGAGAAGGAAAGAACCATGCAGATGCTAAGACGCGCTCATTTTCTATTGTCAGGCAAGGTGGTGGTGGGGACCTGCCTTCGAGTGGGCAGATCTCAATATTTATGCCAAGGGATAGGCAGTGAGCCATGGCCCTGACAATGAGGGCTAACAGCAGCAAGGTGATGAGTTGGTTTCATAGCAGGGCTTCTTGGTCTGAGCTTGGCTGAGCTCAGAGACTCCCTGGGGCTCGTCAGAGCAATACAACAGTCCCGTGAAACAATTCTGAGGGGAGGGCAAAGGATTGTTGTTATGCCAAGCTCAGGGCACAGCCTGCTTTCTGGGCCTTAGCTCTGGAAAACAGGGGGTCTCCTCATAGTACCTGGACACCTCTTAGAGTAGGCTGGTTCTTGTTTGCATTGGTAGCCACTTATTAAGTACCTAATAAATAATGCCATTCCTTGCCCCCTCACCGTTTCCTCTTTCAGCTACTTAAGGGCTGGACTCCATGGAAGAATACAGCCCCTCACATGCCTATCCCCACCTGCCCTGCCCTTTCTTGAAACACTTTTGTGGACCAAAAAAACGTGCTGGATTTCCAGCCTGGGTATTCACACTAAAAGCTGGGTTTTCCCCTGATCTCTATTCCTCCCAACTCACAAAACCGTATACCCTTTGACCCTGGCAAAGATCACTAGCAGGCCCGTGGCCAAAAGCAAAATCAGGAAAGGTCCCCCCTGGACAAAAACATGGAGAGCAGCACTTTTGGCCAGTGAAGAACAGCGCACACTCCTCCAAGGGACTGCCGGGACCCATTTTGGCAAAGGGTGTGCGTGGAGACCGAATTTGGACAACCCCGGATCTACAACGGAAGATGCCAAGACTCGAGGAGCCAGAGCACTTGGGGCGAGAGCCTGGGCGGCCTCCCTTGCCGGGACGGACACGAGGAGAAAGAGGACGGAGGCAGCACCTGTCCAGGACAAAGGAACCCGAAGGAGTCAGGGCGGGCGGGCAGCGCGGCGTTTGCACTCGTCCCCCAGGAACGGTACCCGGACAGGGCTGCGGGCAGGTGGGGCCGCTCATGTCCCTTCTCTGTCTCAGCACTGCCCGCCCTTCCTAACCCCCCGGCCCCCCGCAGCTTCCCTCTTCGGGCGAGCCTTGTGCCCTCGGGGGAGAAGGTCTGTGTTCCAGTCCTGCATCAGAGCCCTCACTAGCTGGGCGGCCAACCTGCCTGGCTCAGTTTCCTTCTCTGTGAAACGGGGTTGGAGTGAGGCCCCAGTGAGGATGCGATCTGTAACGTGCCTCCCAAAGCTCCGCGCCGTGGGTTACCCCGAGGAGAAGGGGGGCTCCGGGGACGCCCCCACCGAGCAGACCCTCGGCACAAAGTCGGGGCTCATTAGCACTCTCCCAGGCCACGGGCCCCGACCCTGCTTGCATCCCCCTGGCGCCCGGGAGCTCACTCCTTCTCAAGGCTGCCCCTGCCACCTAGGGAGGGAGACCTCCCCAAAGACGCGCCCCAGCCGAGCCTCCGTCTCTCCCCTAAGGTCCCGCCCGGACCCTGCCTCCTTCCCCCGAATTCCTCTGCAGTGACGCACTTCCGCTCCACGAAAGCGGCCCCAGCGCGTTCCCGGCACGCCAAGTGCGGGAGCGCGCCAGCCCCCTTCGAGGCCGCCGGTCACCTTCCCAATGCCCCGCCCTCTACTCATTGCGCAGGCGCAACACCCTCCAGCCCGCCCCCTAGGCCCCTCCCCTCCTTGGCACCGCCCCGCTCCCTCCCTCGCTCGCGAGAGCGCCGGGCGGGGTCGGGCTGCAGCGGTGGGGGCGGAGCCAGGCTGAGGCGGCCGCCTAACCGGCGTCTTCCGCAAGGAGGAGGCCCAGGCCCCCGAGGGCCACTTGCCCTCACCGCCTCCCTCCTCTGCGGGCGGCCTCGGAGGCGGCGCCTACTGCCTGTGACTGAGGCCGCAGGCAACTTCCCGGGTGAAGGCCGCCCCGACGAGCGCCGCCGCCGCCGCCGCCGCCGCCTCTTGGCCCGGCCGGGCTTCCGTCCCGCGGAGCCGGCCCCGTTCCGACGCCGCCGCTTGGCCCGGCCGGGCTTCCGTCGCCGCCGAGCCGGCCTCGTTCCGACGCCGCCGCGGCCTCTTGGCCCGGCCGGGTTTCCGTCCCGCGTCCCGCTCGGACCGCCCGCAGAGAACCAGGAGGGGAGGAGAGACCGCCGCGTCTCCGCCTCGCCGGAGCCCAGCCCTGCAGGCCCGGCCCGGCCCTCGCCCCCTCGCGTCGTCGGTGATCGCCTTGTTGCGTGGCCGACGGGGGCGAGGGCCGGACCGGGGCCCGGAGCCTCTTCTCTCTCCCGGCTCTCTCCCCGCCCTCCAGCCGGAGCCGGAGGCCGGGCCGGAGCTGGCGGGGCCTGCCCCAGTCCGCCCCCGCGGCCCCGCCCGCCCATGGCCCGCCGCTGCTGCGCGTCGTCGGCCCATGGATTTGTGACCGAGCCGGCCCCGGAATAATCCCGCCCGGCCCGGCCCGGCCTCGCCGCCATGGAGGGCCCGAGCGGGTCCGAGACGCTGCCCGTGACCCTGGTCATTAAGACGCCCAACCAGCGTTACAGCGACCAGACCATCTGCTGCCCGGCCGAGTGGACCGTGGGCCGCCTCAAGGCGCACCTGGCCGACGCCTACCCCGGCAAGCCGGTGAGTGAGGCGGCGGCGCGGCGGGGGGCGTGACCGCGAACCCCGTGAGGAGGAGGGGCCGAGGGCGGAGAGGTCCGGGGCGCCCCCGCCCCCCGCGGGGGCCCTGGCAGCTTTATGGACGAGACTCCCGCCTGTGCGCCCCGGGGTCCCCCGATCCCCGATCCCGGCCGGTGGAGCTGCTGGGAGCCCCGGCCGCTTCCAGTGCCTCCTCGGGGTGGGCAAACTGGAGGAGTTCCGGGTGGGTGCTGGCTGTTCAGTGGCTGCTCTCGGGTCTGACTCCGGATGACCCCACTTGGGGTTTTCCTGAGAGAGAGGCTGCTGTGGTTCGCCATCTTCCTGTCCAGTTCGTTTACTGATGAAGAAACAGGCAAATAGGGTTAAGTGACTTGCCCAGGGTCATTAGCAGGTGTCTGAGGCTGGACTGGAACTCCAGATGCGTCTTCCTGACTCTAGGCCTGGCCCACTCCCCTCGGGGCCCCTCAGCTGCCCAGAGCCCAGGCCTTAGGTCACAGCCTTCCTCTCCGCCCCGCCCTCTAGCCATCCACGTCCAGGACCCCTCCAGCGGCGACCTCCCCCCTCCGCCTCGGGAAGCACAAAGGGCAGGCCCAGCCCAGCCTGGAGATTCCCACCCGGTCCCCCGATCCAGGCTTTGGCCCCGGTATCTTGTGGTCCCTGTCGGCCCTCGCCCTGCGCTGGCTTCCTTTCCCTTCCCGTTCCAGAGCCTGGCTCGCCAGCCCCCTCCTCTGAGCCTGCTCGCTTGGTCTTGAATGGCCGTAGAGGAAGTGAGAGTTGACCTCATGTCACCTCAGCAGCCCTCCCCGCTCTGCAGCTGTTCCAGATTGTCACCCTTGCGCTGCCCTCACCTCCCTTTGCCCCTCCCCCCACCCCCTCCGCTCTCTTCTTCATCGCAGGCTTTTCTGCCGGCCGGGGCCAGTGTCTCTATATTAGGGGCTGGATCGGAGGGAGGGGCTGACCTGGTGGGATGTGGGGGGAGTGGTTCTGGGACCTGGTGGAGAAGGCAGGAGTGTCAGTGGCCCTCATAGCCACAGCGCTCTCTCTCCTCTTGGGTCTGTTCCCTGCCTGTGAACGAGCCAGGTCCTCCCCACCGTTAAGCCCCACTCGATGGGGCTGTTCCCTGAAACTCTGACGCTTGGAAAAAGCTGTCCAGGCCCCCTGTCTCTCGCCATGCTGTCATCCCACTTCTTTATCAGCTTTTTGCGTCTGGCCCCGGGCTTCCTCTCTGCCCTCTCCAGTTACCAGTCACCTCTTACACGATCTCATCCTTAGGCTTTCTGCTAAGCCGCTCTTCCTCCCAGAAACTAGCTCCGCTCTGAGGTTTCATGATACTGCTCGCTCCCGCTCTTCCCCCTCTCTCCCCTTCCTCCTTCTCCCTCCCTCCCTCCGTGTGTCTTTCTCTCTTTCTCTCTCACTTCTCCCTGTCCCTTGTTCTCAGTCTTCCCTGGCTTCTCATCCCTAACTGTGTGTGTCCCCAAAGGCTCCAGCCTAGGCCCTTTTCTCCTTCCCTGTTGTCTCCATGACTGTGTTCATTGGTCATTTCTATGCAGATGGCTCCCCACCTCTGTACAGCCAGTCATAGCTTCTTACTCGAGCTCCGTTTCCCCTGGCTCCCAGTTGGGCATTTGGACCAGCATGTTCTCTGGGCATCTCTGACATGTCCAGGGGAACTCCTTCTTTTTCTCAAACCTGCCACCCCTCTTGCTTACTTCTCCTGTGGTTGAGGACGCCATCGTTCTTCTAGTCATCCAGGTTTGTAACTGGGCCTTCTTCCGGGGGGTGCAGAGAAGGCCTTCCTCCCCTCCGGATGCGATGGGGAGAACAGCAAAAGCGCATGTTTGCATGCAGCCCGAAAGGGGAGCTCAAGTGTGCAGCTGTGGAACCCCACCATTCCGTCTAGAGAAGAGACTTGAGTTCCCTCCTTGTGTGACTGGGGAGTCTGGCCTCTCGGCAGAAAGGGAGGCTTCTGAGGAGAGTCCACTGGCCAGTCACCTCGTGGTTGGTTTCCAGTTTGGGAGTTCTGCTCCAGATCCAGAGACGGCTAATCGCCTTCTTCAAGACAGAAAGCTGACAGTCCCCAGGGTTTCCAGCGCCCCTGAGCTGCTCAGACGAGGGCAGTCCAGTGACAAGGGGACAGGCTGGTAATGAAACACGCTGGGGACAGTGGGGAGTCTCCCCTTGGGGGAGCTTCGGGGTTCCCGGAGTCTTTGATGTTTCTGCATTTTCTCTAAGGGATGAAGTAAAGGTTGTGTCATGTGGAATAACATTTGTCTTGATGAGTTGTTTCAGGCATGACCCCATTTGGGCAAAGATACTGGAATGATTCACCTTTCCTTCTCCAGCTCATTTTACATATGAGGAAACTGAGGCAGACGGGTCACCCAGTGTCTGAGGCCAGATTTGAATTCAGGTCTTCCTACATCCGGGCCTAGTGCCCCTGAATAACCATATCATATGTTGAATGCTTGTGTAGGATTTGGGGGCTTTTGCTGCTAGCTACATTTGGGGCTTTTCCTGAGTTTGTTAGTGATTTTTCAGGAGCTTTCCTCCAGGGTAGAGGTAGATCCAGATAGGAGACCTGACCTTTCCTGGGTTGAACCTCTAATCCAAGTGATTTCATTCTGCCTCCCAGCCTGAAGAGGGAGCGGGGGCGACGGGGGCCGTGGCATCTGTTTACCCCCCTCCCTGGCACACTGAGCACAGAGTGCAGAACGGACACCCACACGCTGCCCTCTGCACTAGGGCTGGCCCAGCTCTGGTTTTCATCCTTCTTCAGGGACAAGTGGTGGCATGTCAGTGCCTGATCCCGCCATTGGGACCTGCAGCTCTGTATCTCCTTCCTCTCTTTGGCCTTCATCTTTCAGCCAGCTTTTGGCTGACTTGTTCTCCCTCCTCCACTGCCTTTATTGAGCACTTCCCATGCTGAATTTCTCCTAGGGCTAAGCCCTGCAGCTACAGAGACCCCAGTGAAGTGGCCCCTGCTCTGGTGGAGCTTCAGATCTGCTGGTTGGGGAAGAGGGGCACACACGGACACAGAGGAGGCTCTGCTGCTGTATGCTGCCAAGTGATTTCTGGGGAGGGGGATCGGAAGGGACCCCTGCACTGGGCTTGAAGAAAAGGAAGGACTGGCAGAGCTGAGGATAGATTCCAAGCCCAGGGGACAGCCTGGCCAAGGCAGGAGAAGGGAAGAGCCAGGTAACCAGTCTGGTTGTGAGGGGAATTCTGGGTGGATCATGCCGCAAAGGCAAGTGGGAGCCAGATGAGGGATGGCTTTTGAAAGGCCAGATCCTCAAGGCCATGGGGAGCCGCTTTGGCTCCTTGGTGGAGAAGCACCAGGGTCAGCTGTGCTTTTGGAGCAGGAGTTTGGCAGCTGTGTGGAGGCTGCCAGGAGGCCAGTGTAGGTCTGTGAGTGCCCCAGGCTAGTGGGCATGAGGGTTGGAAGCTTGCTACAGGCTCTGGGACTGGAGAGAAGGCAAGGGATGTGAGAGCCTTTGAGGAGCTAGATAGGCTTGAAAGAGCATGAGAGCTGCTTGGATGGCAAGGGAGAGGGAGGAGGCTGGGATGGTTTAGAGTTTGTGAATATGGATCAGAGGGAAGATGGAGATACCCTCTACAGAAACAGCACTGTTTAGGGGGAAGAGAAAGAATCCTGTTTTGGATGTGCTGAATTTGAGATGCTTGTGGACATCCAGAATGTCCAGCAGGCAATTGGAGATGTGGGGTGGGGACGAGCCGAGGCTTGGAGAGGTCAACGTAGGTTTGTGACTCATTTGAATAGAAGTCCTGTAGCTGAGCCCATGTCAGTGGTATTAACGTGGTAGCTGGAGTCCACGTTGGGGTGAGTGCTTGGACAGAGGCAGTAGCCATGTGGGGAGACAAAATGTGGTGGAAGAATGGGCCAGACTAGGCCGGTGATCGGGACAGAGCTAGGAGTTGGGGTTACTCCAAGATTGGGTGGCTTTAGAGAGAAGGGTCGGCTTTAGGCGGAGATAGTGAAGATCCCATTTTGAGCTAATTGTATTCGAGATGCTGATGAGAAAGAATAGAATGCTTTGTGTGCATTGTCTCATTTGATCCCCCCAGAAACACTTGAGGGAACCAGGCCAGGATGGGCTGTGAAGTGCCATCATAGCAGATAAAGAAAGCTGCTCCTGCCGTCAGGAAGAACTGGGTTCAAATGCAGCCTCAGAGACTAACTTTCTGACCCTGGGCAGGTCACTCAGCCTCTATCTGCCTTGGTTTCCTCATCTGCAGAATGGGGATCGTAATAGTACCTATTTCCCAGGGTCCTCAGCATGTACTGAAACCCTATTTGTAAAGTGCCTAGCCAACCTTAAAGCTCTCTTATCTGTGTTTGCTATTGAAAGGTTAAGTTGGATTTTTCTGTCCCCCCCCCCCCCCCACCAGTTAGTGTCTGACGTGGTGTAACTCCTAGAGCTTAGGATTTGGCTTCAGGTGGGCTGTAGAGATTTGGGAGTCACCTGAACCCCCTGATTGCTGATGAAGCTACAGATAATAAGGGGTGACGTGTAACATTTGAAAATTAGCAAAGTGTCTTATTAGTGATACTGAACTCAGATAGGAACAGGGGCTATTATGTTGGAGAGGACGTGGGAAAACCGGGACACTAATGCATTATTGGTGGAGTTGTGAACTGATCCAGCCATTCTGGAGAGCATTTTGAAACTGTACCCAAAGGGCTAGAGAACTGTGCATACCCTAGAGAGATCCAAAAAAAGAGAAAGAATGGAAAACAGGATGCCTGTCAGTTGGGGAATGACTGAATAAGTTGTGGAATGTGATTATGATGGAATATTATTGTTCCATAAGAAATGATTAGCAGGCAGATTTCAGAAAAACCTGCAAAGACTTGGATGAACCAAAACCGAGTGATGCGAGCAGAACCAGAACATTGTACACGGGAAGAGCCAATGTTTGACGGAGCAATAAAGTGATCCAGGACAGCCCCAGGGGCTGCTGCTGAGGCTTCTCTGGCTCCCTCCGCTCTCCTCCTCCCTCCGCTCTTCCCCAATCAGAGCTGATGTCTCTGAGCACAGCCTGGGGCATCCTGCCTTTCACTCTTTCATTTTCCTCTTTTATCTGAGTCTTCTTGTACAAAATGGCTAATCTGGAAACGTTTTACGTCATCGCTCGTGTATAACCTGTGTGTGGCCACTCACCGTTCCAGGGAGGGCTAGAATTTGGAACTCGACTTTTAAATACAGTTGTTACCAAATTGGGGGAAAGGGAAGCAGGGGCCACTGACACGCACTGCGTGGGCAGCCCAGTATGGCTTAGAATACTGCGCACTATGGCCCTGGGACCCCATTGGGGGTTTTCTTGGCAAAGATACCGGAAGGCTTTGCCATTTCTTTCTCCAGCTCATTTTACAGATGAGGAAACTGAGGCAAACGGGGTAAAGTAATGTGCCCAGGGTCACACGGCTACTAAGTTCCGGAGGCTGGATTTGAACTCGGGTCTTCCCAACTCTAGGCCTGGTGCTCTATCCACTTTGCCTCATAGCTGCCTTTGCATCCTGTTCATCATTTCCCATGTTTTAATCAGGATCTGATGTACTTGGGACATCTCTGCTGACCACGGTTCTTGTTGGAGCCTCCCAGAGCCTCTGTAAGATGGGACCTAGTGCTGAGGGGACCGAGGTGGATGGAGGTGAAGTAACAGGCCAGGAGCCTTGCAGCTCCCTGAGGGAGCAGAGGACTCAGGAGAGGAGCCCGACAGGGTGTGTTCAGACACGTGAGAAAAAGTGAAGAGAGCTGTGTCCTGGGAGCTGGGCTTGCCGCGGTCGGGGTTGAGCCAGCGAGTGTCCGTAGAGAGAGGCCTTGATGACTGTGGCGGGAGCAGGTCCAGGCCAGTGAGGAGGCCAGAGGAAGCCCACCAGGAAGCTGATTGTGAGCCCTTTGTGAGCCGACTATGGGACTGTCTGGGGCCAGGGAAAGTAGGTCGGTCGTAAGGAACCAGTGGATAAAGAAAGATTGACCTGGACGAGAAAAGAGGCAGGGGAGACAGGAGAGCATGAGATCAAGGTCATCAGTGGAGAAGTTAATTAAGAGCATTTGGAGGTTTGCAGAATGCTTAAACATATCTTCACAACAACAGTTTTATAGATGAGGACACTGAGGTAGGTTAGTGGGTATCTGAGGCTGGGTGGCTGTGCTGGGAAGTGGCCATACATGATGGAATGGGACATGGCGTAGGGACTTGGAGGCAGTGACATGAAGCCTGGCTGCCCTCGTTTGGTGGGGAAGATAAGAGGGGGCTTGGAGAAGATCCTGAGTGGCGTTTAGGAGGGTGCTTAAAGGCTGGCCGAGCGCTCTACAGCTCTCCTCTCATCTAATGGCCACAGTAGCCTTGTGGTCCGGCTGCCCTCCTTCGGCTCATTTTGCCCTTGGATTAGAGGGCCCTGGGTGGCCTCGCAGAGCAGCCAGCTGTTCCTTTCCTGCCAGCCTGCTCTGCTCCCAGGAAGCGTGCCACATGCCTCCCCCTCTCCTGCCTTGTTCCCTTGCTCTCTTGAGGGCAGAGACTGTCTTTCTTATTTGTGATCCTAGTGACTACATTGCACAGTTCCTGGCTCGTAGTAGGGGCTTAATAAATGTTTGGCTGTGGCTACAGTATGGAGCAGAGTATGAGGGGGCTTCACGAGGAGAGCAGAGGTTGCCGAGTGATGGTGGCAAAGGGACAATGGGGAAGTGGAAGGGAAGACTGAGACCTGGGCAGTGGTGTGAGGGGAAGGAAGGGAGCCGGGGGAGGAGCCAGCCTCCAGGAGTGGGTCTTCCACAAACAGAGCTACAAGGAAGGGGAGATGTTGAGTTGTGGGTCTCCGGAGGACAGAGGAAAACTTGGGGTGACATGAGAAGGATAGAAGTTGCTTTTCCCCTCAGCAAGTGGTGATTCAAAATGCCAAGGCTAGCAAGGAATTCATTTGGCAAACTCAAGATGAGGGGTGGCGTTCTTGCAGTTTGCCGGGAAGAAATGTGTGGCTGTAGTGGCCTGTCATCTTGGGATGAGGCCACCATTGGATTTGGCCCGCGACCTCGGACTGCATCGAGAGAGTCCCCAAGAGCTTCCTGGAAGGGACACGGAGCTTGGAGGCCCTCTGCTCTCTGCCCTTTGGGGGAGTTGTTTCTGGGAGGACTTCGATAAACTGGAAAGGTTGTGAAGCGGGCAGATCTGACGCCATGAGCCGGAAGGACGTGACAGCTGTCTCCTGGAAGCCTTTCACATTCACTCTGTTTCTGCAACAAGAACTGGCCACACGGGTGGATGTGGTAAAGGGACACACTGGAGGCGAACGTTGGGGAAAAGTGGCCGCGCAGAGGGCTGTCCCAGCAGGCCGCAGGTGCCTCCTCAGTGCAGGCGGCTGCTGGAGGCCGGCTGGCACTGAGAGGAGGCAAGGAGGCTGCTGGCAGAGCCTGCACTCGGATGGTCTTGGGGAAGTGGCTGCTGCCGTAGCCGCAAGCTGAAATGGGAACCCCAGTTTGGCCATTCGGCTTCAGCGATTTTTTTTAATTCATGGAATTTGAAACATAAACTCCCTCCACCCCAAAACTTGCAGGTGGGCATTGTGGGGAGAATGTGGACTCTAGAGAGTTATTCTTGTCTCCTGGCGAGATGTTGGGCTGCTGCCTGTGCTCTGTTACCTGTGATCTCTCTTGAGCCTCCGCCAAGTACGGGGAAGCCAGAAAACTTGGCAGGGATGTTTTGTTCATGCGGTATAATGGTATTCTTTTGGATAACTGGAACAACCTGTTAATCCTGTATGCCCTGCCCAGGCCTACGTCCCCCCAGATTGCAGCTTAGAAAGAGATGGTGACCCTCTAGACCAGCCTTCCCCCATGAGCTCTGGGGTCAGTTTGTCTCTGGCTCACTCTCCCACCCTAGAGAAAATATGGAAAATAGAATCTAGAAGTGGAGCATCAGTGTTTCCTCAAGTGTGGGTCAAAGGCCTCCCCTTTTTGTACAGGCACACAGCGAACAATCTGGGCCTTGGGCCTGGGACAGCCACAGGAACTGCTGAAGCCTCAGAGGACTCACAGGAGCCAACACAGGAGTGGAAAGCCCTCCACGACCCTCACCCTGGGGCAGGGAAGACACCTTGGGAAAGCAGGAACACAAATCAGCCCCATCCACCTCGGACAGGCAGGGCCAGAGAGACTCCCTGGCAAGCCTCAAACTCTTCACAGGCTTGGCGCCTAGCGATCTGTGCAGTCTTGTTGCACACGTTTGTCTGGTCCTAGAGTTCTGGCTTCCTTGCTGTTGCTCAGATTTGAGTATTGTGAGCTCTGCAGGCTAGGGGTCATCGCCTGCTTCCCCTGCCTAGAACTACCATGCCCTTCAGCCCTGGTTTCCTTCTAGAGTCAGCCCCTCCCCATGGAGCCTCTCTTGTCCTCTCCTCCTCGCCCACTCCAGGATTCTCTCCCACAGTCAGCTTCTCTCTTTGGGTGTATATAACACTCCCAGAGAGAGTGTTTGCTCCTTGTGGGCAGAGAGGCATCACTTTATCTTGGTCTCTGTTTTCTCAGGGCCTAGCGCACAGTAGGCATTACCTTTCTTTGCCGAGGAGGCAGCTGTAGGGTCTTTGGTGTGGGCATACACTGCAAGGGGGTCCAGGAGCTCCCGTGTGTGCTCACTTCCCCGATGCGGATCAGAAGTTGTTTTTGATTCCTAGTCTTAGTGTCTGGACTTGCTTGGGCGCACCAGGCCAGGCCACTTTGTGTCAGAGGCAGAACCTGAACCCAGGCCCTGCTACCCTGAGGCAGGCTGGCCCTTTCTCCAGTCAGCCACTCTGCCTGTCACTGTACTGAAAAAAAACGTTCCTTGCTTTTGAGGTTAAACCAGGCATGGTCATAGGATCTAAGTGTTAGAAGGGTCCTTGGACACTGTCCTGAGTGACCCAATGTGATACTGACCGTTGGGTTCCATGAGACCTCCAAGTCTTGTTTCTAGGCTCTGTCTGTCCTGTAGCCAGACTTCCCCACCCTTTTCTTGTCAGATTTGGATTGCCTCATCCTCTGCTAGCCCACTGTTGGGTCCTTATCCCCAACTCTGCTAGCTTCCTGTCATCTCCCTCCCTTCCCAAATGGCCCAGAGGCAAGGAGAGAGCCCTCCCAAGCTGCTGTCCATCTCCATTTGTGCTTACTCTTTGGTTCTGCTCATTTAAGCTGCCCCACTTCCAAGGAACTGTGCTGGCCTGAAGCTCTCCCGTTAAAAACTTGGCGAATCGAGCGGTTCTGTGTCTGCAGCAGTGCCCTGATGTCCTGGTCCCCGGGCCCTGTCCAGCCTTCCCTGTTCCTACTGATAAACCCTTTCCTGAAACTCTTATTTATTATGCTGTTAGTTTTTAAAAGATCAAAGGAGGGAGAGAAGATGGTTAAAACAAGTAGAAGTGAAATTATGAAACAGTAATATGTTTATAAAATTGATTTGGTCCCATCATCTCTGGAATACTGGTGCCGTCTGGTTCTTGGGGATTTTTTTCAGCTCCTTCCAAATTTATATACCCCCTTTGTGTCAAAAATGTATGAGACTAACCGTGTCTGTGGGGTGGGGTTAGTGAAAGGTCAACTTTGGGAATGTCATTTCCAATATCTCATTTATGTAGTTAACTAAAGATTGAATGGAAGCAACCATAAGTTGTGTTTCAGGCATCACTGACACTTGTTCTCTTTGATATGAATGGAGAAAAGAACCTGGCATGTCCATTTAGGGATTTCTCAAGGGAACACACCTTCAGAGACCTTCCCACTTTCCTTGTCATGAGAAAACCAGTCACTGCTCTTTCCACTTTGGGATTGGTGGGTCAAGTTCAGTATTTTGGCGTAGGTGAGAAGGCAGGTTTCCATGTGTTTTTAGTTGACACCTGTGTGAATCAAATGGTTGAAACCCTCTGTCTCTTGGATGTCTTTGTCCAGGCAGCTCGGTCGCACCCCGGGTAGAGGTGCTGGGTTAGAGGCCAGGGGACCAGTTCAGATGCAGCCTCCGACTCCCTAGCTGTGTGACCTGGGCAAGTCACTGAGCCTCTGTGTGGCTCTGTCTGGAGATGGAGAGTGTGACAGCACCTCCCTCCCACTGTGACGTCAGGAGCAAAGGCGACCGTGCTGACAAAGCCCTGAGCAGGGTGCCTGGTGCATAGTGGGTGCTTTACAGAGATACTGGGCTTGGAACACCAAGATAATGGAATGATTTTCGTTTGCATGTCCCACGCGGCATCACCTTGCCCAGTGTCTCTTTCAGTAAAGTTACTCAGACGTGTAACTACACCCTGTCTTCGTGTTTTGAGTCCAGCTGGGACACTTCCTCCCTGATGGGCCTGCCCAGTTTTATTTCTGTGACTCTAACACTGCTCCCAGCATTTTCTCAACTAGTTTGTGTGTGTGGATCCGGTTAGTGGTGTTAGGCCCTGCCTACAGCTGGAGATTTTCTGATACTGTGACAGTAAATGGACATTTGTTTAACATGAACTCAGGGCTATTATTTGCAGCTGTAAAATCATGTCATTGGAGCAAGCTGAATTCTCCTCTTTCCCATCTTGTAGTCTACAGAGGATCAAAGACTGGTGTACTCGGGCCGCCTGCTTCCTGACCATCTGCAGCTCAAAGATATCGTCAGAAAAGTAAGGTCTTCTTCCAGCCTCATTGGATGTTTCTTTTATAGCTTTCTTCTTGAAAGGGGCCATGTTGTGAATGTGAATAGGTTTCTAATTTTTAATTTCTCATTTTCAAAGAAACTGAAATGATTTCTTTAGAATAACGTGGTAAGGATAAAGAGCATTCTTGAAGCCATCAGATTAGTTTGCTAAGTAGTCAGCAAGGTCTGCATTTCATAGCTAGTTGTGGGATGGGATTACTACATATGTGTGCAGAAGGTTCTGGCTCTGTCTTGAGGGTATAGACATGGTTTTTCCAGTGGTGATGAATTTGCATTGATCAACCCAAATTACCTCATCTGACTTCTCCATGAGACCAGTGAGAGATGCGGAGACAGCTCAGTGGTGCTGAACATAGGTAGAAATTGAAGTAAAATCTCATTCGTCATTAGCTAAATCAGACTTTTTAACTTGGCCTTTAACTTACAGTAACATGGTTGATGAGCTAAGATATAGATTACCATATGGGGGAGCCACATGGAACTGGTTTGAGGGTATACTTGGTTATATATGTCCTCCTGGTTTGAGACTCCCAAGTGTTCTTTGTGGTGACCATGAGGGTCACGGAGGGCCTATGTGTGACTCCTGAGGTCTTTGGCTGAAACTATATTCCCAGTGGGTAGCAGGCCAGTGCCCTTGTCCCTGTCCATTCCTGTCTCCCAAGAGGAGGGCCAAGTTATGGTGACTGATGACTGAGCGCTCACCTGTGTAGAAGGATCCCACCCTGCAGGGGGAAGGGACCTCTAAAGCTCCTTAGCCCAGCCCATTCTCCTCCCCCACAAATTAAATGAGCTGCCTCCAGGCACACAGAGAGTCCATGGGCATCAGACACAGGGCTGGACACCAGGTGCTCTCTCCAGGGCCAGTGGTCTTCCACTGCCCTTTTGGAAAGGGCATTTCTATGGCTTGGGATGAACTTGGCTTCCAAATAGCTGCTGCCCCATGACTTGGCCACATTCTGAGACTCAGGCTTTGGCCCTCGCCCTCCCCCTGACCCTCTGCCAGCTCTTCTCTCCCTGCCATTCTCTGTGACTGTTTGCACCCACCATTCCCCTGCTTCCTTCTTTCACTCCCATCCCTTTTCTCATCTGCCCTTTTCTCCTTTTGTCTCTTTCATTGCTTCCTCTGTAGGTC
>CM053590.1:3220634-3256566 GCA_028646515.1 Pseudochirops corinnae | reverse complement strand
AGCACTCGCCCCCCCCCCCCCCCCCTTTCTACCAGCTAACTAGTTTCTAGATTTTTTTCTCCTATTCAAGTGAGAGAAAAGATACAGGGGCCTTTGAATACTCTTGAGTTCAAGTAATAGTTTTATACCTGACATTGTGGGCTTTCTAGTGAAGGTTCATGGCAGCCACTGTCTCCAAGTGACCTGCTGCCAACTAAAGCCCAGGGAAGGTCATTTAAATAGAAATCATTTGCACTTCTTTCCTAATTATAGTTTACACACATTGCTTGAGTAACTGGAATGTGCACGCTTCCCAAAGTAACAGGATGTCAGCTTCGATTTTCAAGGTCTGGAAGTGTTTCTTCCAGTGAAACCACAGATTGGCAGCAGCCGCTTACTTTGCAGCTGTGTGGGATGGGAAGTCATGGCCCGTTTTGAGATGCCGTAGGGCCTCTGGGTTTAAGCTCTCTTCAGGTTCAGAAGAGCGGGGCCTCAGGGAGATGCCGAGGGAGAGCCTAGGAAGGCAAGAAGTGCTGCTTCACTCACTCGGCTGCCCTTGCCTGACTGCCCACCTTTTGGACAACAGGCTTCTGAGGATTGCTTGGTGATCTCCACTTTATTTTGTTTTAGCAAGATGAATATCATATGGTCCATCTGGTCTGTGCTTCTCGAACTCCTCCCAGTTCCCCCCAACTCAGCAGCCGGAGAGGCAGCGACGAAGCGCTGGCCTCCATCAGCAGCTTTGTGAGTGTTTGACTGGCGGGAGTGAGGCGAGGGGGGAGGAGGAAGAAAGCTCTTGGTTTTCACGGAGCCCAAACCCTGGAAATGGACTTAGACTCTAGGCAGCCCTTCCAAGCCCAGCCGGGGACGTGTCCTACAAGAAGCCTTGCTGCACTTCCCGGGTTGGTCAGGAGTGCTCGCTCTCCCCCAGCTCCTTGGCATTCACTCACGGTTTACTTGTCTCTGGACCTGCCATTTTCCTCTAAGAGAGCTTAAGCGCTGTGAGGGCAGGGCCCCTTTTTTAACTTGTCTTCACATCCCTGGGACCTACCACAGTACTGGGCACTCAATAAATGCTTCCTCAGCTGGGCATCCCCTGGGGCTGGCCCATGTGGGAGCCCCAAGGTGGAAGAGCATACAGGCTCTGCTTTCTCCATGGCCCAGGGAGAGGGAGAGAGTGCTCTTGGTTCGTGACAGCTGGTTAATTTTCAGGTGCTTATTTAATATTTAACTTTATTAAATGCTGATTTTGGGGGGTATCGCAGGGCTTGGGTTTACTTTTTCACGTTAACCTTCCTTCTCCTCAGAAGGGCAGTGTTTGTGCCCGACCGCAGTAGGTGTTGGCTGTGATACCCTCTGCTGCCAGGCTTCACCAGGAAGGACCACTCTGTGTCCTGGTGACCTGAGGCCAGGGTTGTTCCAGTCTCTGGTTTTGTGGTGCCAAGATTGTTTTAGATTAGAGAATGTAATGAAATTCCTAAACCAAAATTAGTCTGAATTTGCTTTGATTAAAGCCAGATTTACGCATAGAAATTTTTAAAGTGGGATTGTTGTCACAAAATCTGAGAAAAGTCAGCTATTGATTGTGACCTGAGAGCTGCTCCCTTGGGAGTCTTGGTCACTGTTTCCCTTGGTCCCAGAGGAGAGAAGTCGGGCTCCTGCCTCAGTGAAGGGACATACCCATTTCTTCCTCCAGGTAGTTACCTCATTTAATTTTTGCCCCAGGCCTTCACCAACTACTTAGTCGTATGTCTTTATTCTTTTTTAGTTTTCAGCATTCATTTTTATAAGATTCTGAGTACTAAATTTTCCCCCCTCCCCAAGATAGTGCAGTTGCATTCTGATATAGGTTTACATGTATGATCATATTAAACATATTTCCACGTTAGTCATAGTGCGAAAGAAGGATCAGAACAAAAGGGGAAAACCAGAAGAGAAATGAAAAGACAGCGAATAGTCAGCTTCGCTCTGCATTCAGACTCCATAGCTCTTCCTCTGGGTGTGGACGGCATTTTCCGTCATGAGTCTTTTGGAATTGGTTCTCTCATTTTAATGAGTACCGTTAGCGCGTCTGAATCTTTGCCTTTTGCTTATCAGGGTCCTCCAGCCTCTGGCATAGACATACCCAAGAGAATGCTGAGAAGGGGCTGACCTTGGGTGAATTCTGTACCTAGGATAGTAGGCAGCTGCCAGTGCAGCCCAAAGCCCAGCCTTTCCCCATGGTCATTCCCCACAGGGCAGCATCAGCATAGACGTCTATTCAGGGAGAGACTGCCCACAGCTGCCTCATTTTGCTGCAGAGCATTCCCCTGGCACACTCTTGCTCTGTCCTCCTCACCACTGTCCAGTGCCGGGAACTGTCACTGCCCTCCTGTGTTCTTAGATATGCAGCTGATCTCTTCTCCTCTGAAGGTCTGCCTTCTCCCACCTTTTCCAGGAGGATGAGGGGTTACTCTAGCTCACTAGGTAGCCAACTATTTGGGGTCCACCCTGCCTGGCTGGCACCTTCTCCCAACACACCCCTCCCAGGCATGCTCTGTCTCCTCTTGACCAGACTTTGTATCCTTCAATACTCTTAGGGTCCTGTAGCACAGATCTGCAGTCTCTGGCATGTCCATCTCAAGCTTTTTTGTACCTTGTAAGTCAGGCCCTTGGACTGCCATCCTTAGAGTCAGGAGGGTGCAGCTAGGGGTGGGAGAGCCCTGGACTTGATTCCTTCCCCTGGGCTTTAGTTCCTGCTCTGGAAAGTGCAGTTGCTGAATTAGATAGTTAGTTTTTCAAGTACCCCTGGGGGTGTGAGGACATTGGCTGAATTGGGGTTGCCAGAGCCCTTGCAGTCCCGCTGGCTGCCGGCTCAGTGTCCCTCCCATTGTCCTGCTCATAGTAAGGGGATGGAGGAGAGGGTAGAATTCCCTAAATTTCTACCAAACTGCCTCAGCCCCATGCAGACACATGCTGAAGGGCCTGCTGTCCCCTACCTCCTTCCCCTAGTTCTTTTTTTTGTCTTCTTGGTTGTTGACTGTCTTCATTAATGAAGCAGGTCCCATCCCTTTCCTTCCCCTGCCACCAAGCCCTTGTCCTGACAGACCCAGAAGTAGTGTATTCCAAGAGCTAGCAGTCTCTGTAGATCCTGGAGCTGGAGCTGGAGTGGTGAGGTACCATGGAAGTCCTGATCCAGGCCCTTCATCTTGGAAATGAGGAGATGATGGCCTGAGGAGGAGAAGTGGCTTGGCTAAGGTCACCCAGGTCATTAGGGTCTGCAGACTTGAGAGTCTTCTTAGCTCTGATCCTTGTGCCAGACTGGACCTTGATGACCAGGACAGGCATGGCCCTTTTGGAGAGCATCGCAGTCTCTGTCCGATCTCCTCATGGAGAGTCTTCTGGCCTCTGAGTAGTCATGGAACTTTTTCTCCTATTCGTTGAGGCCTGTGGATCTCCAGGCAGCAGAGCCCTGCAGAGCTAAGCAGTCTTTATATTCTCGTTCAGACCCTTTGATGAGATTTTCATTGGCACTTTTCCCAGCTCAGAATGACTTAGTTGGTGGAATGAATCTTGACACCTTGTAAAAGACCATCTTCCCTTTTGGAGTCTGAGCACGGTGGTACTTCCCCCTTGCCATGGGGGTATACCCCAGAACAACTTTGAGCGGCTAAGAGCTCCTTCTTGTCAGGGAGCTTTCTTCCTCAAACAGAGGAGCTCCTCTATTCTGGGACCTCCTCCTCCTCCTGTCTTTGAACAGTGAGGACAGCCCTTGTCAAGACTGTGGAAAGGAACGAGTCTGGGCCTTTGCAGAGACCACTGTTTCCGCCATTGTACACAAATAGATAAAGTGGTCTTCTCAGTGTTGCCACAGTCAGGGGCTGGGAGAGCCACCCTGACGGCCCGCTCCTTTCTTGACTCAGCCCCTGTGCCCCTTAAACACCCACTAACTCACTAACTGCTGAATACCAGGCCCCCGCCACACAGGACAAGTGCTGTCTGTGGCCTGGCTTTGCCATGACATTCACATTGCCCCCAGGCCCTGGGCATCCACTTGGTTTTCAGTATAGATGCCCATCCATCAGGGACTGGCTTAATGGGGTGGGGTACGTGAACGTCACAGGTTATCCCGGTGCTTTAAAGATGAGTTCAGAGACACGGGGAAAGACGTGGATGAACTGAGAGTCATTGGTGCAAGAAGAGGAAGCTAGGGGAGACAGAAGCAATGCAGATGGCAAGAACTTAATACCCTGGTGGTGCCTTCCACTTGCAGAGAGGTCTTTGTTCCTTGGGGAAACCCACTGTGTGAAAGTGCCACAGATACCCTGCAGAGGGGCTGTTTCTGTCTCCCTCCTTATCTTCTCTGGCCTTCCCAAACACGCCCTCGTGCTGCCACAGTGTATTTGTCCTGCCTCATGTCTGCTCGCTGGGCGTAGCAAAAAGTGGATGTCCCTGTTATCAGCTCTTTGGTCATCTCTTGCCTGTGTTCTGCTGAGGGCCCCTCCCCCAAGACAGACATTCTGTGGTTGGTCAGGCAGGCAGTTAGCAGCCCCTGCCCCTCCCCAGTTCATGGCCCCAGTACTGGACAGACCTTATTGAACTGGTTACAAAGAGTGTAAGTTAGTTCTGAGTGAAAGCCCTCAATAGAAGGAGCCTTCCTCCTTCACCAGCTCCACATCCATGATGAAGACCTTGTTTGAGTGCATTCAGCACGCTGATACAGCTGTTATAACATGATGAGATCACTTATGCTGGTAATGTGCAGACATAATCCCTAGGATTGCTATGAAACAAACTTACTTGAAAAAATTCACATTGTATTTTAAGAGTTCAGATAATTCGGGATCATCAACTCCGTCTTCAAGTCAAGAGTCTCTGACTCCCCCAGCCAGTTCTGGCTCCGAAGGATTGAGGCACCGAAACCCACCACAAGCACCAGCCGATCCTGAACAAAGCCTTCAGTTCCCATACGTTGTGCAAGGGTAAGTGAGCCTGGACGTTGGGTTGGTCAGCATTTCGGTTTGTGGGGGAGATGGGAGATGGTCGGCTGCACCTTGCCCTCCAGCCACGCTCTGCGGAGGCCCTGTGTTTGTCTCTGCTTCTGGCATCATTCGTCGGACATCTCTGGGGGCTGCCAGTGTCCAAAGCTGCCCCGGAGTCTGCTAGTCCTGAGTTCAGGTTTGGCCTCAGGCGCTTCCTGACTGGGTGACCCTGGGCTGGCTTCCTCCCTTGTGTGAGGGTAAAATGAGATATTTGAAATAGGAAGGAAGGAAGCGAGCATTTAGTCAGCACCTGCCGTCTGCCAGGAGCTGTGCTAAGTGCTTTGCAGCTATCTCATTGGATTCTTAAGTGCACCTTTTAAGTTCTAGAGGACTGTGTAAATGTGCACCATGTGGGGAACTCCCAAGTGAATCAGTGCCATCTGCCAAGGCAGAACCGCGTCTTTTCACTGACTTGGTCATGACGGCTTGAGGGGCACGTAGCCTGGGGGTGCCAGAGGCAGCATCTGCATCCAGGGCACATCAGGGCTAGCTCTTCACACGCCCTGCCAGCCTGCCTTGGATGTAGTAGGTGAATTCATGTAGCAGTTACTGCATGAGTGTGTGCACACACACGCACACACATTCATGCTTGTGCACCTCACACCTACTTTGGAAGGCAAGGACAGAGAGCACCTGATGTGTATATAAGCTCTTTATGATGTTTGTGGATGACCTACCTGTATGATGGGTAAGTGCATCAAAGCTGCTGGGAGAGAGCCGAGTCGCCTCGGAGGCAAGGAAGAGTCAGTGCAGCCGATCGAGGATCCGCTGATGGACACAAACTCTTTGCGGGGTCCAGTTTTTTCCTTTTCAGTTTTTTTCCCCAAATTAACAAGAATTTGTTCTTTCTCACCCCCTTCCTCCCCTCAGAAAGGGGGAAAACACTTCTCATGACAGATCAAGAGAGAGTGAGAGAGGGGTAAGCAAAATGAGTTCCTCCGTTGGCCGTGTCCAGAAGTTCGCTTCTCTGTCTGCATCTGGAGTCCATCACTCCTCCATTAGGGAGTCAGCCTTGCGATTCATCGGTCCTTTGGCATCCTGGCAGTTACTGCGCTGATCAGCATTCTGAAACTTCTCTAGGTTTCTGTTAACAGGGTTACTGTTTTAGTCGCTCCCTCGGTTCTGTTCCCATCACTGTGCATCAGTTCAGACAAGTCTTCCCTGGTTTCTCTGAAACAGCCCTTCACCGTCTTTTCTGACACTGCACGGTGTTCAGTCACTCCCACGCGAACGGGGCCCTTGGTGTGCAGCTCTTTGCGGTGACAACAGGAGTGTGTGTGGGGGATTCCAGCAGGTCTGGGCCGGCCCACCCCTCCACCCACCGTGCCCGACTGCGCCTGCTCTCCCGCAGCCCCTCCAGCATCTGCCATTCTCCTTTTTTTCATCATATCGGCCAATTTGATGGGTGTGAGGTGGCATCTCGAGAGTTGCTTTAATTTGCATTTCTCTAATTACTGAAGATCGGGAGCATTTAAACAACTTTTTTGCATATAGCTTAGGTAGCTTGGAAGCTGTCTCCTGACCATTTATCGGAGGCGTACTGGCTTGGCTTGGTTGGCCTGATGATAGTAGATCAGTCTGTTGCTTTTTTGTTTTTGTTTTTGTTTTGTTTTTTGGAGGGCAGTTGGGCTTAAGTGACTTGCCCAAGGTCATACGGCTAGGGGTGTGTGTGTGTGTGTGTGTGTGTGTGTGTGTGTGTGTGTGCGCGCGCGCACGCCAAGTTCTGAGGCCAGATTTGAACTCAGGTCCTCCTGACTCCAGGGCCAGTGCTCTATTCACTGCGCCACCCAGCTGCCCCAGTCTGCTTTCTTGAGGCGTGTATCTAATATATGGGCACACATTTTTCTTCCAGAAGCAAACTAGGAAGCATTGTAAGAATGCTACCAGAAATGGGACTCCTCACCTTTCTCCATTGAAGGCAGATGCACATTCGGGAAGTTAGTAGCTGGTTAAAAAGCAATACAAGGATATAATTTGCCTTTATCCTGGGAAGCAGTCCCTGTGGAAAAAAATGAACCACCTGCCCCTGGCAGGCAACAAGGATCCCTAAGCAAGAGACTGGAGGTGGAATGTGCAGGGGAGTTGTACCCCCTCTGCCCCTCATGGTCAGTGTCCAGAGCCATGACCCCAAAGCCTTCGTGACTGTTCCTCTGCCTCCAGCCCATGCTCCATACCTGTACACATATTCCATGCGTGTTTGGGGGAGAAACCACGCTGGAGAGGATCTAACCTTCACCATCACCAACATGAGCTGTGAGGCAGCTGCT
Organism: Pseudochirops corinnae; assembly: GCA_028646515.1. NCBI lineage: Eukaryota > Metazoa > Chordata > Mammalia > Diprotodontia > Pseudocheiridae > Pseudochirops > Pseudochirops corinnae. The sequence goes on along the minus strand of CM053590.1, from coordinate 3,249,299 downwards.
GCCTGGGGGCGTGGCCCCATGCCCCGGCCACTGGTCCTCTGCCGGCCGGCATCCTTGGAAGGTGCCGAAGACACAGCCAGACAGCGGCGCCTCAGGAGTGCAGGCAGATGAGCAGAATGACGCTTTGCTGCCCCCCACCCAACCCCAGACTCACAGCTGAAGTCTGGGGGCACTGTCTCTCCTAGCAGAGAGCGAGCTCTGAAGAGCAGGGCCTGCCTCACTTTCTCATCTGTATCCAGAGAGTTCAGCATGGTTCATCATAAGCTCTTAATAAGTGCTTTTTTTTACTTATTTATTTCTGGGCCTTAGCCTCAAGCCTAGGATTGACAGGTTCCTGTCAGAGATGAAGTGCGAAGACAAGGACTTCTAAAGCAGGAGAAAGTTCCCCCTACGGGTGACCATCATCGTAGCCAGCTTTTATGTGGTGCCCACTGTGTGCCAGGCGGCGTGCTGAGGGCCTCACAACCACTGGGAGGCAGCTGTCTGGTGTTTGTGCTCATTTAAGTGTGTTGCGTCAGAGCAACATGCTGTCCCCGGGATTGAATTGTTCTTAATGGCTGGTACTTGATTGAAACCCCTATTGAGAAGGACATTCCTATTCCAGCAGGTCGCTGTTGGCTTCCCATGTAATACGGCAGGAGACCCCAGGGGCCTTGCACCTCAGACCCTGGGAGATGGTCCAAGTCTGCAGTCACAGTGAGGTTCGAGGCCAGTACTAACCAGCAATCTCGTACCAAGCCTTTGGCACCGCTCAACTTTCTGTGGCCTGACTTGAACTTTCTTAAAAAATATTTTTATTGCTATCTTTGGGAGTTTTTAAAATTACCAAAATTTCCCCAGTTTTCTCCCCTTCTGCTCCCAGAGAGCCATCCCATATAACAGTAAAGGAAACAGAAAATAATCAGTAATACTGAATAATACTTGGCAAAAGTCTGGAAATATGGGCAGAAGTATGACGGGCCTTGCCATCAGGGGGAGGAAGAGAAGGCCTGTGTTCTCCTTTTGCTTCTTTGCAGCCCTGTGTGGTGTTGGTATTTTTGCACAGTTTGGGGCGGGGCCTTTCCACAGACATAGGTTGCCATCATGGTATCCACTGTGCTGTTGGCACTCCTGACTGGACTCTGCATCAGATTGTGTAAATCCTGGCAGGCTTCTCTGTCCTTGTCGCCATCATTTCTCACAGCACGCCCTTCTCGGGCCACCGCTGGGGTAGCCTCCCATGTTTCTGGGTCTTAGCCTCTGTGAGAAGCCTTTCCTGGTCCTCATCCTCCCTGCAGGGCCTTCCCTCTGCTGGGTCATGGAGGAGCCTGCGTGTTTCTGGCTTGGACACGATGTTTGCTGTGGACTCCTCCATCAGACCGCGAGTTTTGGGAGAAAAGGCACAGTGGCAGTGGTGGTGGCATGAGCCTTTCTTTGTATGCCTCACACGGGGTACTGTGCTTGGTACTCAGAGCTGCCAGGATGCACATTTTAATCTCTTGGTCGCATCAGTCCAGATGACTCAAGTCGTTTTTACTGATTGACAGCTCCATCAGCGGTGCACAGCGATGGCTCCCCCTCCACTCTCACATCTCCGGTCACCTTTCTGGCTTCAGCTTTTTGCCGTGGATTTGATGGCTAAGATTGCCCTTGTCACGATACGGGGAAAGAGGAGTGGCTGGGGGGGGGGGGGGCGGCCCTTAGCACCAGAACATGGATTCATTTCAGTTAATCTGTTCTTGCTCACACTCCTCCAGTGAGGAAAGGTGGGAGGGTAGAGGAAGGGGGCTTTGGTGTCCGTTTACCTTGGGGCCAGTACTGGTGCTGTTCAGCATTCACTGCCTCTAGAGCTCCCTCTTTCTCCTTTTCCAGCTCTTTCCTTCCCCCCCTTCTCTTTCCTTTTCCTCCCTTTCTCCCTTCCACAGAAGGGAGCCACACTCAGTCAGTACTTTATCAGAGCAGTAATAAAGCATATTTTAGATTCAGAGAATTGGGGAATCCAAAAATCATCGTAGTCCTTGCTGATGTAAACATTGGTCTGTCTTCAGTATGCCCATTTACACAGCCCTGTGGTGTGGTTTTCAGTAGCCAGTGGCTGATTGGTTTGCTATCAGATTTGGTGGTAAATCGTCTCTGGGGACCTTTCTCATCCGAATGACCTGGGGCTCCCCTTGCTAAAAAGAAGGACTTGAAAGAGGTCACTTGGAGATACGCAGCAAAGGAAAGGGCACCAGGTGCTGTCCACGAACATAATGAAATCCTCCCGGACTGTCAGAACCAGCCAGTGTGAAGACACATAGCCCAGGGAGGCCTCATCAGGGCACGAGTGGCCACAGTGGGCCAGGAAGAAGCTCTTTCCTTGTCGAAGGCATCGCCCTTGCCCTCTGCAGTAGGGGGGAGCTCTGCTCACAAAGTCCAGTTTCTTTGGTGCCAGTTTTGTCGGGATGGATTTTTCCTTTTTATTCTTGTCATAAGCAGATTCGGGAGGGGGGGGGGGGGCGGGGATGTGTTGGCAAGGAGAAGCCATGGAACTTTATTTCTTAAAAAAGAAAACTGCCTGCTGTGTACTTAGAGTGCCTGAGGCTGCTCCCAGGGCCTCCCTCTGCTCCCTTTGCAGAGCTGGGGGGCGGGTATGGATGGGGAATTTAGCCACAAATGACTGTTTTTTGGTCTGCCTAAGTCTTTGTTAGGAGGGACAGCCTATTGGGGAGGGGTGGTGGGAAGGGCAGGGGAGACGCATTTGGAAGTGCGGCTGCAGTCTGCACAAAAAGTGCCAATTAAAGTACATTGCAAAGCATTGGAATGTCATTCCAGATTTTAAATGGAGACCCAGCAGTGGCTGAGGATGGCTGATGAGGAAGGAGCTAGCTCTGCCTGTGCTGCCAGGACAGTGTCTGGGCTTACCAGCACTGAGCTTGAGCACTTCAGAATGGGAATTTTCGATGCTGGTGCCCCTCAGACCTAGGAGCATTTGTGCCAGACCGGGCCATTACAGCTCACATGGGGTGGAGCTGAATAGCTGCATTTTGAGATGTTTAGTACAGGTATTTGAGAAGAATTTTAAGCTGCCAGCTTACACGGCTTACAGCCTGAGGCTTGTGCCCCCTTTTCTGTTGTAGAAATGTTGGCGAGCAGTTTCCTGGGCAGGCTCTTCCCGCTGGATTCCCCGTCTACCCCGCCTTCAGCCCCCTGCAGATGCTCTGGTGGCAGCAGATGTACGCCCGGCAGTATTACATGCACTAGTAAGTTACTTTTCACTGCATAATTTTCTGTTGTCATTGCTTTAAGGCTCTGTGCTAATGAAGTCAGACCTTCCATTTGGTAGCATTGTTTATCTTGTCCACTCAGAAACTGAATTTCAGTCCTCTTGATAATCATGGGCTCTGACCAGATGCTGTGAGTTGGGTGTGGAGCAGGGTCCTGGTTTCATCAGTGGGGGCCCCCATCTGTGACAAGCCCTCGTCAGATCCTCCCCTTAAAGTGGCAGGTCCAAGGCTGGCCTGTCCTAGTTACTGCTCAGAACCCAGGGGATATTTGTAGACCAAAGGGACAAAATGTGAAAGAATCCTGTTGATGAATGCCATAGACTTACACTTCAGGGCAGGTAGCTCAAGGAAACCCTTTGTTGTTGTTTTGTTGTGTCTGATTGTCCCTGACCCCGTTTGAGGTTTTCTTGGCAAAGACCCTGGAGTAGTTGGCCATTTCCTTCTCCAGCTCATTTTACAGATAAGGAAACTGAGGCAAACAGGGTGAAGTGACTTGCCCAGGGTCACACAGCAAGTAAGTGTCTGAAGCTGGATTTGAGCTCATGAAGATGAGTCTTCCCAATTTTGAGCCCAGTCCTCTGTCCACTGTGCCACCTGGCTGCCCTCGAGGAGCCCCTAGAACCTGGGATAGACTTGAGTTATCTCTAGAAGATTGTTTGTGGGTTGGAGCGGACCCTCCTGCTGTGCACCCCCAAGCCACACTGGCTGTGTACCTTTCCCCCTCACCCTGTTTCAGTAGGCGGTACAGGGTATTGAGGACTGGGACCCTTGGGGTTTTCTGTTTGTCCCCAGTGCCGTCATGTGAATTTTTTGGTGCTCAGTCCTGTGATTTAATGGGTGTTTGGGAGCTTAATGAGAGGCTCTCCCTCTAGCAGTGCCCTTCACACCTGGTCTGGTGCCTGGCTCACTGACTCGGCTAAGAAGGCCAAGCCAGAGGTGAGACTGGAGCCCAGCTCTCCCAGAGCCCAGGCCTGGCGTCCTGTCTGGGATGTCACAGATTCTTCTTGCCAGCTTCTCAAATGCTTCCTTGAATTGGATGGTGAGTTTGCTTGTTTGCTTATTTTTTTTTTTAGTTTTGTTTTTTTAGCTTTTGCAAAGGAAGAATCATGAGTAAACATATAAAAACACCACGGAGGGATTCCCCCTCCCCCCACAGACCCACAGGCTCGAGGGAGGAGGGGGCATTTTTAACTCAATTCCTTTTTTTTTTTTTTTAACTTTTGTTTATTTTTAGTTTACGGCATTCATTTCCATGAGATTTTGAGTTACAAATTTTCTCCCTGTCTTTCCCCAACATACCACCCCAAGACAGCAGTCCCACTGTATACCCCCTCCCCTAGTCTGCTGTCTCCTATATCCTCCCCCATCACCCCTCTGACTTACCGGTAGGGCAAGATGGATCTCCCTACCCCAGTACCTGTATATTTCCCTCCTTCCTATTCCACTCCCCACTTGTTCTATTCTCTACTTTGTCCCTCTCCCTTTACAGAAGCGTGTGCTTCTAACACCCCCCTCCAACCTGTCCTCCCCTCCATCTTCCCCCTTCTCATCCCCTTCCCCCCTACTCTCCTGCAGGGCAAAATACCCAATTTAGAGTTTATGTCATTCCCTCCCTAAGCCACATTCAATGAGAGTAAAGTTGACCCTTTCCCTTTTGCCTTCCTGTTCTTCCCCTCCATTGTAACAGTTATCCCTTGCCTCTTCTATATGAGAGGATTAACTCCATTCTGTCTCTCCCTGTCTCCTCTCATTCTATTCCTCTCTCACCTCTCAATTTCGCCTTTTAAAATATCATCCCTTCCTATTTAATTGATCCTGTGCCCTCTGTCTGTATACACATATATACACATACTCATATATATATTCATATGCTTATATACCTTCCTATATAGACATATGTGTATGTATACATATATATACGTTTATATTCCCTTCAACTACCCTCATACTGAGAAAAGTTTAATAAGTTATAATTATCATTTTTCCATGTTGGCATGTAAATAGTTCATCTTTGATAAGTATGATTTCTTTTCCATGTTTACCTTCTCATGCTTCTTGTATTTAAATGTCAAATTTTCTATTCAATTCTGGTTTTTTCTTCAAGAATGCTTGGAAGTCCTCCACCTCACTGAATGACCATATTTTCCTCTGGAACATTATACTCAGTTTTTCTGGGTAGGTGATTCTTGGTTTTAATCCTAGCTCCCTTTATCTCCAGAATATCATATTCCAGGCCCTTTGATCCCTTAATGTAGAAGCTGCTAGATCCTGAGTTATCCTGATTGTGTTTCCACAGTATTTAAAATGTTTCTTCTTGGCAGCTTGTAATATTTTCTCCTTGATCTGAGGGCTCTGGAACCTGGCTATAACGTTCCTAGGAGTTTTCTTTTGAGGATCTTTTTCAAGAGGTGATCGATGAATTCTTTCAAGTTCTGTTTTGCCCTCTGGTTCTAGAATATCAGGGCAATTTTCCTTGAGAATTTCTCGAAGGATGCTTTCCAAGTTCTGTTTTTGATCATGGCTTTCAGGTAGTCCGATAATTTTTAAATTGTCCCCCTGCATCTGTTTCCCAGGTCAGTGGTTTTCCCAGTGAGATATTTCACATTGCCTTCTATTTTTTCATTTGTTTGGATCTGTTTAATCATATCTTGATTTCTCATAAAGTCATTTGCTTCCATTTGCTCCACTCTAATTCTGAAGGAATTATTCTTTTCAGAGTGCTTTTGGGATTCTTTTTCCATCTGGCAAATTCGACTTTTTAAGGCATTCGTCTCCTCATTGGCTTTTTTGGGCCTCTTTTGCCATTTGAGTTAATCTATTTTTTAAGGTGTTATTTTCTTCAGTCAGGTTGTTGACTAACTTTTCATGATTTTTGTGCATCATTCTCATTTCTCTTCCCAATTTTTCCTCCACTTCTCTCATTTGGTTTTCAAAATCCTCCTTAAGCTGATCTATGGCTGTTAACCAAGTCTACATTTTTCTTGGAAGCTTTTGGTGCAGGAGTTCTGACTGTGTTGTCTTCCTCCCATTCCATGCTTTGATGCTTTTTGTCCCCAAAAAAGGAATCTAAAGTTGCATTGCTGGGCTTGGTTTGCTTCCTTTGTCTGCTCATGTTGCCAATCGATTACTTGACTTTTTAGCTCTGTGGAACTCTGCTTTCAGGGGGGAAAGCTCTGTCCCAAATTGCTGGGGTTTTCACAGCTCCTGGAGCTATTGGGAGGCCGCTGTAGCACCCACTAGCTTTGGCTCACTGAAAATGCACCCAAGACCACAATCCTGATCCTGGCTGGTTAAGGCAAGAGCACTTAGCCCCTGAATGATCACTTGGCTCCCCTGCAATCTGCAGGCCGTGAGCCCTGAAGCAGCCACGTGGAGGCGGCTGTGCCGCTTCTGCTGCTACCTTGCCCTGGGGACAGTTTGGCTGGATCCTCTCCCCCGAATTTAGCTGAGTTCCACTAACCTTTCACTTAGTCCTTGTTTCTTATGGGTTGGTAATTCTGGAAATCACCAAAGCTGCTGGTGATTCGAGCTCCAGCTGCAGCTTGTTCTGGCAACCCTAGGGCTCCAGCCGTGGGTTCGTGTGGTGCTAGTCTGGGCTCCCAGTGCGCTGCGATGAACCCCTTGCTAGGCTGCCTTCAGCGGGAGCTTTGATACTCTGTCATTTTGTGAGTTCTGGAGCTTTAAAATTTGCTTAATGTCATATTTTATAGGTATTTGAGGTGGTTAAGGGGAGAGCTGCGGAGCCTTGCTGCTTCTATGCCACCATCTTGACTCTGCCCCCTTTTAAACTCAATTCCTACGTAGCCTCAGTCCCACCCAATTTCAAGTCCAGTTCTTCCTCTCCACCTTTGAGTCCAGGGATTCCAGCTTTGAGCATGGCCCTTCCCTGCAGGTGTGGCTGCAACATATGGCCTGGAATCCTGGGTACTGAGATCATCATGTCTTCACACTCAGGGTTGAGTACCCCACATCTACTCTTAGAACTGAAAAGATCAGTCAGACAGACTCAAACCCCAAGCCTGGTTCTTGGGACCACAAGGCCTAAGGAGAAGGAAAACGCCTTTCCTCCCCGCTTACTGCATCAGCAGAGAGAGAGCCTGTGCCTTCTCCCAACCTGTGGTAGGCCAACAAAGAATGGCTTCCCCTAGAAGCGGGTCTCTGGCGTCTCCCCCACGGCTGCCTCCGTCTTAGGTGATGTGGGCACGTGCTGAAGTCCTGTTCTGTTCTCAGCCCCCCAATACCACAGATACCAAACCCGCTTCAAGGCAGTAGAGTCTTCATACCTCCCTACCTCCTCCTGGCCCATTTCTTAGATGCCTCCACATTCTCTGGTCCAGTAGTAGTAAGTCAGTAATCTTTTATAAGCTCCTACTCTGTGCATACAAGGAGCTTCAATTCAGATGAGGAAGGCACCGTGCATGAGGATGCAGAAAAGAGAGAGTTGTGAAGTGAAGAAGATGGTGAGCTCCTGAGGAGGAAGGCAGCCTGCCTTGTGAGGAAGGAAGAGATGGCCAGCCTCTAGGTTCCCTCCGTCTCAGGGAGAGAGGGGCCCCGCTTGCCAAGAGGACCAGCAGGTCTGAGTTCTGGAGCGGGGGTTGGGGGGAGACTTGGCTTCCTCCCTTCTGCCTCTTTGTTGTCCTGGCTTCCTCCCCTCCTGTGCTCCCAGTGTTTCCCCTGTTGAGATTACCTTCCCTTCACACTGGCTGTAGTGCTTAGTATGCTCTGTTCTTTACAAGTCGTCCCCCATCAGGGTAGGTGCCGCATACGTGTGCGTGTAGACATGCATATATGTCTTCCTCTCACTTTTGTCATATTCACCCAGTGCAGTCAGGCTCTGTCTCATCACTCAGTTGAAATGGTTCTATCCAAAGTTACTAATGGACACGATTTTTAAAAATGAATTTTTTTTTTACAGTACCTCTATTTTCTTTTTTTTTTTTTGGAGAGGGGAGGTAGGGCAGTTGGGGTTAAGTGACTTGTCACACAGCTAGTAAGTGTTAAGTATCTGAGGCCAGATTTGAACTCAGGTCCTCCTGACTCCAGGGCCAGTGTTCTATTCACTGTGCCACCTAGCTGCCCCCATGTACCTCTATTTTCCATGTACCCCTCCATGTACCTCGTTTCCCTCCTCCCACTCATTCCCAGAGAGCCATCCATTATAATAAAGAATTTAAAAAAATTTTCTGAGCAGAAGCAACCAACATATTGCAAAAATCCAACATGCACCATGCTTCCCTCTCGTGGCTGCTCACGCCAGCACACACACAGGCGAGGGGAAGAGAGGGGTTGTCTTATGCCTCTGTTTGAGGTGGAGCTTGGTTCTTATGATTCACAATTTTATTGTTGGAGCCTCTTTTCATATGGTAGTTAATTATTTACAGTTCTTTTGAGAACTATTTGTTCTTATCCATTGATCAGTTCTTTATTGGGGAATGGCTTTTGGTCTTAAATCTTTCAGGTGTCTGTGTATCTTATATATCAGATTCTTTTCAGAGAATTTGATTTGAAGTTTATTTTCCTTCTTATCCTAGTTCCTTTAGTTTTGTTCATGCATAAGCTTTGTGATTTTATTGTGATCAGAATGAATTATTTTGTCTTTTGTAATCATCTGGTACTTATGTGGCTAAGAACTCACTGCCCATAACTGTGAAAGGTGTATGATCCACTTATTTTTCTCACTTATTATGTGATTCTTAATAAATCAGGTCATGTGTCTCTTGAGTTTTGGAGGTAGATGGTGTAGGATATTGGTCTAAACCTAGTTTCTGCCAGCTGGCTTTTCACTCTACCCCGCAGTTCTATACTAGATAATTTGCTTTTAGGGTCATCAAACTGTTATTGAAGTCAGTTATTTTTTATTCTTCCATTTCAAATTTTTTTCTATTGATCTACTTTTAAACTCACACCAAATGGTTTTGACAATTTATAACTTAGTTTGAGGTCTGGAAGGTCTCCTCTTCATTCTTACCCTGTCTTTCTTTAAATGAATTTTCTCTTTATTTTGTCCAGCTTGTAAAGTATCCATGTGTCAGGTAGTTTGATAAAACACTAAGTAGCCATGTTAATTTTGGTAGTGTCATCATTTTTATTAGATGGCACAGCCCTGCTACAAGCACTGAACGTTCTTCTGTGCAGGCTGTGCGTTTCTTTAAGGAGCATCTAGTGAGTGTGTCTGCCCTTGGATCACGGGTGCTGGGGGAGGTATGGTATGTGTTTTGTGCCATCTGATGATCTTTCTTCTCTGTCCGCTCCTGGTTGCTCTCTCCTTGCTTGGGTACTTGGTGACGTGTCAGCTCTGATTTTCCTCTGCTCTTAGTCTCTTTTATTGACTCACCACACATATCCAACTCCCCCAACCTGGGCGCCTAATTTATCCTTTGCGATAGTTACTGTGCCATGCCATTTATCCTTGGTCAGGCCACTCCTCTGCTTGGAATCCTTGGTATTCTGTCACCTTTGCCTTGGATAAATCCAAACTTGTGGTCCAGTGTCATCAGGGAGTAAGTGCTCTCCCCTCCTGCTTCCTCCTACGCCTGTTCTCTGATGGCCTTCAAGCCGCACCCTCAGACCTTGGGGAGCACTTCTTCCCTGTTCTCTTACGTTATAGAACAGTCCTTACTCCCAGTGGACGTCCCGTGAAGCGAGAACTGTGCTCTCTCTGCGCTGTGGGTCTCCGTCAGTGCCTGGCACAGCACTTTGTGAGTGAGTGCCGCCTCCTTCAGTCCCGTGGCTTGACTGGGATTTCCACTGCGTGTTACTATTACTACTTCTCCCTGACTTTCACGATTGGCAGTAATTGTCATTCACCGGTTGCTTCCCTGTGAGGTGTGTGCAGGCCCTCAGGCGAAGAAAGACCAAACTAAATGTCCTGACTTTTCCTTTTAATGACCTTTGTTTTGATTATTTCAGCCAAGCTGCTGTCCAGGCAACATCCAGCACAGACCCAGCCCGACCTGCTGCTGCCCAGGTTCCCAGCTTGGCCAATGCCCCTGCACATGAGCCCCCACCCGGTCCCCATGCAGGGGCCCAGGAGAACCGAGCCTTGAATCCCAACGTGCAGATGAACGCCCAGGGAGGCCCTGTGGCCAACGAAGAGGACTTGAATCGAGACTGGCTGGACTGGATGTACACGTTTTCTAGAGCTGCTATCCTGCTTAGCATTGTGTACTTCTACTCCTCCTTCAGCCGGTTTGTCATGGTCATGGGAGCCATGCTGCTGGTCTACCTGTGAGTAGGATTCATTCTGAGTGTGCGCGTTCCCCATCACCAGTCAAGCTCTGCCTGGGGCTTGTCTGAGGGGCAGGAACAAAGTGTCTCCCCTCCACCAGAGCCCCTTTGTCCGATGAGCTACTGGGCGCTCTTGGTTCTGTCCTGGCCCAAGCAAGCAACAGCCTAAGGACTCGAGGTTGTTCAGTGAGCTCCAGGCAAAGTCTGCCCTTTGCAAACGGCACTTCCAGTAATAAGCCCTCCAGGGGGAACCTGGATCTTTGTGGGCGAGGTGACCTTTCGTTTGTTTCTGAAGTTTCACTGATACGGAGAAGATTCCTGGGCCTCTGGGCACAGCTAATGTGCTTTCAGAAGAGCTGATCTGTAGTTAAAAATATGAAGGTGCCCTCCCCTGGGGAGGATTCCTTGGGGGGTGTGGTGTGGCCTGAGGTGTGTGGCACTGGTCCTAGATACTGCTAGGAAATTGTCGGATTTCTTGTCTCACTGATGAATAGGCCATTTCACCCACTGTTAGATGGTACAGTCATTTCTGATTTCTAATTTTTTTTCTCCTTATGTTGCTGAATAGACACCAAGCTGGATGGCTTCCCTTTAGACAAGAAGGAGGGCAGCTACAGGCCCCCAATAATGCCGATGTGAACCACGATGGGCAGAATGGGAATAATCCAGACCTTGAAGAAATGGTATGTTGGCCCAGAGGCTCGTTAGGTCTCTCGTAGTTATTTCTTTCCCCGTTCTACCTTGCGTCTGGATTAACCACAGGATAGAAGATCACGAGCTTCAGAAAGGGCAGCTTGGTTTCCTCCTCCTAACTTCATGATCTAAGGTTAGACTAGCCCAACAGGTTGTGCGAGGTGAGAATGGACGTACTACCTGGATGGGTCCCTTCAAGGTCTCAGCCTTCCCTGTTTGAGTCCTGAGCTTGGCTCTTCTTCGCCTCTTTCTGTGAGGCCGGGGTGTGCAGCCGCCCAGGTTCATGGTCTTTACTTCCCATGGAAGGGAGATTCAGATCACGCTCTTCCATCTTCCCTCCTGGGTTCCAGGGAAAACTGAGCAGGGCGAGTCCCTCACAAATGTGGTTTTTGTTTGGTTTGAAAGGAGCATCTGATGGATGATGGGCTTGACGATGAGAGTGAAGAGGATGCCGGGGAGGATGCCGGTGCAGGGCCCCAGCCTGGGCTCATGGCTTCGGCCTGGTCCTTTATCACCACCTTCTTTACTTCACTCATCCCGGAAGGGCCTCCCCAGGTTGCCAATTAGTCCTGACTGCCTGTGCCAGCTGAGAAAGAACTGTACTGACAAGTGGGTTTGACTGGAGGGGAAGCGTTTTAAATAACAGTGCAATTTCAAAAAAACTGATAACTTTCTTTTGATCATGTTGTAAAAAGGTGTTTTTTTTCAGCTTCTCATGCACATGAATATTTTCAGCACAAGTGAGCTACAAAGTGTGTGCTTTTTAAAACGCCCTTTAAGGAGGAGCACAGTGTGACAATGTTGGTCTTCCATGTTTTATTCATTTCAATTATGGATATTATAGCAAGAAAAAAATTGTTGTTAGTGCATATTATTCCTTTAAAGAGCTGTTTAAAGTCCCAGCGTCTGCAGCAGGGAGCCTGTGGCCCTTGAGCAACGTGAAATCTGAATCAATACGAAGATTTTCTGGGAATGACCCTCAAGGTTCAAAAGGTGATTTTGATGCTTAGATTTTTTCCAAAGAATGCCCATCACACAGATGCGCTAGCGCTCTTCTCTTCTGCAATACAGCAATAAGCCCTCTTAACGCTTGTTGAAATCTTAGACATTTTTAAGCAAGTTTTCTGATGCCAGAATCAATTATGGACATTTTCTTTTGTAGAATATACCCTATTAATTGGAACTAATCCTTTTAAAACATATAAACAAGCAGCTCTTCAAGGGAATTTACAGTGATGTTTGATTCATTACAAATGTTTGATATACACAGTACTTTTTATAAAATGAGATGTACTGGAAATCAATCCCTGTAATTAGGTTTTTTTAATAAAAGGTCAATTATAGTAAACTGTTTGTGGAATGTTTATTTAACTATCTTCAGTAGCTTGCCATTATATTTCAGTCCTTACGTTAATCAGCGTAATGGTTCAATGGAAGGTGGCAGGAAAAACCTGAAGGTCAGAGGTCAGCTTACATGAGAAGGATCATTCAGGGAGGGGTTGTGAGATGACCAGCCCAATGCTGTACAATACTGTGCTGTAGAGAAAGACATTTCTTCCGTATGAAGAAGCATTTTGCAAAACTCAATTAAAATCAGAAAACTGCTTCAGAGGAGATACGGAGTTGGAGCTCGAAGGGGCCCATTCTTCCTGGGAGTGCTGGAGACAGGCTGTTCACCTCTTTCTTCCTAATTTCCTCTTTTACGTTGTCTCAGTCGACCTTTCATTTCTTTGGACAGCCACATTTACAGTCATCAAGTCTGAGGGCCTCTCAGTTTCTCAGTCCCTTAGGTCTTAGCCCTGATAAGTGGGATTTCCTGATTTTAAGTCTCAGTTTAATTCCAATAACAACTTTCACATATTCACTTCTTAAGGTTATAGTCTGACGCTTCCTTGAGGTGATCCTGGGTACTCAGAGGTTACACAAGTATAGGGCAAGGGTCTGGCACAGTCTCCTGACTTGGGAAGACTTCCCCTACAGATGCAGCCAGAGGCGAGTCTGCTAGTGTGGAGAGGTTCATCCTGATGAGATGCCATGACTTATGGCAAACCACCAAACGAGTGCTGAGTGTCTTTTATGTCAGGACAGTGGGGAAATGGTAGAAACGGGGCTGCAGAAGAAGGAAGGAAATGACTATTCATTAAGGACTTACTCTGCGTGTCTCTGCCCCCAAGGATGGAAGATAGCACACCAGAGGACCTGGAAAAGTGTATGTAGGTGTGAAGGTGCCCGGTACAGGCCATGGTTCTAAATCCCAGAAAGTCAGGAACAGAGCCAAAAGGAAAAAGAAGGTGGGGATGGCTAGGTGGTTCGGTGAATAGAGCACCGGCCCTGGAATAAGGAGGACCTGAGTTCAAATTTGACCTCAGACAGTTAATATTTACTAGCCATGTGACCTTGGGCAAGTCACAACCCCAATTGCCTGCCTTCCCCCCTCCAAAAAGCAAAATATAAAAAAAAGGGAAGGTGGACAAGCTAGTGGGGAAGTGTGCCAGCTTAACTGAGAGATATTGCAAGGTGAGAAGAGTACTGGGGAGATTGACTGTTCTGGGGTGTGGAGACCCCAGGCACTGAGGGAGAAGTTCCAAAGTGATGCCATCTACTTGAACTTGGTTTCATTCCACCTCCTCTTAACCTTGTTTGGAAATGAAGTCATACAATCCAAGAAGCAAGAGGACTCCTTAGGGCCACCAGGTTTGTCTCCTGGAGAATATCTTACTGTTGGGACCGTGGCGGAAGTTGGAGTTGTGTGATGGAGCACCATATTGGACTAATGTGATAAATTCATGAATGGTGCCAGGAAGTGGATAGTGCCACCCCAGACCTTTGTTCTCCTGTCATGATACCTTTATTTGGACATGCAGGTCACAAGAGGATGTGAAGGAAGAGATTTGATTGACTCCACATGTTAGCAAGTGTCTATTAGAAGCAGGAGACTTGGGCCCGATGCCTTGGCAGGAAAGCGTTGCCAACGTTTGCTGCACGTTTGATGGCACCAGGATCTCTGGCAGCCTTGGGACTTCTGTGCATCGACCTTTTTTTGTGGAAGTAGTTAAGAACAACGTAAACAACATCTTATTCATAACAACCATTCTCCTTTACTAAAAGGTTGGGGGAGATCTTTGACCACATGGGTTGTTGTTGAATAATTTTTAGTTGTGTCCTACTCTTTGTGACCCTTTTGGGGATATTCTGGGGTTATTGGAGTGTTTTGCCATTTTCCAGTTCATTTTACAGATGAACTAACTGAGGCAAATAGGGTTGAGTGACTTGACCAGGGTCACACATCAGGTAAGTAACTGAGGCTGGGTTTGAGATCAGGACCTCTTGATTCCAGGGCTGGCACTCTATCCACTGTACCACCTCGCTGCCCCATCCATATGGGACTTTCCTGTTAAAATCCACTTCAGAGGACATGGCGTCTGAGCATTCCAACTCCACACTGCCAAGAGTCCTGAGAGACCCGTGGCTTGAGTCAGGCCAAGAAGCTGTGGGCTCGATTCCATGCTTTCTGATGTTTGGGTACCATTGACAAAGACAGAGAAAACCCCAACCCAGCATGGCTTCTCAGCTAAGAGAGCAAGGGAAGGGGGCCTCGCCACGGCCGTGTCTCACAAAAGCTGTCAGATCTCGTGATCACTCTCATTGTTAACATCTTCAGTAAGGTGACAAAGTTTGGCTAAGAAATCTCGGAGCACCTGGAAGACACCCGACAGCGGGCTGCTGGAAAGCCCTCCCATACCAACCCACAAAAGTTCCCCTTCTCTTCTTCTTGGCCCAGTTCCGCTCCCCTGCCCAAACTGAGAATGAAAGAAAAACACAGGCACTCTGTACAGCCAAAGGGGTTTCAGCTTTGGCCAAGTCCAGATGTCTCCTGCCATCTGGGTCCTTCCCTTCTCCGGAGGTGGCAGCAGCTTTCTGCATGAGTCTTCTTGCATCGTGGGTGATCAGACCAATTGGAGCTCCTAATTCTTTTCAGGTTGGTTCTCTTTACCACATTGTTATCTTTGTATTAGTTGTTTTCCTAGTTCTGCATCAGTTCATAACATTCTTCCCAGGTTTCTCTGAAGCCATCTCCATTATTTCCTCCAGCACTGTAGTATTCTGTCACGTTCAGCTATTCCCCAATTTAAGGGCACCCCCTCAGGTTCCCATTCTTTGCCTCTTCAGAAAGCTATAAATATCAATGTACGTGTTGACTCAGAGTTGGTTTTACTTAGGGCTAATGCCACCATAAACTTTCCTTCTCCTTCCCTCTTATTTTCCTGTGGAATGAAGTGTATTTCTATTCCCAACTCTGTGCGTATCTCTCCTTACCTCCATTGATCATTTCAGGTGACAGTGATGTTCAAGTGTCAGCTGCTTCTCCTGTTCTCCCGCCCCCCCAGGGCCCATTGTATAAATACCTAATTGAACACTCACAGGTGAAAGTTGGGTGACAGGTGGACACCAAAGGCAGATGAGCAGCCCTGAAAAGGACCTGGCAAGCCCTCATCTTGACTGTCAACACCAATAAAACAGGTTCTGCACCAGCCAGCAGCAAACCATCCACACATCAAACCATCCATTACAGCAAACGGAGAAATGTTGAATGCTGTGGATAAGTTCACTTACCCTGGCAGCGTGCTTTCCAGGGATGTCCACATAGTGGCCAGAGCCAGCTCAGCTTTTGGGAGACACCAGAGGAAAGTGTTGGAGAGAAGAGGGATTAGGCTGCCTCCCAGACTGAAGGTCTACAGAGCCATGGTGCTGACCTCATTGCTTTGTGCCTGTGAAACCTGGACAGTCTACCAGCACCATGGTAGGAAATGGAATCACTGCCATGTGTGTTGTCTTAGGAAGATTCTGAAGATCACCTGGCAGGAGAAGGTAGCAGACACAGATCTTCTCTCAAACTGAATTGCCAAGCATTCAAACTCCATTGCAAAGAGCGCCAACTCTTGACGGGCCAGCCATGTGGTTCAAATGCCAAATGTACCCTTGCCAAAAATAGAACTCACACAAGGAAAGAGCTCCCATGGAGGTGTATCATTAAGGAGGTGCGTTCAGCTGCTTTAAACTGTTTTGAGGATTGGATTGTGCAGTATAATAACCACTCTCCATGCCAAATGGGAAGCTGCATCCCATTTATTCTGCACATAAGGACAATATAAAGCAGTATTAAAGAAATATAGAAAGGTAAAGCTCAGTGGAGTAATAGAAACATTTACACACATCACCACACCAGGAAAAGACCAACCAACATCTGGGTTCGAATGCTGGGGAGTTCCTTGGTTTCAGCCCGTAGAGTCCCAGCTGGGAAAAATCCTTGGTGGGACTCCAAAGAATATAGTGATTTTTCCAAATTATATCCAGTTTCAAACAAAGAAGGAATTGGCTTGGTGTGACTTAGCGCCTGATTGGTTTCAGTGCCAGAGCCTACATGACCCTTGGCGTGGTGACTTTTGACTCAGGGCTCTTCCTGATTCTGCAAAATATGTGTTGTGGCTGTGGACTGGGCCAGAGTTCAAAGGAGCACGACATCCGTGACTGATACGGCAAAATGTTTGTGTTCCAAAGGACGTGGGATTGATTCCATACGTTGCTAGAAAGGTGTCCAGTCCTTCGAGGAAGAGGAATCGGCCAGATGTAAGCTGACCTTTCAGCCCGGAGAAAGGACAGACGTGGTCGTGTAGGCCATAAATGTACAGGGCAGACCTTCATATTTCACTAGCCCTGCATTTGGCCCCAAGGTCTGATGTGTTCATTACGTAGGCTGAAGGGACTTTGGGGGCAACTCGTATTTGAATAGGAAACCGCATCAGTGATAATTAGTATTTTCAGAAATTTCTGATTCTTAATTAACACCTCTTACTTCCTTAGAAGAAATAAGTAAAGATATATAAGGAGAAGGTACAGGTAAGGAAGTGAGTGCCCAAGAAAGACTAACAGCCACTGATTCAGGGGAAAGGTCATCACCCTGAAAGCGGAGAAAATCAATTCCTTTCAAGCAGCCTAAAACAGAGAAATTAGAAACAGGGCATAAGGTGAGGTCACAGAGGTCAGATGGCCGATCGACTAGAGAAGGCGGCTTCAGCTGTCCAGTGATCACAGCTCACGCTTCACCGTTGTTAGTAGTGACACAAGCAGATAAAAAACGAGTATTGTGATAATGATCAACATAACTCTGCATATGCCGAGTCTGACAGAATAACAGCAGTGACAGAATGAACACGTCGCGCGAGAGGAAAGATCGGAGAATGTGTCATAACTCCTACACAGTAAGTATCTGCGTTTGAAATTCTTGTAGTGAAATCCATTTGGTCTTTGGGATGTACAGGGAAAACATGTTACGTTATAACTTCATTTGGTGAACTCGGTTGTCTTACACATTTTATCTCTAGATCAAGGTATGTATATTTTGTAGTGAACAAGCAGTCTAACTGAACAGTTTAGAAACATTTATATCTCTTCTCAAATTAGCCAGTGAACACTCAGAAAAAATATTTCTGATAATATAACCAAAGGCGGGGTAGGATCGTTAATTTTCAGAGCTTGAGCGACATCTTTTCGTTTTTATTTTTTGTTTTTTGGGGGTTTTTTTGGAGGGCAGTTGGGGTTAAGTGACTTGCCCAGGGTCACATGACTATTTTTTGTGTTAAGTGTCTGAGGCCAGATTTGAACTCAGGTCCTCCCGACTCCAGGACTGGTGTTCTATTCGCTGTGCTACCTAGCCACCCCACGACATCTTTTCCAGTACTGTGCAGTCTGCTGGCTAAGGTCTCGATCTATACTATTTACCCAAACCTGTTCCTGCTCCACCAAGTAGTGTGTCATACCATGCTCTCTTTTGCTGGTAGCGTGGTGGGGATTTAGGAATGTGATGTTAAGATTTAACATGTGAGAGTACACTTGTTTTAGATGACAAAATACATAACAAAGAATTATAAAAAACAATTGATGGCTCTAGGGCTGGGGTCTGAGCACAAGCACCCCATCATTCCCCCCTCAAATGGAATCCAAAATCTTTTGAGGTAAGGGATGAAGGTCTCAGCTTCTGAAATGGCTTCCTGCTGAGACTGAATGTAGCGCTGTCCCTCCCTTGAGGAGGATCCCATTCAAAGGCTTGGTTCTTTAGCTAGCATATTGGAGGTTGGCCAATGCCAGGTCCAGAGGGTGATAGCCATCCTGAGTGGTCATCTAAAAGCAGAGGGCACTAAGCCCTGGAGGAGACAGATCTGGCGAGGAGGTTAAGTGAACAAGGGCCAAAAAAGAATAGGAAGAAAATGACCAGACACAGGGTAAATACGGGCACTGGTATCCTTCAGATAGGGCCATCTCAGATTTGATTGAGTTATTATCAAACCAAATTACATAATTTTTCTTCTTAAAATACTTCCTCACACACTCTCAACATACTTCAACCGTCTGAAATTGGCACAAACGTACCCAGAGCAGCTATCCAGGGACAAGAGGGGCTTGCATGACCCCTATTTTCCCCCAAACCTTATCTGCCTTCCACATTTTCAATCAAACCTTTATCTTTCCAAATCTCTTTACCCATTAATGAGATTATTCAACTTTTCTTTACATTTCAGCCATAAGACAAGATAGCCCATAAGCTATTATTACTCTTTACTAACATAACTGTACTGCCTTAAACAAAAGAGGTTCCTGACTTTAATCTCACAATTAAATAGATGGACATCTTTGTTTCACAAGCTTGTTTATCCTTCTCCAATTATATTCACTCAGGAAGAGAAAAAGATATTTCAGGAGTTGAATCTTATACATATTGATAAGTTCAAAACACTAATTTAATTCTTGCTTATAATGACAACAAATTCGAATCAAAATAACAAGATCTCTTCTGCTTTACAGATCATTACATTAATTTAGCAATAAATTATCTTGCAAATGAAAGTTTAGTATGCCTTCTAAAAATTATACAAGATTTTTTTCTTTAAAACGTTTCTTCTAAAAGTATTTCCCCTTTTAAAAGTTTAAGATTTATAACTAATCGCTAAACCTTTATGAAGAAAGTTAGTTGAAAACTTTAAAAATAATAGCTCTTTTTTTCACCTTAAAGCAAAAAAAATAAACCTTTAAAATTGAAACTGAAGTTGGTGTAAAATGTCCTTAGGTAATATAAATTCCCTAAGTATTATAACAAACTAAATTCCTAGCTATTGCAGAATTCCTAGGTGCCACAAAGCTTCTTAGTCAAAAAGGTGTTGCAATGGAATCTCACACTGGTTACAGTAAAAGACTGATCACAGGAAAAAATACTGGCGCTCTTATAATCCCTTTAAACACTGCGAACATCTTAAGGTGAGTCTTGAGCAGTTTGCATGAATTTCTGGACATATTCTAATTCTGGATTAAAAATATTAGATTTTCCAGTAAAATAATACAAAAGAGCTCATATCTTTTATTGACCACTTGCTCTGATCATAAAAATTTGCTATAGAAGGAAAAAAGCAAGGACATGTGACAACATCCTTGGCTCTGTTTGAATTCAGATAAGAGTCACAGTTCTCCAATCATGCAGTAACAATTTGACCTCATTGCCAGACTCAGGAATAGTAAGGTGCCAAACATTCCTTTTCAGAGGAGCACAATGGGGAAACTGAGCCAGGAGGATCCCAGCCTAGATACAGGCTAAGATTATCCTCACAACTTTTTCCCAGATACAGATATCCACCTGTTAACATTACAGAATCACATTCCCTCTGAGTAGCTTGTGTCATTTCTCTCAGATTCTGATTTAATGCAGACACTTATACCCAGATTCAAACTCAAAACTAAATTAACTGCTGTCCCAAGAGCTTTTTCCTTCAAACAGCAAGTTTCATCAATCACAGCTTAGAGCCAGATACAATAATTTTTACTCTCAGGAAGTTGTAAAAAATTTACCAGTACTCAAACACATAAGGATTCCATCTAATAGCTTTCCTTCTCAAATTTGAACTTGTCCTGCTATAAAAAAAAAACAAAAAACATTAAAATCCTTTCTGTCTGTTGTACATAAACTTGCAGATTCTCAGCAAGCCAAATTCATTGTTTAGGAACTACATAATTAAAACCAATTCATTTCTCCTGGGGCTAGTGACTGCCCACACAGATGGTTTCCAGGGACCTTGACAAGTTTACAAAATAAGGGACCCCAGGGAGGGGATGATCCTGAAGCACCTGCCTTCCCAATCCCATTCCTGAAGGAAGACTGTTCTGACTGGACTGAACAAGTCTGGATAAGGTTTTCACCCAATCCCCTCCTTTCCACACACAGTAATCAATTAATTTTAGATTTTAGCATTAAAACAGTAACCCCAAATAACTTAGTTAATAATCTTACAACTTTCATAAGTGATAGCCAAATTGTTTTAGCTATGACCTTCTCTTTAACTACAGGCAAAGGTAGAAATAACCTGGTTTTCTAAATAGTTATAAAGCATTATATGCCCTTTCGAAGAGTAGGTGTTCCCAAGGGATACCAATCAACTTGGATTGGTTGACATGCTGGGAGGTGGGATATATTAAAATGAGATCTTGGGTGGTGACTTAGGTCACTTAATCCTGATCAAAGAGACATCCATTCCCATATCACTTGTCTTAATATGGAGAAATCAACATTTTCCCAGACCTGTCTGGGTAACATAAGGTGTAGGAATAGACCCATTTAGATTAGATCTTAAGGTCCTTCTGAAGAAGGACTGAACTTTGAAAGAAAGGGGAATGGGGAAGCTCCGAATTTCCAAAATAATGACTGCTAAGAAAAGGGGGGAAAATTTTTTTCACACAGTTTATACTTTAATAGCATCCATTATGAAAAAGTTGCTTGACATAATTGATAGAAAAGCTTACCCATTTTAAACAATATTATGTGTTTAAAACTTGAAACAAACATATTACCAATTAGGTGGCTCTAATTCTGTTGTATTTCCAAATTACCTTACAGACACAAAAATTAATAAATAAATTCTGACTTATCTTAAACATCAAATTAGCAGGGACATATATCTGACTTAAAATAGGACCAGAATGAATTTAATTGAATCTTGACTAGTACCTACAAACTTCATACAATCTATGTTATTAACTGTTGACCTGAAAGATTGGTTAAAAGAGGCAAACAGGCTAGGTCATATATAAATTCATATTGCTTATTCCCTTAAAGCTAGCAGATAGGTGCTTGCCCAGAGCCAAAACATAAGTTCTGACTGATAAAAGAATGACCAGACCTAAATGTGTTTTAGAACAATCCCAACTCAAGGTCTCTGTGTCACTCAAATTTATATTCTCCATAAATGTTTAACCATATTATGAGAAAGGATTTTTTTAATTGACTAAGTAGTAAATACAATAACATAAGAGAGTTGACAAAAGTGTCAATTGAAATTACAACCCAGGATGTCTGTTTTCTTTACAGTTAACATGCCATAACAGTATATGTCTGTAAAATATTAAGAAAATGTCCCATTATTCAAAATAGTCTTGGGTTGAGGGTCTCATCCTTAATGGCCATAAGCAGAGGGAGAAAATGCTCTTAAGTCAATCCTATCTGGCCTTGTTGATATAGGAAGAAGTATTCTCTGATTTTACTCAGAGAACAAAGGGATAACTTGGGTCGAGGGGCTTCTTCTGGGTAGTTAGTTTAGGCTCTGGTGCTTATTGAGGTTCAAATGATATTAAATGATCATCACTAACCCATGCTCCTCTGACACCTTTGTCACTGATCCTCACCATCCAAGATATTAGTGATTCTCCAGTTTTTTGGTGAATTGGTTCAGTATAGTAAAATCCTCAGTTACTTCCTTAAATACGCTATTGCCCCCTTGATCCTCTTGTTTTCTCCACACTATTGGATGAGCTTCCACATCCTTGGGATATTTCTCCTCATGATACTTAAAAGCCTCCTCATCTAAATTTGCTTCTGTATCATCCTATATATCCCCATCCCACTTCTCTGGGTCCCAATTAGGTCCCACAGACACAAGGATTGCAAATACCTTGTTTTTGTTATAATTTCTAACTTGATCCCCTAAAATCAAGTTCTGACACTGTAATACGGAAATTTTCCTATGTAAATCAGTAGTTCCTTTTCCATCAGAACCTTTTCTTCCAACAATTTGTCCCTATTTTTACATATAATATGGTAACCTGTCAACAATGCCCATCCCCTTCCACATACCCCTGCAGTTTCTTTTCCTTTTTCCAAAGGTATTTCTTGTAAACAATGCACTCCTTCAGTGTGTTCTCCCTTCCATAGTTTCAGCTCCCAGTTTTCACAAGCCTCAGGACTTTCAGTACATTCTCTTGCTAGGGAAGATAAGACAAAATCCTCCCATCCAGGCACACATTCTTTCACTAGAATCTTTTTGTTCCCAAAGGAGTGGTATTATACCTTGCAATCCTTGCAAAGATAAAGCTTAACAGAGTAATAGAAATATTTACATATATCACCAAACCAGGGAAGCACCAACATCTGGGTTCAAATGCTGAGGAATCCCTTGGTTTCAGTCCCCAGAGTCCCAGCTGGGAAAAATCCTGGGTGGGACTCCAAAGAATGTAGCATTTTCTCCAGATTATATGAAGTTTCAAACAAAGAAGGAATTGGCTGGGCGTGACTTAGCACCTCATTGGCTAGGTGCCAGAGCCTATGTGACCTTTGGCTCAGTGACCTGTGGCTTAGTGACCTGTGGCCTGGCGCCAGGACCGTATGTGACTCAGCACAAAATGTGTTGTGGCTGTGGACTGAGCCAGATTTCAAAGGAGCAAGACATCAGTGATTAATATGGCAAAATGTCTGTGTTCTAAAGGACATGGGACTAATTCCATATATTCCTAGAAAGGTGGCCAATCCTTTAAGGAAGAGGAATCAGCCAGGTACAAGCTGACTGTTCTGTCCTGGGGAATGCAGCCCTTGCTCCAAGGAGAAAGGCCAACATATGTAGTCATGTAGGCCTATAAAAGTACAGGGCCGATCTTCATATTTCATTAACCTTTCAGGAGGTCAGCACAAGTGATGCAAGGACACTCAAGAACTTTGGAACTGATTGTAAGACATGGGAGACTCTGGCACAGGACTGTCGCACATGGCGTGCCTGCATCAGAGAAGGCACTGTGCTCTCTGAGCAAGGCAGAATTGAAGGAGCTCAAAGGAACCATGAGATGCACAAATTGAGACATCTCCACTCCAGATGTTCCTGTGGACTGTTTGTGCCTGACCTGTGGCAGAGCCTTCTGAGCTCATAATGGTCTGGTCTGCCACAGTTGGACGCACTGGCCCTTGACCCCAGTATCAGGATGGCATTGGTCCTCCAGTACAAAGGACAAACAACACTGACAGTTGAACTATCTGATGATGTGAGATGATTTTCCTTAGCCTTCCTTTCCCATCCCCTTAGAGTGTATTCCTCTTTCTCTCCCTTTCCGTTTTTTTTGTAAGATCATGAACGTGTACTAATGATGATGGGCTCATTCTAATCTACTGATTTTATTGCTTGGGCAAAGTTTTGTATCAGGCTGTTCATTCTCTTTCCGATTCATTCTTATATAGCTCTCAATTCTTTTCCATTTTTTTCCTTGCATGTTCTTATGTAACTTAACAAAAACTTTTTATGACTCTTTGAAATGCTTCATCTTTTCCAGGACTCTGGCTGAATTTGTGCCTAGGCTGTTAGGCTTTGCCGGTGGGTATTCCAAAGTTATTTTCTTCTTCTGAATTTGATGTCAGGGCTGGGTTTTGGGCATTTCTGGAGGGAAGGTCTGGGTTAGTCTCCTGCTTTCTCAGGGTGTTATGGATAATGTTATACCACAATCTCAGGGACAATTCAGACTGGAGACCTGTAACCTTTCAATGCTCCCAAAGTGGTTTTATCTGATTACTGCCCCCCCAGTCTGAGGACTGGGTTTTGGTCAGAGCAATAATAGACTGCTGCTGGACTCAGCTGCTATCAGCCATCTGGGAGGTTTTGCTGATTCAGAACGACAGAATTTTTGGTCCAGGATTCATGACCTGGTTGTGGTGGTGCCACTGAGCCGCCCTCATCACAGAACAAAGTTCCTAACTCCACCCACCCACTAACTGTGTCCCCTGGAACTCCTGTTCTTAGGCAACAGATTTCCTTCACCCTGAATCTATCCTTCCTAACTCTGCCTTATCCTGCTGAAGCCTGGCTCCCTGCAGATGGAGGCTTGACCTGCCTGGTAGCCCTTTCGTTCTCAGACCTCTGGTTGAGGTGGGCAAGCTGGAACAGTCCTTGTTCCCCACTAGCACTTCCTCCATCACTCAGTAGCCTCTCCTCCTGGAGCTTCACACTGGCCATTCTGGTACCTCTTGTTCCACAATTAGTTTGATACCTGCTTACAACTTCTTTCCTCCCCAGCTCCTGCCCTCATGCTAGGTCGCTTCAGCAGATGCAGTGATACCCAGACCACTCAGCTTCTCCATCCAACCTCAGTCGCAGACAAAGCTGGCCTTGCCCTCACCCAAAAATCTACCACCTCCATGTTCAAGAATTCTGAATCCCTCTCATCTGACCACAGCTCATCGGCTTCCCATCTCGCACTCTGCCTTTCCTTACATAACTCAGTTCCTCATCTACACCATGACTTCTAGTCCCCCAACCCCTCCATTCTCCCCCAGGCCATCTCCCTGCATTTGCGACTCTCTCCTCTTCTCCCACCTTGACACTTTGGTGTGAAACATTCAGCTCTACACTGTCCCCCTCTCTTGAGTCCCTGGCCCCTTACATTGTTGATGATACCCACCAAGGTCCCAGCCTTAAATCACGGCCGCCATTTCTGGTCTTTGAGCCTGCACATGCCTGTGCTGCTGCATGAAGACGGGGAAGATCAGCTAGCTGTTGTGACAGGACCCACGGTAAATTCACGCGTCACAGCTGCTTGGCAAGCCCACTGCATTCCCCTTATCTGTAGCAGCTGTCTCAAACCTCCTCATCCCTCCTCACCCCTCCCACGGCCCACCTCCTCCAACCCTCTCAGCTGAGAACCTGGGTCCCGTTCTCCAGAAGAAGTTGAGGCCGTGAGCTGCGAGTTCTGCCCTTTCCCCTCTTTCTTACCTCCCATCACTCAGTGCCCTACTCCACCCTTATCTCTGTTTTCAGTTGGTACCAGTGTATGCTAGGTGCCTTTCCAATCCCGTTTGTGGGGAGGGTTTCCTCTGTGACAATTGCGTCTCCTGGACGACTGCTAAGGAGCCCCCCACTGGTGAGGGCTCCTCTGTAGAAGGGAGGAGTCCCCGCTGGGGCCGGCTCTCCGCCACGCAGCAGGGCTGGAGACTGGGTTCGCTACGCACCGTGAGCGCGCAAAGGCCACGGAGCTTCCCCTAAGGAGAATCCGCACCGGGATCCTGAGGAAGCGCTGCGCAGGAACCGCGCGGGGAGTTAGGGGGCGAGGGCGCTGGGCTTCCCCCAGGGACCCCACGGGACGGGCGGCCGGGAGGAGGGAGATGGGGGGCCAGGAGCCCCCGGAGTTTATTGATTGGGGAGTGATCGGATCGGGTCTGTGTTTTAGGGACCCTTCCCCCAGCAGCTCCCGCAGAGAGCCAGGCTGGAGGCGAAGGGTGACTGCAGCAGGTTGGGGGCGGATCCACCAGGGATGAAATCACCCAAGTGGAATTGATCAGGAAGGTGCAGGCCCCTCCCCCCCGCCTCTCCTAGAGCGTGCGCCTGCGCCGACACTTCCTGCCGCTAGAGGGCGCCTCACCAGTCCTTGGGGGCGGAGCCTGCTACGGTCCTCTCCTCCCTTCTAACCCTCCCGGGGGCGGAGCCTCACTTCCGCCTCACGGTCTGTTGGGCGGGCCTTCTAGTCTCTAGAGTGGACAGGGACGAATCGCGGCGGCCGGAGGCGGGGCCACCGGGCGGAAGTGGCGCAAGCCGGGAGCGAGGCCTTGCGTGGAGGCCGGGGGCGGGGCCAGGCGGCGGTGAAATTGCCCGCGGCCGGAGGGCCGGCCCAGAGCGGCTCGGGATGAAGCGGCTGGAGCTGGTGCTCGGCCACCTGTCCGGCCGCCCGGAGCCGGGCTCGCCCCCGGGCCTTCAGGCCATCCCGTGTTCGGCCTTAGCCCCAGTAGCCCGCTCCAGGGCGGCCGCCGACGACGTAGTGGTGGTGCACGGGCGGCGCACGGCCATCGGCAGGGCCCGGCGCGGCGGCTTCAAGGTAGCGGCCCCGGCGCCGGCCTGACCCCTGACCCCCCCCTCCACCCGGCCTCCCCGGCCCGCTCATCTCCCGCCTCCGCACCTTTGTCCCCGCAGGACACGACGCCGGACGAGCTGCTGGCCACCGTGATGACGGCCGTGCTGCGGGACG
Organism: Pseudochirops corinnae; assembly: GCA_028646515.1. Classification (NCBI taxonomy): domain Eukaryota; kingdom Metazoa; phylum Chordata; class Mammalia; order Diprotodontia; family Pseudocheiridae; genus Pseudochirops; species Pseudochirops corinnae. The sequence goes on along the minus strand of CM053590.1, from coordinate 3,222,825 downwards.
TGGGGCTGCGGCCGGAGGAACTGGGCGACATCTGCGTGGGTGAGTGCGGGGCCCAGGGCCTGCCCCCGGAGGAGGAGCCCCCCCAGCCCTGCGCGCTGCCGAGCCGGCTGCAGTCATTAAGCGCCTGCTGTGTGCGGGAGACCAGGCACGGAGGAGTCCCGCCCCAGGCGCCCTCCCCGCAGCTCAGCCCCCTGAGATGCCCCTTCTCTGCCCACAGGGAATGTGCTGCAGCCTGGGGCCGGCGCTGTCATGGCCAGAATCGCCCAGTTTCTCAGGTAAACAGAGAGTTCTCTGTACACCAGTTCTGCGCCCTTTGGCCTCAGGCTCTGCCAGGCCGCACAAAAGGAGCCCCTGGGAGCCCCCAGGAGGGGGAAAGCGCGGCTCCCCGGAGCTCCCCAGCCAGCCCCCCGGCTCCTGCCCATGAGGATGACATGTGCGGCCTGGGGCCTTGTGCAGATGGCAGAGCTGGGTCTGATTGGGAAGGATTGCGGGAGGTGGGTGTCCATCGGGCCTCAGGGCTGTTGGGCAAGCCGCGGTTGGACTTTTCCCACATTGCCCAACGCTCAGTTGCACATGTTAACTTTGACCCGTTGGCACCGACTCTCCAGAACACTTGCCCAGATTTGAAGGGAGGATCTGTTAATTGTGTTCTTTAATTCTCAGGTCAGGTTAAAGCAGGGCATTACCTGCTATTCTGCCTAGATGAGCTTTTCCTAGGGTGGCCAGAAAGAAACTCCCAGGGAGATGGGGCCAACCAGAGACATGGTCTGGGGCCTGCTAGCCCATTGCTGGCCCTGCCCCGGATGTGTGATCTCCATTCCAGGGCTCTGCTGCAGGGAGCCCCAGCCTGAATGCCTCTTCAAGGACTCCATCCACATGGGCCTGCCTGGAGGCTCCTGTCCAGGGGGTCCCCACTGACTGACTGGCAGGGCATTGTGACGTGGGAGCTGCCCGCCTTCCTCTTGGCTCAGCCCCCCAAAACAAGGGTCGCCCTAGTCTGTCTCCTCAATATGGCTTCTTCTATGCAGCACGTTGCTTTTTAACCTTCATGTCTCTATAGCCTTGTCTTCCCAACGGCATCATGAGCTTGTTGGCCATCCACAGCTTGGCTCCATCAAGTCTTCTGAATTGTCTGGAGGGCATCAGTGGCAGCCAACTGCCTCCTTCAGCCTTCAGAGCAAGGCTGTTTCCCCAGGTCCAGAGGGCGACAACTAGAAAGGACCTTAGGGACCGTGTCTTCCAGCACTCCCATTTTATTTGTTGAAATTGCAGCCTGAAGAGATCGAATAGCAAGTGACAGAGCCAGGATTTGAACCCAGGGCCATGTTTCAAGTTCACCACTCTTCACTGAAGCTCAGCAACTATCTTTATTCTTTATATAAACCTGGGGAGTACATGGCCCTAGAGAGACTAGGCAGGACCTAGGAATTCAAGCCAATGAAGGGACTGGCAGACAGTCAGTCAGCACTTATTAAATGTCTGCTGTGGGTGGGCACTGTGCTTCGAATACAAAGAAAGGTATAAGACAACCCTTCAAGAACTTCACAATCTAATGGGGGAGACAAGCAAAGAACACCGTACAAAAACACCATACACAGGATAAATTGGAGACAGTCAACAGAAGGAGGGCACTGGTAATAAGAAGGATCAGGAGGGACTTCCTGTAGAAGGTGCAACTTTAGCTTAGACTTGAAGGAAATAAGGAAAGTTCAGAGCCAGAGCTGAGGAGGAGGAGCATTGCCAGCATGGGACCCTGCCAACGGAGTGCTTGGTGTAGAGAGATGGGGTGGTCTTGTTAGAGGAGCTACAAGGAGACCAGTGTCATTGAGGTGTAGAATTACTGGAGGGAGCATGTTATGAAGGACCAGACAGGATTTTATGTTTGATCCTGGAGTTTACTGAGAACTAGTTTGGTGGCTGAATGGAGAATGGACCACAGCTATTGCCATAGGCCAGGTGTAAGGTGAAAACAGTCTGTACCAGGTCGGGAGCAGGGTTGGAGGAGAGATGGGTAGGGGTATTTTGGAGAGAGGCTGCAGAGGTGAAATCCATAAGAGATGTAGATAGAAGTGAAATCCACAAGAGATGTTGCAGAGGTGAAATCCTTAAGAGATGTAGATAGAAGTGAAATGCACAAGAGATGTTGCAGAGGTGAAATCCTTAAGAGATGTAGATAGAAGTGAAATCCACA
>CM053590.1:3189893-3220134 GCA_028646515.1 Pseudochirops corinnae | reverse complement strand
AAATCCACAAGAGATGTTGCAGAGGTGAAATCCTTAAGAGATGTAGATAGAAGTGAAATCCACAAGAGATGTTGCAGAGGTGAAATCCTTAAGAGATGTAGATAGAAGTGAAATCCACAAGAGATGTTGCAGAGGTGAAATCAGCATCTTTGGCCACAGCTTGGGTCTGGGGAAGTAAGAGACAGTGGGAGCCCAAGGGCCCAGGAAGGTGCAGTTGCCCTTTACAGTAACAAAAGGTGGGGGTCAGGGTGAAGGTTTAGGGGAAAAGATAATGAGTTCCATTCTGGGCATGCGGAATTTAAGATATTTACTGGACATCCCAGTTTGAGATTTCTGAAAGGCAGTTGGACATGAAAGACTGGAGGTCAACAGAGAGGTTAGGGCAAGATGGGTGGATTTGAAAATCATCAGCACATAGAAGGTAATTAAATCCAGGGTGCTGATGATAACAAGTAGTATAGATGGAGAAGAGGACCCTGGGTGGAGGAGCTTGTCCTTTTTCCTGTGCTGCAAGGGGTACCAGGGTATACCACCTACCAGGCAGGAATCTTTCCCCTGGTTCCTAATTTGCTGGAATGCTTTGTCCAGGAGTTTGGGTACAAAGGGCAGAAGAGCAGAAATAGGAGGATAGTGGGGAGGGAAAGACCAGGTGAGGGTTTTTTGAGGGTGGAGAGACATGGGCATGTTTGTAGGCAATAGAGGAGGGATTGAGAATAAGTGAGTGGGGATGAGAGAGGCAGCGAGATGGAGTGGGATGTCTTATGCAGGGAGACATTGGTTAGGAGTAAGAGGAGGTCCTTACTGTGAGACGGGTACAGGAGGAGGGGGGGACAAGAGGGAGCCCATAAGAAATGGTCTCAATTTTCTCCATGAAATAGGAGGCTGAGTCTTAGCTGAGAGAGAGAGTGGGAGATTAGAGGAGGGACGAGAAGGTGTACAGTGTGGGAGAGGGGGCTGAGGAGGGAGGCAGACAGAGCAGGATTGCTGGGCAAAGCTGAGGGCCCACTGGAGGTTGCATCACATGAATATGTGGTGGACCCATTCAGAATGGTGGTGTGATTTTCTCTACCTTTGTTCAGCAGTGTGTGTGTGTGTGTGTGTGTGTGTGTGTGTGTGTGTGTGTGTTATAGGAGCAAAGGTGACAAATGGTGGGATTGATCCAGGGCTGGGGCTTGGCTGGGTGTAGTCCACAGTGTGAGAAGGATGCCGAGGATTGCAGAGAAGAGAACCAGGGGGTCAGAGGGTGGTCAGTGCAGAGGAGGTGGCCAGAAGAGAATCAAGGGGTTGAGAGATGGTAGGTAACAATGTGAATGAAGAGTCAAGCTGTGTAAGGGAAGGCATAGGGTGAGGTGGAAAGCCAATGAATCATGCTCAGATCAGGGAATTTCAGAACTCTTGGGAGGTGGTTCCTCTGTGGGTGGTAACATGATGGAGACAGTGTCCACTCTGTGACTAGGTTTGGGGAAAGGGAATTTTAATTTTAGGTGGAGGAACTGAATGGTTTGGGTATTCGAGGGGGAATCAGTGTTGAAGTCTGAGGATGAGCGCAGGAGCTGGGGAGAAGAGAGTGTCTGTCAGGCTCAAACGAGTAATAATGGCAAAGTGCTCCGTTAAGAGGTGGTTATTAATAATGTAAAATATGTTATTAATGTGCTAATGTATTAATAATTCGTCATAATAGCTGTATTCTTAGGGCCTCTTTTTTTTACACACACCCTCTTCCCCTCCCATTGAAGAGCAGGGCACATTGGTGGTCTGCCTGGACAGTCTGACCCTTGAGCAGAGTCCTTGACCCTGTCTAATGCCTTCCTCTGGCCCTGCCCTCTGGCTCTGCCTCGACATGAAGGTGAGGCAGCCACATGGACTTGCTGCTGTTTTCTGTTTCAGTGACATCCCAGAGACGGTGCCTTTATCTGCTGTCAACAGGCAGTGTTCCTCGGGGCTGCAGGCTTTGATTAACATTGCAGGTAAGCCGAGGCAGGTTCTCCCATTGCATTGAGACCCAGGTTCAAGTCATGACTTGAGTCTCACAGCTTTGGTTTTTCTTCTATAAATGGGGGGCGGTCCTTTCCTTCCCAGCCTCTTAGGCTTGCTCTGCTGGAATGCATGAGCCAGGCTCCGTGGGCCCTAAAGTCCTGTCCTTCTGTTCTTTCCTTCTCTTCTTCCCCCGGCCAGCTGCCGCTGCTGCCCCTGCTGGTGACTGAAGCTCATGCCCCTGTGTTTGGGGCCTCCTTGGATCCTGTGAGCTTAAGGAATAGTCCACAGAAAATTTTTATGGCCATGTAGGCACGGAAGTCACCAGCCACCCCAGCATTGAGGGCCGTGGCCTGTGGGCAGTGTGGGGGCCCCTCTGTGAGGAATGTTCACAAGCTGCTTTCATTGTAGGTGGAATTCTCCAGGGCACTTACGACATTGGCTTGGCCTGTGGGTAAGCAACCTCCCTGTTCTCACACACCTCCAGGCCGAGCCCCTTCCAGCAAACCAGTGTGGGGTCTCTGGGGCCCAGGAAGCATCCCCCTGCACAGAGGACACTGTGGCACGTTCTTGCTGGGATGAGCAGCTCCCTCCCCTTCAAGGACACACCAAGGCCCCTCCTGGCAGCTGCCTCCTGCCTTTGCCCCCCAGGCACCAGCTTAATAAGTGATGGCTGGTTGATTGAGAGGGGATAGCTCCCACAGGCTGCTTGGAGGGAGCCAACCTGCTTTGCCTCAGCTCAGGGCCCCTGCCTGCCCTCTGGGGTCCCCGGGAGAGCAGAGGATGGTGATCTTTGCTCTGGGTTTCCTCTTCTTGTCAACTGTTTCTGGCTCCCAAGCCGGCCCTCACAGGCAGGTTCTCTTTCTCTCCATCTCTTGTCTGCTGTGGGAGGACTGAGGTCAGCTGGCCAACTCTGGCCCCTTCCCTACCTCAGCTGTCAGGGCCTACCTCTTCCACAGGGGGCAGTGGAGATGCTTCCCTTCTTCCCAGGGAAGGAGCTGGAGCAAGCCTGGCTCAGGCCTGAGGTGGGCACAGAGGTAGAAGTGTCCTGGCCTCCTCAGAGTGACCACTGACCCCCGGGAGAGCTGTACTTGTAAAAGTTGGCCGGCCAGCCAGTCAGTGGAGCCCTCCCCACAGCCCTAGGAAGGACAGGCACCACAACAGTCCCTTTTTATAGGTGAACAAACAGGCTTTGAAGCCCGGGGTCACAGAGCTAGGAGGGGCTGGAGGGGTCGTCATCCTAAGGCTGGGCTTTTCCACCAGCCAGTGCTCTCCTCCCTCTGCAGCGGTCACTGTGGCCCTGGCCGTGATTGCCCTCCTCCTTCCCAGAGTGGCTGGGGGAAGAGCCCAGCCAGAGGACCTGGGTTCCAGGTGGCCACTCAGGACACCTTTGACCCCAGCTGTCACTTCTCATTCTGTGAAATGAGTTGAGTGGGCTAAAGGCCCCCTGTGTTCTCTGATGGCTCGATAGCCACGTCCTCCTTATTTGTGGTCCTCTCAAACCCGCTACCCTGAGACTGCGCGTGGCTCCTTGTGGTCCAGGCCTGCTGGGTGGGTCGGTGAGAGCTAGGGCTCACTTCCACTCCAGCCTGAGGCACATGCTTGGGTACAGGCTGCCTCCTCCCCCGACTCCGTTCCATGCTGGGCCCTGCAGCCATGCGTGTGGCCCCTCAGCAGGATCTTTGATGGCTCATGTCCTTGGCCAGGCGTCACCCTCCCACCTTGGAGAAGGGGTGCAGCTCGTGGGCCTCCAGGGCCCCCTCTAGGGGAACCTAGAGCTGAGGCACCTCTCTTCTGTTCAGGGTGGAGTCCATGTCCCTGGCTGACCGAGGGAACCCTGGCAACATCACATCCCGCCTGGTGGAGAACAGCAAAGCCCGAGACTGTCTGATCCCCATGGGGTGAGTACTCTGACCCCGACCTGTACTGGGGGTGGGGGTCTGCACCATGCTGGAGCCCCCTGTCAGCACCCTGAGAGTCCGAGGAGGGAGGCGGGGGCAGCCCCTCTGCCCATGTGCTGCCAGCTGTTTCCTCACCTGTGACAACAGGGCCATCGTCCCCATGGTGGGATACTGTCTGTCCCTGTGTCCCTTGGTCTCCTGGTGTCATCATGCCATGTTCTCCATCCCATCCCTGGCCCCACCCCATTCACAATCTTTGTTGGTGCCAACCTGGACAGGGTAGTTCCCCTAAAAAGCCTGGGCTTTTCTTGGCTCCTGTGGCCTGGGTGGCTTTTGGAAGTGGAGGACAGCAGGTACCACAGCCCTGCCCCAGGCTGTGGGCAGGGCTGGGATGAGAGGAGAAGCCTGGCTCCCCCTTCCCTGTCTCGACCCTTTGCTCTTGTTGGTGTCCCAGGATTACGTCAGAAAATGTGGCGGAGCGCTTTGGCATTACCCGGGAGAAGCAGGACGCCTTTGCTTTGGCTTCACAGAAGAAGTGAGTGTGCGCCTGGGCCGGAGGAGGGGAGTGGGCATGGGCGTGGGCAGCACACCGGGTGTGGCGCAGGGTCTGTTCTTGGCAAGTTTGGGCTCCTGGCTATGGGTCCCTTCAAGCCCTGGGACCCAGGCCACAGGCAGGGAGCACCCTGGGGGTCTGGGTCAGGGGCAGGCAGCCTCCTGCTCCGGAGGGCTCTGTCTCAGAGCCCCTGGAGCCCTGACCAGGATAATTAACTCTGGTACCTGGCACACCCCATTTTACAGACCAGCACACTGAGGCAGGTTCCCCCAGCCAATAAAGGGCTGAGGCCTTCCTCCCCCACCCTGGTGCTCTCCCTGCATCCTTGAGATCTTGCGGCTGGTGCGTTAGTGTTGGGTGCTGGGAAGGCCCTCAGAGGCTGCCTCCCCCCAGCCCAGACCTCCCTGGCCCCTCCACGAGCCAGCTATGTACTTTGAATGAATGATAGTCCTGTTTAGAACCACATCGCTCTCTTACTCAAGAATGTGCCTTGGCTCCCACTTGCCTCTGGAACAGAATACACAATGCCACATCACCCTTTTGCAGTCTGGCTCCAGCTGACTTTTCCAGTCTTCTTTCCCTTCAGGCACTTCCTCTTTCTGCTCAGCAGTGACTTTATGCACTCAGTGTTTCATCTACCACCTCCATACCTTTGCCCTGGCTGTGTCTCTGCCTAGAATGCTGCCTCTCTTGCCCTTAGTCCTTTGGGATCCCTGGCTTTCTTCACTTCGGCTTCCGCTGCCTATGAAAGGCCTTTTCCGATGCTCCTGGTGCTTGGATCTCTCTCCCTCGGGCATGGAAGCACCTCGAGGACAAGGCCTGTGTTGTGTGCTCATGGTCCTCTGCTGCTCCTCCCAGGTCCCTCCTCACTCCCTACTGATGCTCTCCCCGGGACCCCAGCCCAGCCCCATCAGACTCGGAGCCCATCCTCATGGAGCACCCTGGGGCTCTGCGCTGTCCAGGCTTCCCAAGGACCCAGAGTTGGGAGGGGCAGATAGGGTGCCGAGGCCAGATGGGGTGTTGTCCCACTGTGCGACCCAACACATAGTAGGCCTGTGCACGCAGCATTTGTGATTTCCCTTCCCCTGCCCCCTCCTCTGTGGCTGCTTGATGGATAGCGCTGCAGCCCCCTCCCCGTGTCTGGTCTTCCTGCCTCTGGTCTCTCCTCATGCGGCTTTGTCCTTAACCTCCCTTCCTTCACACACGCACTCTCCCAACATGGGGCAAGCTGTCTGTCTGTCCTCTGTGGTGTCTCCTCCTCCTCCTCTGGCCCAGGATCCCTCAGCTCCCTCCCTGGCCTTTCTCTGTGGCTTTTTCCACGGCCTTCATGGGAACTGTGCATGCTTTGGAGCCTTGAGCCCTTAAGAAATGGGGGGAATGGAGGGCGGTGCTGGGGAAGCTGTGTGTGTGGCAGCCTGTGCACATCTCTTTCCTCGAGCCACAGGGGGCTGCCCAGCCGGTGGCTCTCCCTGGCCAGCCAGCCTTTGTTCTTGGGTTCGGCCTGTCCTGGTAACTCTCGGGGCCTGGCCCATGGTGAGTCCTCTCTTGATTGGTGCCTGGGGCTGACCCCCATGGAGAATGAAAGTGTCTGCCTTGAGAGCAGGGGCCGCGTGCTCCTGTGGCCCAGTAGACGCACCCGGAAGCTTTCCTTGGACATCAGCCATCTCTGGGACAGTTCCTGGCTCCCACTAGCTGCTCCGTGAGGCCAGCTACAGCTACTCTCAGAAGTTTGTTGCCTTGGTGCCAACAGGGCAGCCTGGGCCCAGAGCCAGGGGTGTTTCCAGGCTGAGATCGTGCCCGTGACAACCACCATCCAAGACAACATGGGCAAGGAGAAGACCATCACCGTGTCCCAGGATGAAGGCATCCGGGGCAACACCACCATGGAAGCCCTCGCCAAGCTGAAGCCAGCCTTCAAAGAAGATGGATCCACCACTGCCGGTGAGGGTGCAGGGCGGGCTGCAGCAGCCTGGCACCTCTTGCCATGGTCACTCGGCAGTGCCACAGCAACCTCTCGCTCCCCCCCTCACCAGCCCTGTCTCCCCAGGGAACTCCAGCCAGGTGAGTGACGGAGCGGCTGCTGTTCTGCTGGCTCGCAGGGCCAAGGCTGAGCAGCTGGGCCTTCCCATCCTGGGCATCCTGAGGTCCTATGCTGTGGTGGGTGTGCCCCCCAACATCATGGGCATCGGCCCTGCCTACGCCATCCCCGCGGCACTGGAGAAATCAGGTGAGAGAAGGGTTTCACCTGCAATGACTCTGGAGGGGGACCCCCACTGCCAGGCAGGAGTGCCTGTCCCAGCTGATGCCTAGGGGCTTTAGAAGGAAAAGCTGGCTGAGGTGTCCAGAGGATGCTGGAGAGGGTTGGGCCTGCGTGGAGGAGGCTGGCGGGCACCCTGGTGCTACCCAGCTTGGGCAAACAGCTGGGGCTGGTTGTATGAGGGGCTGGAGACCGTGCATCCTCCAGGCCAGGGGAGTCCCAAGATGTCCTTGGCAGGTTTCCTCACTGAGAGACTAAGGAGGATGGCTGCCTGTCTTTGGGGGTGGGGAACGTTAGCAGCGGCCTGGGCACCCACGGGGCTGGTGGGTGAGGGGATAGCAGCCTGGGCATCCACAGGGCTGGAAGGCGAGGGGGGCAGTGGCCTGGGCACCCACGGAGCTGGCGGGTGAGGGGGACAGCGGCCTGGGCACCCATGGGGCTGGTGGGTGAGGGGGACAGCGGCCTGGGTGCTGTCTGTAGGCTCGCTGGTGTTGACACACTGTTTCCCTGGCATCTACCGTCTCTCTCCTCAAGGGCTGACTGTGAAGGACGTGGACATCTTTGAGATCAATGAGGCCTTTGCCAGCCAGGTGAGCTGCCCTCCCAGCCCGCCCTGCGGGAAGGGGCCAGAGCCAGTGCTGGGAATTTTTACTGTTTCCAAAGTGATGTTGGGGTGAACGGTCTAATGTCGTGGGGGGAGTGGAGAACTGGTGAGAAACCAAGACCGCCCGGGTTTGAGTCCACCTGGTGACTGGGGAACTTGGGGAGGGATGGAGCAGGTGCCTACCTGCACTAGTAGAGGAAGTGTCCTCCCCTGGGAGTTCCCCTACCCATGGAATCCCAGGTTCAGGAAGGAAGAAGGATGAGGCCTCTGCTTGTTGTAGAGTCAGTGCCTCAGTCAGTAAGCCTTTATCAAGCCCCAGCTGTATGTGGTTCATCCCTGTGCGCAGAGAGCTCACACTGATTGGGGGGGGGGGGGCATTTCTACAATTTATCGATGACCCCCCCCCCCAACCCCAGCTGGACCAGACGGCCCCTGTGGGTGGGGAGGTGCTCCCCTCCTGGGGGTATGAGACTGCATTCGGTGCCAGCGGAATGGGGGAGCCTCAGGCCTGACCTCCTTGTCTTTCCAGGCTTTTTATTGTGTGGAAAAGCTGGAGATCCCTGCTGAGAAGGTGAACCCCCTGGGGGGAGCCATCGCCTTGGGGCACCCCCTGGGCTGCACAGGCGCCCGCCAGGTCATCACACTTCTCAATGAGCTGAAACGCCGGGGGAAGAGGTGAGAGGCCCAGTTTGTCAGGGGGCCCAAGGTGAACAGGGGGCTGGGCATAGGCACCACCCTGAGGGTCTGGGGACATGCCACGAATGGCTCCAGGGCAGTCTGCGATGAGGGCCCTAGGGACTGGGCTGAGAAAAGGCCAGCCTTCCTTGGGAGGGTGAGGGGAGGAGAGGGAGGAGATGCCATCTGGGCCAGGACAGTCTCAGCCTGTGGTCAGTCACAACCTGCCCGGGCCTGGCCAGGACGCCTCTAATGCCCCTCTCCTCTCCCCACAGGGGTTATGGCGTGGTGTCTATGTGTATTGGCACTGGCATGGGAGCCGCTGCAGTCTTTGAGTACCCAGGGCCCTGAGGGATCTGCTCTGGGTGAGGGCACACTCAGAGCCCCAGCCAGTGCCTCCTCCACAGGGCAAGGGCTGGCCTTTGGCCTCCCCTCAGGCCCCCTCCTGTCCTATCCCCTTCCTTCCTTGCTGGGAGCAGACTCGCAGCAGCTGTTTCCTCCGCCTCTTGTGCCTTTTTAAAAGAAATGTTCTCTTGCATAAATAACCGAAATTGTAGCCAGTGAATGGCCTGTTCACTGGCCTGTGGCTTGATCCAGGCTTTCACCTCTGCCCCCTGACCAGGACCGTCTTCCTCATGCTCTTGTTGGGGCTGGGGCAGGCAGGGACGGGGCATCCAGGTGTTGGGGCACACTGTGTCTTTGAAATCTCTTTAATCAGAACAATAAACCCTGATGACTGATCTCAGCATCTCCTCTTTTCTGGGGCCCCGGGAAGGAGCGAGTGCTTCCCTCCCCTTCTCTGTGTGGCCTGTCTCTGCACCTGCTTGCCTCGGTCTGCCTGCCTCAGTCTCCATATCTGTAGAATGGGGGTCATTGTAGCACTGACCTTAGGGGTTGTGAGAATCCCATGAGACCATCTTTGTTAACAGATGGCACCCACCTCCCAGAATGTCTTCGAGCTGATGCCCCCGCGTGGAACCCGGCCTCCTTTAGTGCAACCTCCCTTCCCCCCTCATCCCCCCACCAGCCACACCCCAGCCTTGCCCCGCAGTGGAGGAGAAGGGCAGGTCAGGCAATCTGCCTTTATTAACAGTGTCGCTCCCTGCCACACCTGCCCCCACACCGCCACAGCAGACTCCAGCCACCAGGCCACCTGCATCTAGTACTTCTCATCATAGGAGCCCTGCCCACACACGTGCAAGATGCAGGCCTCTCCCAGGATGCCATCCACTGTCACGACCGCTTCAGACTTGCCACTGTCACTGCCAGGAAAGGGGACAGCCCATCACCAGGTGGCAGGGGGCCTGCCCAGGAAACCCCAGAGCCAGCGAGGCCTGGAGAGAAAGTGGGCTCTCTGAGCCAGTGTGAGGACAGGCTGCCCTCTTCCCCCTCACCGCGAGGAAGGCTGGGCAAACAGCGTACCTGGCAGTAAAGTAAATGTACAAGCTCATGGAGGTCGGCGGGGCGTTCACTCCCCGAGCCTCCAATATTCCACTGGTTGGGTAGATGTGGAAGGTGGCCTTGTCCCGCTCCTGCTTGTCTGTGGGTTGGAGGAAAAAAAGGAGAGGTCTGAAATACAGGGCAGGAGGGAGGAGGTGGCCCCAGGCTGACCGCTGGCTTCTGCTCTCCTTGGCATTCTGCCCACCTTCACCCCCGGCCTCCCCACAAAGAGCAGCCACTGGTGGCCAAGCCTGCCAGGACCATCTTTTCCCCAAGGGCCTGGACAAACGCCTTCTCCCTCTCAAGGCCAGTTCCCAGGCTGTGCTCAGGATCTCACCCATCAGAGCTACCCAGTGACTCCTGCAGGGACTCAGGTTCAGCAGGGTGACCTCTCGGGTGTAGGTCTCATTCACAAAGCAGGTGCCAAAATCCACCCAGCTGGTAGAGAGCCGCAGGGATGGAACAGTCACAATGGCCAAGAGGGGTACCACCTGTGGGCAAGGCAGGCATGTTAGCTGGGGAAGGGGGGAGCCCTTGGCGGAAGCCTAGCAGCCCTGGCACCCTTGGGTGCCCCATCGCATTGGCATGTCCAAATCAGCTGCCAATTGTGCCCTGCTCAGCACTCTCCACAGCCAGCACTCTTGGGGGCTTCATACCTCCTTGCCAGGACGATGCCAGCAGCCTCCTACTATGTCTCCTCGCCTCCCTGCCTCTACCCTCTCCCTTCATATGACCACCTAGATCACTCACCTACCACAAACCCTTGAGTGGCCACCAATTTGCCTTGAGGACAACGTCTAGACTTCAGTGGGGCACTTCAGGTCCCCCACAGCCTGACTGCACTTTAACTTGCCCCCTGAACTCACTGAGAGCTTCCAGGCTCTCCTTCTAACCCCATCACTTGGTAACCTCTCTTTGAGGGCGATCCCCCAATCCAGATTCTGACAGCTCTTGTCCAGTCCTTCCTTCCTCCATGAGGTCAGTGCCTGGTCCCCAGGCTTTCTCTCCTCACGCCAGGGGATTTTAGTGCGCTTGCTCCATGGTCAGGAGCTCTGCCTCACAAGCCTAAGCCCTGTTCTGTGTTCTTACAACCCCTCCAGCCCCAGGGGCTTTCCCAGGCTATCATTTCTGCCCTGGCTTATACTCTCCTTGGTTCCTGGGAAACCAGCTCAACTCTGCTGTCTTCTCTCCAGTCCTTGCCTTCTTATCCTCCCACTGATCCTGCCCTGCCAAACTCTAGCCTTAGATTATTCCCACCAAAGACTAGGACACCAACGCACTGTTGGTGGAGTTGTGAATTGATCCAACCATTCTGGAGAGCAATTTGGAACTATGCCTGAAGGGTTACAACTGTGCATACCCTTTGACCCAGCAATACCATTTCTAGGTCTGTATCCCAAAGAGATCATAAAAAAGGGGAAATGACCCACATGTACAAAAAATATTTATAGCATCTCTTTGATATCAATGAATTGGAAATGGAGGGGATGCCCATCAGCTGGGGAATGGCTGAACAAGTTGTGGTATATAAATGTAATGGAATACTACTGTGTTATAAGAAACAATGAGCAGGCAGACTTCAGAAAAACCTGCAAAGACTTATACAAACTGATGTAAAGTGTAGTGAGCAGAACCAGGAAAACATCATACACAGTAACAGCAACATTGTAACAATGATCAAGTATAATTGACCTAGCTCTTCGCAGCAATCCAATGATCCAAGACAATTCCAAAGGACACATGATGACTGAAAATGCTAACTATATCTAGAGAAAGAACTATAGTTCTTTGCACATGAAAGCATACTATTTTAATTATTTTTTGTGTTTATCCCCTTTCGGTCTATTTCACAACACGATTAATATGGACATACATTTTACATGATTGCACATATATAATTAAATCAAACTGCTTACCATCTTGGAGGCAGGGAAGGAAGGGAGAAAGTTTGGAACTCAAAATTTTATTAGAAAATTAATGTCAAAAATTATGTATAATTTGAAAAAACATACTATTGAAAAAAAGATTACCCCCACCATCCACTGCTTCATGCTTGCATATATGCTGATAAATGAAGCTTGAGAAAATAATAAAAAACTATGCTGCCTTAGGACACTACAAATTTATCTTACAAATTCTCAACTAGGCCCTCAATACTGCAAGTCAATTCTTCTATACCATAATTAACTATCTATACCCTAATTAACTGTCTCATTCCTCACAGCAGCTGTTCCAGTGTATAAAACTTTCCCTCTCCCTACTCTCTCAGCAGAGGAAATAGTAGGGAAAGAGGTCTAGGAAAAGGGAGGTAGGCAATAAGAGGGAGGGTTGATTATGGCAAGGATTATTAGGAAGCAAAACAAACTTAAAAGAGCAGAGCAAGAAAGAAAAACTACAAGAGAATAGGAGGGAAGGAAATACATAGCTACTGTGAATGTGAATGGGATGAACTCACCCATAAAACAGAAGAGGAAAGCAGAACAGATTAGAAATCAGAATCCAACAATATGTGGTTTAAAAGAAACACATTTGAAACAGACAAATACAGAATGAAAATAAGAGACTGTAGCAGAGTCTATTAAGCTTTAGCTGAAATTTAAAAAGCCAGGAGCAGCAAGCATGATGTCAGACAAAGCAACAGCAAAAACAGACCTAATTAAAAGAGATAAACAGACCAAATTTCGCTGAAAGGTACCATTAGACAATGACTCAAACACCAGAACACAAATACAGAATAGAGAAAAGAAACTAAAAACATCATAAACTTAAATACAAAAGAGAAAAAAAGCACATCATGTGCATAATAGAACATGAGAGGAGTTTTCTTTCGTTCTCTGCTGTGCACTTTTTTACTTCGTTATTTTTCCCCCCAACCACTCCAGAAGGTTACAATTTTGGATATGTTTCTCTCCTATTACTTGCCTACCCCCCTCCAAGGATCCCTCCCCTATCCTCTCATTTCCATAAATCTACACACCCCTCTATACCCCCCTTTTACCTATTCCCTCACCCTCTCCTCTAAAGATCCCTCCCTTGTCTTCTCCCCCTTTCCCATCTCCCTACCATTTTATTTATTCTGAATTTAGAAGACTTTTATACTCTTTATGTATATATATATATGATGATTCCTGATGAAAAGTAGGTTACAGAACTACCAGCCCTCCTCCCCCATTTAATTCCTCTGTATCCATTCTTCTCTTGCACCTCATTTGTATAAAATAATTACTCTTTTTAGTTGTTCCTAAATGGCCTTACTTTTGAAATTCATATCATACTCAGATTTACCCCAATCTTTCTTATGAGATACCTAATTATTAATGAGAATCTTAGACATATGTTTTACATTTTACATATATAAAAAGTAAACAGTCTGTCCTTATGAATCCCTTATAATCCATCTTTAGTATGTACCTATATTCCTCTTGGCTCTTGCATGTCAAATCTATTAAGTTCAGGATTTTTTTTTTAAACAGAGTCTTGAAAGTCTGACGGCTGATTAAATGTCCTTTTTTTTCCATTCAGAATTATGTTTAACTTTGCTGAGTATGATATCTTTGGCCAGAACCCCAGCTCTTTTGCTCTTCAATATACAGTGTTCCAAGACCTGTGGTTCTTTAATGTCTCTGCTGCTGGGTCTTGTGTGATTCTAATTGTGGCACCATTGCATTTAAATGGTTTTAATCTTGATGCCTTTAATATTTTATCCTTGAACTGGGGGTTTCAGAATTTGACTAGGATATTCCTATGAATTTTCCTCATAGGATCTCTTTTAAGGGGCAAATGATGGATTTTTTCTACTTTTTACTTTCACCCCTTGTTCTAGCTTCAGGACAATTTTCTTTAATTATTTCTTGTGTCATTATATCAATATTCTTTTTTTCATCATAAATTTTAGTTAATCCAATTATTTTTATGTTTTCTCTTCTTGATCTATTTTCCAGAGCATATCTGTTTCTAAGTTGTTTATGGCTCCTGCACAAAAACTGACCATATACTAGGGCATAACCCTCATAAACAAACGTATAAAAGCAGAAATACTAAGCATGTATTTTACCAACCATAGTTCAAAAAAATTATATTCTATAAAGGGCCTCTGAATCAAAGATTAAAAGTAATTGGAAGCTAATTTAACCCTAAAGAAGGGGTGGATCAAAGAACAAACATAAAAACAACAATTTCATTAAAGATGATGACAAGACAACACACCAGAATTCGCAGCAAGCTGACAAAGCAGTACTTAGGGGAGAATTTACATGTCTGAATACTTTTATCAATGAAAAGGGGGAAAGAACAGACCAACAAATTGGGCATGCAACTAAAAAAAACCTAGAAAATCAACAAATGAATCTCCTCAATTAAACACCAAAGTGGAAACCCTGAAAATAAAAGAAAAGATGAACAAGATTGAAAGCAAGAACAAACAAACAAAAAACCCCATTTGAATTAATAAATGAAACTAGGACCTGGTAGAAAGATATACAATAAACCAGATAAGCCATTAGCTAACTTGATTTTAAAAAAAGAAGAAAATCAAATTAGCAGTATCAAAAATTAAAAAGGGGAATTCACAGCCAAGGAAGGAGAAATATAAAGAAAGCATTAAGAGCTGTTTCATCTATGTATGCATACTTACATACTCATGTATGCCAATCAAACTTACAATCTAGATGAAATGGATGAATATTTACAAAAACAAATTGTCCAGATCAATAGGACAATAATTAGAATGCTTAAATAATCCTGTGTTAGAAAAAGAACTGAACAAGCAATAGATAAATTCCCAAAGAAAAAATGCCAGGACCAGATGGATTTGTAAGTGAATTAATCAGACATTTAAAGACAATTACAAGACTACATGTACTGTTTGAAAACTAGGAAAAAGAGGAGTCTTACCAAATTCCTTATTGGACACAAATATATTCTTGATAACTAAATCAGGGAGAATCAAATTAATGACAGAAAACTATAGGCCAATATCCCTATTTAATACTGATGCAAACTTTTAAAATAAAAATGATACAATTAAGGCTACAGTGACATAGGACAAAGATTATACACTCTGACCAGGCTGTACTGAGAATCCAGATCTCATTCAACCTTAGGAAAAGTATAGACAGAATTGACCATATTAATACCATATAAAACAAAGATCATATAATTAAATCAAAGATGCAGAAAAGGCTTTTGACAAGATACAACAACCATTCCTGTTTGAAAAACAACACTAGAAAGAGAAGGGGGAAAATGAAGCTTTCCTTAATATTGTAATTAGTAACTATCTGAAACCAATCCACCATCAATACATAATGTAGATAAGAGACCTTTCCAATAAGACCAGGGGGAAAGCAAGGATGTCCATTATCACCATTAGAATTCAACATAGTGCTGAAATCACAGTTATGTCAATAAGAAAAAATAAATTGGTGTAATGGTAATTAATTTAAATTTGAAGACCCCTTTTTGTTATGTCAAGTAAGCAGGTACTTAACCCTTAGTGACTAATCAAACCTTTGTGGCTAAGAGGCAGAGGGTGTGAACTCTGTCTCCTGTTGATGACATAATAGGAAGGGTTTGGCTGAAACAAGAAGCCAATGTGTTTGTGTGTATAAAAGCAGAGTCCCAAAGAAGAGATGGTCAGAATCAAGAATTTTTTCTTCTGGTGGACTCCTGGTGGAGGAAGCAAAATTTTCAAAGCATCTAGAAGCTGGGCTGCTACTTGCTGGACTGAGAACTGAGTTGGAGTTTTCTATGAGACCAGAATCTGGTGAAGGCCGAAGTTGCTGCCCATAAGGCTGCCTGGAAGGCTGAGATTTCTTCTGGGTCCTAGGGCCAGCCAAACTGCTGGAGGACTGAAGAAACATGATCAGGATAAGACTTTGTTTGTTTGTGGCTTGGTTGATCTTGAGTTCCCAGCGACAGAAGTTGTAAAGGTTTTGACATGTGCTGGACCCTGTGAACTTCGGTTGTCAACAAGAACTGCGCAGTGGACTGGATGACAGACTGGGAGCTGTCTGCCCCTGAATCCAGGTGACAGTTTGGTGGATTCAGGTAGGAGCTGGGTCCATGGAAGGGATCCAGGGAATCTGAGAGACCACCCCGAGTCAAGATGAAGAAAAGGCTTCTCCTTGGATATTGAATGTGTGATGAAATTGAAGTTTACTAGAGACCTAGGGGTGGAGGGTTTGTGTAATTTTCTAATGATTGTATTCAGTGAGTAATGATACTTAGTGACTGATTGCTAGATAAGTTACTGATTAAGTTAACCTATGATTGCCCCATGAGTAGAAGATTGACTATTGTATTGTGAGACAACTGAATGAGTTAGGAGGCAAACCTCCTTAGGGATATCAGATGCTTATTCTTTTGTTCTTTGTTCTAAATACTGTGATCACTTTGGTGAAAACTATGTGGCCATTCTGATGTTAAGCTGTTGTGAACACTATATTGTGATTTTTTGCAATAAGATATAATGTTGTGAATATTATATTGTGATTTGTTGTGAATGTTTGCCTTGATTTGTTATGGAATAAATGGAGTGTTCACTATACTGTGTAATCAGAATCTTAAAAGCTGTTCACAGTAGCATTCTTTTGGGAAGCTGCTTGTGCATGGCATTACATAATGGCATAGTGGGCAGGATTATGAAGTATAGTACCTCTGTTTGTTCCAGGATCAAATAAGCAAAGGGGAAACAAAATTATACTTTTCAAAGATATGATGATTTACTTAGAAAACTCCAGAGTCAAATAAAAAAAATAAATGAAACAATAACTTCAGCAAAGCTGTAGGATATAAAATAAACCCACAAATCACCAGCATTTGTGCATGACACTAACAAAATCTAGGAGGAAGAAATAGAGAAATTCCATTTAGAATCACTACATATAAAACATTTGAGAGGACACCTGCCAAGACATACAGAGGAATATATGAACACATTTATAAAATACTCTTTAGACAAATAAGACATCTAAATAATTGGATAAATATTAGTTGTTTTGTGGACAATATGATGATATACTTAGAGAATCCTGGAGAATTGGGTAAAAAACTACTTGAAATAATAAACAACTTTAGCAAAGTTGCAGGATATAAAACAAACCCCCATAAACCATTGGCATTTCTATATATTACTAACAAAGCCCAACAGCAGGAGATAAAAAGAGAAAATCTATTTAAAGTTACTGTAGACATTATAAAATATTTGGGCATCTACCTGCCAAGAGAAACCCAAGGACTATATGAACACAATTACAAAACACTTTTCACACAAATAAAGTCAGATCTAAATAATTGGAATGACATCGGTTGCTTGTAGGTAGGCCAAGCTAATATGATAAAAATGCCAATTTTTACCTAAATTAATTTACTTATTCAGTAAATTACCAATCAAATCAGATTTATGGTAATCAAATTACTATACCAATCAAACTACCAAAAATTATTTTATAGAGCTAAAAAAAAATATCAAAATTCATCTGGAAGAACAAAAGTCCCACAATATCAAGGGAATTAATGAAAAGAAATGCTAGGGAAGGTGACCTTGCCACACCAGATATTAAATTGTATCATAAAGCAGCAATCATCAAAACCACTTGGTAGTGGTTAAGAAATAGAGGGGTAGATCAGTGGAATAGGTTAGGTACACAAAAGATAGTAGTCAGTGATTACAATAATCTACTGTTTGATAAACCCAAAGACCCCAGCTTCTGGGAGAAAAACTCACTGTTTGACAAAAACTGCTGGAGAAACTGGAAAATAGTATGGCAGAAACTAAGCATAGACCAATGTCTGACGCTGTACACCACGATAAAGTTCAAATGGGTACATGATTATAAAGGCTGATATTATAAACAAATTAGGGGAGCAAGGAATAGGTTAGCCATCAGATTAATGGAGAATGGAGGAATTTCTGACCAAACAAGAGGTAGAGAATATTATGAAATACAAAATGGGTAATTTTGATTACATTAAATTGAAAAGGTTTTGCACAAACAAAGCCAGTGCAACCAAGATTAGGAGGGAAGCAGAAACCTGAGAAAAATTTTTACAATTAGTGTGTCTGATAAAGGTCTCATTTCTAAAACATATGAGAACTGCGTCAAATTTACAAGAATGCAAGTCATTCCCCAATTGATAAATGGTCAAAGGATATGAACAGGCAGTTTTCAGAGGAAGAAATTAAAACTATCTATAGTCATATGAAAAAAATGCTCTAAATCACTATTGATTAGAGATGCAAATCAAAACAACTATGATGTATCATATCACACCTATCAGATTGGCTAACATGATAAAACAGGAAAATGATAAGTGTAGGAGAAAATGTCGGAAAGTTGGAACACTAATGCGTTGTTGGTGGAGCTGTGAGCTGATCCAACTATTCTAAAGAGCAATCTGGAACTTTGCCCAAAGGGCTATAAAAATGTGCATACCCTTTGACCTAGCAATACCACTTGTAGGCCTGTATCCCAAAGAGATCAAACAAATGGGAAAAAGACCCACATGTACAAAAATATTTATAGCAGCTCTTTTTGTGGTGGCCAAGAATTGGAAATTGAGGAGATGCCCCTCAGTTGGGGAATGGCTGAACAAGTTGTGGTATATGAATGTAATGGGACACTATTGTGCCATAAGACATGATGAGCAAGCAGGTTTCAGAAAATCCTGGTAAGACTTACATGAACTGATGCTGAGTGAGGTGAGCAAAACCAAGAGAACATTGTACACAGTACAGCCACAGTATGTGATGACTGATTTTGATAGATTTAGCCCTTCTCAGCAATGCAAGGACCTAAAACAACTCTGAAGTTCTCCTGATGGAAAATGCCGTCCAGATCCAGAGAAAGAACTATGGAGTCTAAACGCAGAGAGAAGCAGACTATTTTTGTTTTGTTTTATTTTTCTTTCTCATGGTTTCTCCCATTTCTTATCATTCTTCTATACAACATAACTAATGTGAAAATAGGAATGCTTAATAGGAATGTATATGTAGAACCTATATCAGATTGCATGCTGTCTGGGAGAAGGAGCGGGAGAAAACTTAAAACTTATGGAAGTGAATGTTGAAAACTAAAAATAAATAAATTTTAAAAAGAAATAATAGTTGCTTAGGGGTAGGCTGAGCTAATATAATAAAAAGGACCACATCACCTAAATTAATTTACTTATTCAGTACCATACCAACCAAACAACTAAAGGATTACTTTATATAGCTACAAAAAATATTTTTAAAAATTCATTTGGAGGAACAAAGTATCAAGAATATCAAGAGAATTAATGAAAAGGGGGGGAGGGGAAAGGAAAGAAACCTATCAGTACCATGTCTCAAACTATGCTATAAAGCTCTAATCATCAAAGCAGTTTGGTACTGGGAAAGAAATAGAAAGGCTGATCAGTGTAACAAATTAAATCTACAAGATACAGAAACAGACACATAATTTAGTGTCTGACAAACCCAAAGACCGCAGGTATGGGGGGTAAAAACTCACTATTTGACAAAAGCTGTTGGGAAAACAGGAAAGCAGTTCAGAAGAAACTAAGTAGAGACCAGCCTCTCATACCCCATAGCAAGATAAACTCTAAATGGGTACATGGCTTAGGCATAAAGGGTTACATCTTAAACAGATTAGAGGAATGAAAAATAAATTACCTGTCAAATCTATGGATAGGGGAACAGTTCATGGCTAAACAAGACATAGAGAGGATCACAGGAGACAAAATAGTTTTAATTATATAAAATTTAAAAGTTTCCACATAAACAGAATCAATCCAACTAAAATTAGAAATGTAGTAGAAAATTGGAAAAATCTTTGCAGCAAATTTCTCTAATAAACGTCTCATTTCTAAAATATATAGGGAACCAAACCAAATGTATAAGAACAAGAGTCATTCCCTAATTGATATATGGTCAAAGGATACAAACAGACAATTTTCAGGAATAAATCCAAGCTGTTGATAGCCATATGAAATACCGCTCCAAATCACTAATACTTAAGAGACTCCTGCTGGCACCACCCTGGTCACCCACCCTCCCCCTCATTCCAGCTTCTTCCCAGTGGGGGCCGCTGGGATCCCCGTGGTAGAGTTAGCACACTGCCCTTCCCATCAGACTGGTGACCTCAGCCCCAGCCCCCTCTGTGAAATGTCAGCTCACTGAGGACAGTCCCCAACCCAAGGCCTCGCCCAGGTAGATGCTTCATAAGTACTTTGGGATGGAATCATATGGCAAGCGGCCCTGGCCTTGAAGGTATTATGGGCTGTGTCCTCCTGCCTGGAGAATACAGACTATGGGCAGATGACCGACTCGTGCCTCTACTTGCCTGAGTGGTCTTGTTGGTGTACTCCAACACCAGGTCTTGGCTGAACTCTATTTTCCTGGCCCCCTCCTTGTCTTGAAGGATCTTCACTCCTGGGAGCATCTGGTCTGAGGGCAGCTTCTGGTAGGTAAGTAGCTCCAGGGACAGGGAGAAGGACACCTCTATCTGGAAGGATATGGCCCTACCTCATCACTGGAGCCAACACACCCTCCACCCTCCATATCCCTGCTTCCCATGGCAGGGCCGCAGCCAGGAGGCGACTGTGGGTTCAGCAGCCTCTCTCTTGACCTGTGTGAGGCTACACAGACAGGAGGCCAGGCTGAGGCCAGGCCAGCAGGCTTTCAGCAGTGCCTAGTCCTGAACATGGTGCAGACACTGCCTGGGCCTTCTGGGGCTGCTGCCTGCCATGTCCTGGACATCTAGGAAAATATGCTTCTGATGGGCTAATGGGGCCATCACTGGGGCCACAACCAAACCCACACCACCACATCAAGCTGTCAGTCAACAGCCTTGTACTAAGGTACCAGGCATTGTGCTAAGTGCAGGGAACACGCAGGCCCTGCCCCCCAGGAGCTCTATCCACTCAAAATGGACACAGTCCAAGCAGGGACAGTGGCAGAGGCCCAGGAACTCAGTCTGGAAGAAGGCTGGGTCCTGAGAGAGTGCCCAGATGGTGAGGAGCACATGCAGCAAGAGGCCGGGAGGCCTTGGAAGGCCTTGGAAGGCCAGACAGAGACAACCCAGCCTTTCAGAGCCACTTGGCTTTCTGTGATGTCCCCAGCTCTGCTCACTCCCCTCTGCAGCAGGCCCTACAGGTCTTGCCAGGCTCTCCCACTGGCTCAGTCCTTCCCTCAGTTCACAGCTCTGTCACTAGAGATGATGCCCTGTGCGGAATCAGACCCAGGGTCTGGCACAGAACCAGTATGAGAAGCTGTTTGGCTGGACTTGGTGTATTGGTTATAAGCATTTAGTTTTAAACTTTTTTTCTGGGGTCAGAAAAAGAAGAAAGAACAGAAACAAACGTTTGTTAATTGAAAAAAATAAAAGAAGTAATAGGAGAACCGCAAACAAGTGGGAGGGTTTTGATTTGATCTTGGAGGGGCCAGGCCCTGGCAGTCACTGAGCATGGGCGGCCCTGCACTTTCGGAGGCTGAGCAGAGCATGGGCCATGAGCAGGCCACAGCCGAGGTTGAGGAGGGAGGCTCGAGGGGGCCCCGCCAGTGAGGGGGATGGACATGGGACTGATGAGATCACAACAGATGGGCCAGGGAGAATGGCGAATGATAGAGGGGCTTGAATCTGGGGGACTGGGAGAGGGTAACGGAGAAGCCGAGAAAAGTCGGGAGACGTAGGGAAGAGAATCATTTCTGCTTGGTCTACGTTGAACTGGGCGTGTCTAGGGGGACATCTAGTTTGAGATGTGAGACCAGGAAAGAGGAAGGAGCCCAGGACAAAGGTTAGGGCCAGATCTGTCCATTTGAGAATTGTTAGCCTAGACCGGACCCTGGGCAGCTGATCAGATTCCCAAGGGAAGTAGAGGCAGAAGAGAAGAGG
This sequence comes from Pseudochirops corinnae, assembly GCA_028646515.1. Taxonomy (NCBI): domain Eukaryota; kingdom Metazoa; phylum Chordata; class Mammalia; order Diprotodontia; family Pseudocheiridae; genus Pseudochirops; species Pseudochirops corinnae. The sequence goes on along the minus strand of CM053590.1, from coordinate 3,198,857 downwards.
ACCAGGGCAGAGTCCTGAGGGACCGCTGTGGTCAGAGGGCAGGACCAGATGAGGATTCAGCCAAGGAGACAGAGGAAGAGGCGTCAGAGAGGTAGGAGGAGGAAAACAGGGGAAGGGGGCTTGGGGGAGAGGGGAAAGAGAGAAAGAGACCGAGACAGAGAGAGTTGGAGATAGGGAGACAGAGTAGGGAGAGAGACAGAGAGATGGAAAGAGAGAAAGAGAGTGACAGAGACAAAGAGAGAGAAGAGACAGAGAGTGAGTGAGAGAGAGGGAGAGAAAGATAGGTGAGTACTCAAAGCTCCCCAATGACTTTGGGTAGTTTTGGGGGGAGGATGAGGGCGGAAGCCAGGCTGTGAGGGGTGATGCAGGTGGTGGGGTTTCCTGATGAAGGTGCCTTTTCCAGGAGCCAAAGGACATGTATGTGGACAGAAAGGCCAATGAGGCTTTTTTAGAGGTGGTGGAGGCTGAGGGTATTTGTAGCAGGAGGGAAGTGGTCAGACAAGGGGAAGGACTGAAGATAAGGGAAGGAGCAGGGGGAGTGGGGGACCACTGTTGGAGGAGAGGGACACAAAGGGAGCCCTTGGGCAGGGAAGGGCCGGGATAATGGAAGAGAGGGGGCAGCACTGAGGAGGGAGAAGAAGGGGCACCCCTGGGTCTGAGAAGTAGGAGCGTGGGTCTAGGGGAAAGAGTGTCTGCTCCTCCCACTTAGGGAGGGCAGAAGGACTGGCTGGTACGAGAGGAGGAGGCGTAACAGATTTGTAATGGACCCCGTCAGAACAGCAGCGTGTGTGGGGAGGGTGGGGGGGAAAGGAGGCTTGTGAGGGGAGTCAGGGCAGGAGGACAGGGCAGTGGACAGTAGCAGTGACTGACCATAGGCTGGGGAGTAGAGAGAGAGGCCCAGGTGCCACCCTCACCAAGTGCATCCCATCGGGCAGTTTCCGCAGCTCTGAGCCTTGGCCTCTGAGACTTACTGTGCACTGGCCCCCTACCAGAGATTGACTTAGGCGACAGCCCCAGCAAGGTGCACCTGCTTCAGTGGGGCTGTGGGAGAGCTGGCATCTAGGCTCGATGCTCATCTCTACAGTTCCCCAGCCCCCCCAGAAGGTGAGAACCCCCATGGGGGGGCAGCAGGTGGTGTCCTCTCCCCCCACTCCAAGCCCCACACAGATGGGCAGCTGAGACTGGCCAGCAGGGAGCATGTGGTAAATTTCTAAAGCAGGGGCTGTATCTCCTGGTCACGGGCTGGCTAAGCCTGCCAAGCCATTCCCCCTGGGGAGCCCTCCCTGGCTTGGCCCAACCTGGCCTACCAGCATGTTCTGCTGAGGGCTGAGTACAAATTGATCCCCAGCTGGTTCCCCGTAGTCCTCCTCTTCCTCCTCCCTGTCCCAGATCCTCCGGTTGTATTCAGGATTGATCCCCGTGACAGAGAACGGGGGTGCCACCAGGAGCCCAAAGCAGTGCGCCATGTCCGTGAAGTTGTTCAGCTTCAGGCGGTGGGTGGTCACCATCTCGGTGAGCACCTAGAAGTCAGGCCACAGTGGGCGGGGGTGATCCCACCCCCAGAGCCCAGTCCAGCCCCTTCCCTCCACTTTATGGGCAGTTTGGCAGAAATCAGAGGGAGGCGGGGTGGGGGGTGGGGGAGAGGTTTGGGGGCTATGGGCAAGGGAAGTGTTGGGAGGCAGGACCCTGGACAGAGGAATCCTCCCACCATTTGGGAAGTCTCCTCTGCTGAGGGGCTGGGGCATTCTGCCTGAGGGCTGCCCTTTTCGGGATGGGGGGGGGGTCCCCATAGGGCTTGGATGAGTGTCTGGAGCCCCTCCCACACTCACTTACCCCAGTGAGCGGATTGGCTGGGATGAGGTCACTGGCCTGCAGGTAGAACACCATTCCACCATCATAGTCATGTTCAATGCTCAACCTGCCCCAAAGTCAAAAGCAGAGCATGGTCAGGACACCTTCTGGCAGCCCTGGCTGGGACTAGGGGTTTGGGAGTAGCAAAGAGGAAGGAGGACCTTCTCCCTCACTCAGTGCAGGCCATATCATCATGGCAGGTCAGAGCCCCCTTCCTTGTAGGCTGGGACAGGAGGGATGGGGAGGGGAGGGAGGGCAGAGGAGGATGCCCCCTCTCCCCCACTCACCGAGTGGGCCGAATAAGGCTGTGAAGGTCCAGGCGGAAGAGCTCAGCATCGAAGTTCTGTGGGCGCTTCACCTTTCCTGGGATCTCTTGAGCAATCTACCCCAGCCCAGAGATGCCAAGCCACCTCAGGCCAGGTTGCTTGCTGTGGCCAGGCAGGAGAAACCCTTTCCCTGCTGGTGTGCCCAAGGCAGGCTTCCCCTTAGCCTCTCCTGCCTTTGCCTGCCCACCCTGTTGCAGGGCCCTACAGGTTGGTCTTGTGGCCCACTTGGACCTGAGACTCACCTTGTTGTCCAGGCTCATGAAGCCCAAGGCATAGCTGTTACACACCCTCTTGCTGACAGACCCTGGTAGGACCATGGGTGTGAAGGAGACATGGATGAAGTTGCTTCCAGAAGCTGGAATTACCTGCCACACACAGACAGAGCTTAAGAAACAGCTGCTTGGTGAGACTCTGCCTACACAGTCACTGAATGGGGCCAGAAAAGAAGGCCCTAAACATGGGCCACCAAAGCAGAGGGTGCCCAGGACGGTGGCTTGGCTCTCATAAAGAGGCTGCCAGCATGGACAGAAGGGACACAAGCCAGCCAAGGGCCGAGCCCTGGCCTGGAGCCTTCCCACACCCTGCTGCCTCCTCTGAAGGCTCCCCACTGACCACATCACTGAGCTACGTCCTGGAGCTGACAGCCCTTGGAGGGAGGGAGGATGAGGTACAGTTTGGGGTGGGGGCCCCATGGCGGATGAGGCAGGTGGAAGTGGGGCAGGGAGGCCTGTGGCTGGGAGCCAAGGGGAGCTCACTCACCAGCTGCTTGGGAGTGATGGAGTAGGGGTTGTCAGAACGTACCCCATCGTGGGGCCGCAGGATCACTGAGATGATCTTGGGGTTCCCCTCGGCCATGAGTGGGGAAGGTTCTTCTTCACTCACCGTTCTGTTCCCGTGTTGCTTACAAAACAACCCCCCCCCCCATATGTGAGGCTTGGGGCCAGGTTAAGCAGAACTGGGGCCACCCTCCCACGGCTGGAGCAGAGATGACCTGACCACTTCCAGGCAGCTGGACACTGGGGGAGGGGAAGAGAAAAGGCCTGGGCCCAGAGCTCCCCACTCCCTCCCATCCTGGCTGGAGACCAGGCATGTCTTGGCTGGTCAGCCATGCTTCAGGCCTCTGTACAAGTCAGGCACAGCCATGGTCAAGGTTCTAGGCTGTCCCCTCTCTGGCCAGCCTTGTCAGCTCCCAAGGGCTTAGTGACCCCCAGCCCAGTCTCAGACCACACATGACTCCCCCATCTGTTGACTGGACCTCTGGGGTCAGATGTCCTTCAGGCATCTCCAAATCCAGAGCTTTCCCCCTAAGGCCATTGTTCCTGACCAACTCCTGTTTCTCCCTCCTCCCTCCCAATTCCCCACATTCAAGTCCTCCCCATCCCTTAGGCCTGTCTCCACTTACCCATTCCCAGAGCGGTAACAGGCTTCCAACTCTCATCCTCACTAGCCTGGGGCACAGCCAGACCTACACTAGCCTCCTGGAAGCGGCTCCCCATGGCCTCAAGGGTCTGGCTTTTCAAAGGCCATCCCTCATCTGGCTCCCACCTGCCTTTGTGGCATGATCCACCCAGAATTCCCCTCACAACCAGACTGGTTACCTGGCTCCTCCCTTCTCCTGCCTTGGCCAGGCTGTCCCCTGGGCTTGGAATCCATCCCTAGCTCTGCCAGTCCTTCCTTTCCTTCAAGCCCAGTGAAGGGGCCCCTCCTTTCTCCTCCCCCTGAGGCTTCCTCCTAGTTCAGCTGCCCCTCACTCCTTGCCTGGACAATTGCAGCGGCCTCTTTCCCAGCCTTCCAGCCTCCCAGCCTCAGCCTTCCCCTCCTTCCCCCAGCTGCCAAAGGTCTCTTCCTCAGCAGAGCTCTGACCACCCAAGCTCTCTGTTCAAGAAGCACCTGTGGCCCCCACTGCCTTCAGGCTAAACAATCAACTTCTCTGCTGGGCAGTGGGGTTCCAGACCAGCTTGCTGAGCCCAGCGGGTCCATGAGCCTTCTATCTCCAGCCTCTGCTTCTTGGCTGGCCTCACCTCCAACCCCTTGGTGGCTCAGCCCATGTGCCCCCTCCCAATTCCCTGGCCATTCCTTTTTTCTCACTTTGGGGTACAGGGAGACATGTTTCTCTCCTACTTTGTCCCGGGGAGCTCGGCACACAGCTTTCTGGATTGCCATCCAGGCACACCCCCTGAACCCACCTGGTGCCCCCTTGCTGGGGGAAAAGAGACACTCACAGCTTCCAAAGAGTTTGCACTGCCCAGGGAGGCAGAGGACTGATCAGAGCTAAGCACAAAGGAGGAATCGCTCGTGGGCTCTTCCTTGGAATCGAGCTCCACCCCGGCAGCATCCCTCAGAGGGAAGGGTGTCCCGTACACCACCAAGAAGTCTACTGGTTTGTCTTCACTCTCTTCCGGGTTATAGGTCTCCCAGTCTATCCTGATGTCTGCATCGTCAAACAGTTTGGAGGAGGGTGAGGTGGGCAGAGAGCAGAACAGTGAGAGGAAGGGAGAAGTGGGAGCCAGGACCACAGGGCCGGAGAGACCCCCAAGAAAACACCAGGAGTATCAAACAGGGACCAACGGACACTGGGTAATGGAGGAGGGATTCAGTGCTGGGGGGGAACTCCTGGCACTGGGGACCAGTGTGGGGGAGCTGCCTGGATCCCTGCATCTTTAACAAAGCCCAGTGTAGATATGTGGGAGCCACTATCACCCTAGGCAACATCTGGGGCTTTCCCCAGGACCAGTCTTGTCTTCAGACTCCCAGGGGAGATGGCAGAGAGTGAGAAATGAAAGCCTCATCAGGGCAGTGGCTCACCTTCAGCCAGGGTAATTCCCTCAGACTCTCTCACTTGCCCTGTGCTCCTAGGAATAACAGGGCCAACAGGGCTGGTCCTAAAAAGGGGGTTCCAGATCCCTCCCACTTCCCAGTCTCCTGGGGGTTCACAGGCCATAAACCTGCTGCCTCCCAGTCCACAGCTCCTGATATTGGCCAAGAAGGACTCTGATTGCAGGCAGAGACCTGGAAAGATGCAATGTGGCTAGCATCCCCAAGTTAGCATCTACATATAACCTGCTTGCATGGCAAAGAGCCAAAGTAAAGGCCTCCCAGGCACTGTACAGCCAAGTGATTCCCTCTCTAGAAAAGTAGGTCCAAAGGGGCTCAGGAGAGACACAGACGCTGAGGGATGTCTGCCCAAAATAGGCAGGGACAGCCGCAGAAGAAGGAAAAACCCTTGTACTTGGGGTGGAGTTGTGGCTCAGCCATGTGACTCTTTAGAAGAAGTCTCTAAGGGGAAATTGGTACTTCTGGCCTTGGCATCCTAGAGCACCAGAGGAGGCATATGCTCAGAAAGCAGACCACTGGGATCTCTGGGGGAGAGGACAGGTCCTGGACAGGCCATTCAAGCTTCTATTCCCTGAATGTACAATGAGGGGGGCTAGACAAGGTGATCTGGGCCCTCGAACTCTAAAGAGTCTGAGGGTCACTCCTCTTTCCCAGGCCTGGGGACCCTGCCCACCAGGGAAGCAGGCCCTTTGGCAACTACCAGGCATGACTGCACACGTGTGTGCACACACACACTTATGCATGTCCACACGCATGCACCCAAACTGACACAAAGCGTGTGGGTGGGCCGTGCCTGGCCCTGGGACTTCCCTGCCCACCTCCACCTGCATGCCCCTCTGCTCCCAGCCTGGTACCTTGCATTGCCCGATCATGGTTTATGTCTTTTCTCTCCAACTGGTCTACAATCTCAAGAGCAGAGACCAGGTCTTAGACATCTTGGTCTCCCCCACAGCAGCTAGCACAGTGTCCTGCACATACAGTAGATTCTCAGTAAATGTTTGTTGATTTACTGATTGAAAGTCTTACCATAAGGACTGGAGTTATTCAGACGGAGAGTGCGGGAGACAATATCTCCTCCAGAGATCTGAGTGCCAAACCTGGGAAGGGAGGAGATAGCCCCTGGCTCAGCAGCTGCCCAGGGCCAGCCTGGGGAGCGGGCCCAGGGAGAAGGGGCCAGGCCTGGCCAGGGGCTTGGGCAATGGGCAGCCAGGGACTCCAAGGAATCTCAAGTGGCTCCATGGAGTCAACAGGCCAACAGTGCCAAGTCTGGGCTCTGGATGGAGAGGAAGTACTGATGCCCGGTCTGGTTCTTCTCCAGTAATGACCTCAACTAGAAACTAAGTAACCCCCTTGGAAGGAAGAAGAAAAGGCCAAGTTTAAAGCCCCTTGGAAGGAGGGAGGCATGGCAGACCAGGACAGAGCCAGAGCAGTGGAAGATTGACCATGATCCTGCCAACAGACTCAGCAGGAAGGTTGCAGACAGGTCTGCCTGGGGCTCACTGGAACACAGTTGCCTACTCTAAGCCCTGATCTGGGGTGGCTTCTCCTGCCCTGGGATGGTGGCCCCTGGGAAGTACCTGATGACTTGGTCCTGCGGAGGCTCGTCAGCCAGGTGGGTAGTCCTAAACAACGTGATGGGGCAGCCCACCACACCCATGTGGACCAGAATGATGGTTGGAGGCAGGTCTTCCACCTAGGCACAAAGGCCACATTCAGATTGTATAACAGAGCTCCCATCAGGCAACTTCCCTTCTTTCCAGGGTCTCCCCTCGCCTCTCCCAGACCAAATCCTTTGGTGGGGTGATAGACAGGGGAAAGGATGATGGGCCTGGAGGCAGAGACCCTAGTCCAAATTTCAGCACAGCCATTTGCTATGTGGCACAATGCTGGCAAATTTCTCTCCTTCCCTGGAGCTGGGTATTCCTCCCTCCCTCTCTGCCTGGCTCTCATATACCTACCAGTCTGGACTCCCAAACGCCTGGGGATTGTCACACTCTGGAAATCCTGCTTACCCTTCCCAGCTCAGCTCAATGGCCCTTTGGCAGCTGGGTAGCAGTTAGAGTGAGGGTGACATGAGTTCAAATCCTGCCTGCGGCACATACTACCTGTGGCCCTGAGCCATAGCCTGCCACATCTTTGGGCTTCAGTCTTCCCTCTGTAACCGTAGCCTCCAAATGAGAACCCCACCCTTGCAAAGTACTCTACCAACATTACAGCACTGCAGAAGTGTGTGCTTTCTGCACTAAGGGGACTGCCCTGCATACGGGAGTCATCGTCTGGCCCCACAGGAGAGTGACTTCTGGGCATCAGCATTACTGCAGGCATTGTCACCCCTGAGGGTGACGCCGTTCCCCCTGAGGACCAAGGAGTGGGAATGTGAAGCCAGGAGGCTTCTGCTGGGAGCAGCAGGGTATGCTCTGCTCTCAAGGGGCTGCGCTCTGCTCAGACGCATAAGACAGGACTGGGTGCCCCACCCCCCCCAAAGAAAAAAGACTGACAGATTCACTTTTTTGTTTTTTTATTAATATCTTTAGTTTGACATCACCTTTGCTTCCAAAGAGATTCACTTTTCTCCTACTCAAAGAGGGCCTTCCTTGGTAACAAAAAACTGAAAGAGGGGAAAAGTCATTCAAAACTAACCTGGAGGGGGAGTGGCCAAGTGGTGCAGTGAATAGAGCCCTGGCCCTGGAGTCAGCAGGATCTGAGTTCAAATATGGCCTCAGACACTTAACACCTACTAGCCATGTCACCTTGGGCAACTCACTTAACCCCAATTGCCCTGCCTTCCCACTTTCAAAAAAAAAAAGAAAAAGACAAAAAAAAAAAACTAGCCTGGGACCTCCAATACCTGTAAAAATAATGACCCTATACAAATTTTAGAGCTACAGAGCCCTGACAGGGCAGCCTGACAGGCTGACAGGAAGGGTCTATCACACGCAGGCTGGGAGCCAAGCACAGTCCTGTGGGAACTGCACTGGTTTGGGACAGCCCAACCAGCAGCCCAGATTGGCTGGAGCAGACTTCAGGAGAGTGAGTCGCTGGCAGCTGTGGTGGTTTCCTGACTTCTCAACCCACAAATGTGAAGAAGAAAGTAAGAAGTCAGTAGGGAACTCTGCTGGAACTGGATGAGAGAAGAGGGCAGTCTGGCCCCTGCCCCTGGGGCAATAGAGTTGGTGGCAGCATGGCAGCTGCAGGTGCTGCCACATGGCTGCCTCTGGAGCTCCTGGCCTGCAGATCGTAGGGGGACCAAGCAACCGTTCAGAGGGTAATTGCTCTTGCTTTGACCTGCTTGGATCTGGATCCTGGGGCAAGGAACACTAGTGTGCCAGAGCTTGTGGTGGGTTTAGAGAGGGCACCCTCCTCATAGCTCTGACAACAGCTGTGTCAGAAATTTGGGACACAGCTCTCTCCACTCTGGAAGCAGAGTTCTTCCATGGCAAAGAGCTCAAAATCCAAGTAATTGGCTGCCAAGATGAACAAGCAGAGAAAGTGCCATCAGACCACAGAATCTTTTTTGGGGGGGAAAAAGAGGATCAAAACATAGAACCAGAAAAAGACAACAAAGTCAAAACTTGTGCATCAAAAGCCTCCAAGAAAAATATGAACTGATCGCAGGCCATAGAGGAGCTCAAGAAGGATTTTGAAAACCAAATAAGAGAAGTGGAGGAAAAATTGGGAAGAGAAATGAGAATGATGCAAGAAAATCATGAAAAGAGAGTCAACAACCTGACTGAAAAATACAACACTTTAAAAAATAGATTAACTCAAATGGCAAAAGAGGCCCAAAAAGTCAATGAGGAGAAGAATGCCTTAAAAAAGCCAAATTGCCCAGATGGAAAAAGAATTTCAAAAGCTTTCTGAAGAGAATAATTCCTTCAGAACTAGACTGGAGCAAATGGAAGCAAATGACTTTATGAGAAATCAAGATACTATGAAACAGATCCGAATAAAT
>CM053590.1:3172462-3189393 GCA_028646515.1 Pseudochirops corinnae | reverse complement strand
AAAAATAGAAAGCAATGTGAAATATCTCCTTGGAAAAACCACTGACCTGGAAAATAGATGTAGGAGAGACAATTTAAAAATTTTTGGACTTCCTGAAAGCCATGATCAAAAAAGGAGCCTAGAAATCATCCTTCAAGAAATTCTCAAGAAAAATTTCCCTGATATTTTAGAACCAGAAGGCAAAATAGAACTTCAATGAATTCACCGATCACCTCTTGAAAAAGATCCCAAAAAGAAAACTCCTAGGAATATTGTAAACAAATCCCAGAGTTCCCAGGTCAAGGAGAAAATATTACAAGCAGCCAGGAAGAAACAATTTGAATATTGTGGAAACACAATCAAGATAACACAAAATCTAGCTGCTTCTACATTAAGGGATCGAAGGGCTTGGAATATAGTATTTTGGAGTTCAAAGGAGCTAGGATTAAAACCAAGAATCACCTACCCAGCAAAACTGAGTATAATGTTTCAGGGGAAAATATGGTCATTCAATGAAATAGAGGACTTTCAAGCATTCTTGAAGAAAAAACCAGAGCTGAACAGAAAATTTGACTTTCAAATACAAGAAACAAGAGAAGCATGAAAAGGTAAACAGGAAAGAGAAATCATAAGGAACTTATTAAAGCTAAACTATTGACATTCCTAAAGGGAAAGACCATATTTGTAACTCATGAGACTTTTGTCAGTATGAAGATAGTTGAAGGGATTATATGTGTATATATATATGTATATGTACGTATATATGGACGGATAGGTGGGTATAGGTGTGTGTATATATGTGTGTGTATATATATATATATATATATATATATGTGCACATATATACATAGATTGAGGGCACAGGGTGAGTTGAATGTGAAGGAATGATATCAAAAAATAAAATTAAGAGGTGAGAGAGGAATATATTGAGAGAAGGAGATGGGGAGAGAGAGAATGGGATGGATTATTGCAAATAAAGGAAACAGGAGAAGGCTGTTACAATGGAGGGAAGAGCAGGAAGGTGAAAGGGAACGAGTCAACCTCACTCACATTGGATTTGTCTTAAGGAGGGAATAACATACACACTCAATTGGGTATCTTACCCTACAAGAAAGGATGGGGAAGGGGATAAGAGGGGGGATGACAAGAGGGAGAGCAAACTGGGGGAGAGGGCAGTTAGAAGCACTTTTGAAAAGAGACAGGATCAAAGGAGAAAATAGAATAAGTGGAGGGTGGGATAGGATGGAGGGAAATATAGTCTTTCACAATATATCTACTGTGGAAACGTGTTGTGTAACTACACATATACAACCTATATCGAATCACTTATCCTCCCAGTGGAGGTGGGTGAGGACGGAAAGAGGAAAAGAATCTGGAAATCAAAGTTTTAAAAACAAATGTTAAAAAATTGTTTTTTACATGCAACTGGGAAATAAGATATACAGGTATTGGGGTATAGAAATCCATCTTGCCTTACTAGAAAGTAAGGGGGGGACCTGGGGGGATATAAAAGAAGGCAGATTGGGGGAAGGGGTATTCAGTAGGCTTGCCACCTTGGGGTGGGGTGTATCAGAGAGATGAGAAGAAAATCTGTAACTCAAAATCTTTGGGAAATGAATATTGAAAACTTAAAATAAACTTTAAAAAAAAGTTATCAGTCATAGTTTAAAAAAACCAAAAAACCCTCAAAAAACCCACCTAACCTGAACAGAGAAAAAGATGTCCCCCATGTCTGCAAAGATGGGAGTGGAGTCTGTGCTGTGTCACCTTCTCTTCTCTCCAGGTTTTCAGGACACCTGCCTCTCTGTATGCTCTCTCTCTCTCTCTCTCTCTCTCTCTCTCTCTCTCTCTCTCTCTCTCTCTCTCTCTCTCTCCCTCTCTCTCTCTCTCTCTCTCCCCCTCCTGTCTCTCTCCTCCCTTCATCTCTCTGCCTTTGTCTCTCTTTGTCTCTTTCTCTCCCCTCTTTTTCTCCCTCTCTGTCCTTCCTCTCTGTCTCTGTCTCTTCTCTGTCCCTCCTCTGTCTCTGTCTCCTCTCCCTCTCCCTCTCTCTGTCCCTCCTGTCTCTGTCTCTCAATGTCTCTGTCTTCTCTGTCCCTCCTCTCTGTCTGTCTCTTTCTGTCTCTCTCTCTCCTCCCTCTCTCCCTCTCTCTGTCCCTCCTCTCTGTCTCTGTCTCTTTCTCTCTGTCTCTCTCTTTTTCTCTCCTGGTTCTTCTCTTCCTTCTCTAATGGCTCCTCCTCAGTCTCCTTTGCAGGATCTTCCTCCAGACCACAGCCTTTAACCGTGGGTGTCCCTCAGGGCTCTGGCCTGGGGTCTCTTCTCTCCTTCCTCTACAGGGATCTCATCAGCCTCCCCTGGACTTAATTCTCTCTGTGAAGAGAAGTTTCAGATCTATGGGCTAGTCCCTAACTCTCTCCCAGTCTCTGGTCTCAGATCTCCAACTATCTCACAGACATCTCTAACTGGATGTCCAGCAGACATCTTACACTAGCTGTGTCCCAAACAGACCTCGTTCTCTTTCCCTGAAAAGCTCTGGCTCCCAGCTTCTCTTTACTACCCAGAGCCTTAGCATCCTCCCTGACCTCTCACTCTCACAACCTAGGAATCATCCCTGGCTCCTCACTCCCTCTAGCTGCTCCCACCCCCCCCCCCCCATCCAATCTATAGCCAAATCCAGTCATTTCTGCCTTCATGGCATCTCTCTCCAGGATGCCCCTGACAGCCACCTCCTTGGGGGAAGGTCCCCATTATGTTGCATTCAGACTCTTGCCTGCTGGCTGGTCTGACTGCCATGAGCCTCTTCCCACTCCAGACCCTCCTGTAGGCAGCTACCAAAGTGATCTTCCTGAGGTGTGGGTCTGGCCCTGTCCTTCCTCCCCTCCCAGCCGTTCCTGATGAGCTCCAGGGTCAGACACAAGAAGCCCCTTCCTACTTCTGCAGCCTTCTTTCCCCTTCTAGTCTGTGACCCAGCTGCCGGACAAGACTCCCGCTCTTCTTCCTGCATCCTGGCTCCCCTGTTTCCTTCAAGGCTTAAGCCAAGTCCTGTCCTCTAGAAGAAGACATCCTTCTGCTCAGTCCTCCTCCGGCTCAGCGCCCGTCCAGGCTTGGTTTCTGCCTGTGGTCCCCTCTACTGGGCTGTGTGCCCCTCCAGGGCATCCCTGCAGGCGCCCGGGGCCGGCCCAGAGCAGGCACCTCTTTGTGAACTAAGGATCTCCACGGCTTCTGCTTGTTTTTGCGGTCCTTTGCCTTCTCATTGTCAGAGATCCTCCGCTCCTCTGCTCCCTGTCCTTGGCCTTGGTCCCCTCCCGTCTCTGTGCTTCCCAGTGTGCATTCATTACCAGCCCCCGCCCCGAACGCTAATTGAACCATTCCCCAGTGGATGGATGAAGATGACGATTTTATTTCTAGTCTTTGCTACCAAAAAGTGCCGCTCTGGCCATTTTTGTGCCTGGATGGGGCCTCGGGACATTGGTCTGTATACTTGCGGACACAAAATGATGCACCAGTCCCGGGAAGGAGTAAGGATCTTGGAATCACAGGAGAGGCTGCAGCTGGGGCTACCTTGCCTCATGGGATTCTCAGCCATCTTATCTCGGAACGCTCAAAGGAAGGTCATTTCCATTGCCCTCCGCCAGCATCTCTTTCAGAAGATGAAGAGGGAGAGGAGTTATCTAAAGAGCCAGACGAGAGCCTCTACTAGAGCAGGCCAGGTCATACAGTGAGAGCTGGTGACCTCAATGTACCTGCTTCTCTGGGATGGTTCCTTTAAAAAGGGCATTGCAAGAGGCAGAATGAAGCGGGGAAAGGAGCAGAAAGCAGTGAGCCGCCCATCAATCTCCGATCAATCTTTTCTTCAGTCACCTCTGACTCTGAGGTTTTCTTGGTAAAGGCCTCCAGTAGTTTACTATTTCCTTCTCCAGCTCATTTTACAGACAAGGAAACTGAGGCAAACAAGGTTAAGGGACTAGCCCAAGGTCACACAGTCAGTGAGTTTCTGAGGCTAGATCTGAACTCAGGAAGACGAGTTTTCCTGACTCCAGGCCCAATACTGTTCACTGCACACACACCAGCCTAAAATTTGATCAAGAAATTCAAGGAAAAAATCATAGTGAACTATTTTTCCAGCCCAATACAGCATAGGGGGACAGGAAAAGAGATCTGGGGATCAGGTCCAGCTTCCAGGGACACAAAAAACCAAGGCAGGAAGAGATCCCTGAGCTGGAGCTGCAGGGGGGACCTGGTGCCCTGTCACTAACTAGTTCTGGGTCCTACGCCCAGGGCGGACTGAGGAAAGTCCAGGGCCTAAGAGTGAGAGGCTGAGGGGAATGGTCAGGGGCTCTAGCTGTCTGCTGAGCAAGAACAATTCAGAAGCAAAGGCAGCTGTGTGGCCTGGAGCCTGGGAGCAGAATGGAGCTCAGGCTGAAGCCGGCAGGGGAATGACCCAAGGGCAGGCCTCCCATGAGTCCAGCAGCAGTCTGCTGAAACTGCCCACCAAGGACAAGCTGACCAGTGACGTCCTGCTCAGACCCAAAGCTGGAACTCATAGAACTTGGACAAAGACTGGACCCTGCATCACATCACTGGAAGCACGGATGGCTTGGAAACCTGAGCCTGAGCTGAGATCCCGAAGAAGCCAACACTCACCACCACAGCAAAGCGGCAAAGATGCACAGGACAGAAGCGCCTCCCAGGCCGGGAGAATGAGCAAACGGGAAAAGAAGCCCGCCAGGAGGATGGTGCTGGGGCACAGCCAGGCGGCCAGCCTTCACGCGGCTCTTCAAGGATTCCCCCGCTGCTCTTCCACAGGCATCTCATTATTTTTCGGAGCTTTATAAGACAATTCTTTGGTAGTTTGACAGGCACAGCCGCGAACGGGCAGACTATTTTGCTTGTTGGTATCCAATGAGTGTCTCTCCAGGGGCTGAGGGCTGTCTTTAGCTGGGTTCATGCAGTTCCTTTGCGTCCTGCAGCTAAACTCAGAATCTTGTTATACTGTCTGCGGTTATTTTAGATGGGATTTCTCTGTCTCTTTCTGTTGGGTTTGTTGACGACGTATAGAAAGGCCCATGATTTATGTGGTTTGTTTTATATCCTGCAACTTTAGTAAAGCTGTTAATTGTTTAATACATGATTATTCCATTCCGTTCCATCCAAAGGTTTAGGAACTCTGATGAAGACAATAACCAAACTCCTTCAGGTGACGGAATTAGACAGCACACTGGGGCCCATCAGTATCTCTACCCAGACAACTCGGCTCTGGCTAAGGTGGGGGCTTGCTTAGCCATGTCTGTGTAATGGGTTTTGTTTTTCTTGTTGTCTCAGTGGAGTTGGGGTGAAGAGAGGAAAGGAAGATGGGAGGGAGACAACACAGATGTAAAAAAAAATTTTTTTAAAAGAAAGGACCTGGAAGGCACTGGTCATAGCAAATACTAAACTCTCATACTCAAATGGGTCTGTGACCTTATCACAGTTCAGAATTCCCTACCAACAGTCAGACTAACGAATCCCTGCGTCCTCCAAAGTGACTCTTGTCCATGTCCTCCACCAAATTCCCCGCAAAGTGCTGCTCCATGTGCTTGAAGACCTCCCTCTCTCCCTCCGTGTCTCCCAGGCACCCCTGGAACACTGCCCATCTGCATCCCTCCACCTTGCCCTCCCACTGGCCCATCCTTTACAGGTTCCCCCCACCCCCCAGTCTCCTTGGCTCCTCACTGGTTCTCCAGTGTGCCTTGCTCACTCCCACCATGGGCCAGCCACTCCCTACCTTGCAGATGAGCTGATCATGGTAGTCTCCCCACATGTTGCTACATGCCATGATGTCAATGGTCAGCTTCTGGAAGCCATCCAATGTCCCCTGGGAGACGTGAGGAAAGAAGGCGGCTCCTTTCCCTTCGGACAAGAGAGTTTCCATACAGTCTAGGAAGAGAACAGTGCAAAGGGAAGGCTCAGCATCCTCCCCAGAAAAGAGGCCAAAGTTCCCAGGCTGGATCCCAGATCCAGAGCTGGAAGGAGCCTTGGCAGACACGACTTGCCCCAGAAGGCTCAGAGACCCCAGACCTCCTTCGGGACGCGGCTGCCGGCTCAGCCAGCAGCACATTTGCCCGTCTCGTTCAGACTAGACTTTCCTTGGATTTGCTGCTGCAGCTTGAAGCCCGCACGCTGCCTACGCAGTCAGCTCCGGAGAACTCGGACTTGTCCTGGTGGCAGCTCCTGCAGCTCATCCCCCTGCCCTCTGTCCAGTTCCCTGCTACCCACGCTGCTGATGGAGCCAGAGTCTGGAGAAGGCCGCTGAGGCCGCCGCTCGGGGCTCCCTGCCCTCAGAGTACCAGAAAGCGCAGTTTGTCCTGCGTCTAGCCCGGCCCCTGGCAATGCTGGCTTTCTTTGTAAGTGGATCTGTAACTGGGAATGAGCACAGAGCTTGCTCACTGTGGGAAGTGACACTATGAGCAGAAGGCACCACATGTGTGCTCAAGGAAGCGAACTGGCATTTATGAAGCGCCTACTGTGTGCCAGACACTCATTATTCTACTCCATCCTCACAACAATGGAGGCAGGTGCCGTATTATCATTTCTAAGTGACTTGGCCAGGGCCGCACAACTAGAAACCATCAGAGGCCAGTCCTTTGGACCCCAAACCCAGACCGAGGCCAGAGTGCCGCCCAATCAGACGTCGCTGGGACTGAACTTCTTGCCTCTGGACTCACCGTTTGTTTCTTCATCCTTTACAATGGAATTCTTCAGAACAGAATGAAAAGAACCCTTAGTGGGCAGCTGCTGCAGGGGATGGAGCACTGCGCCTGGTATCAGGAAGGTCTGAGCTCAAATCCAGCTTCAGACACTTCCTACTGTGTGACCCTGGCCAAGTCACGCCACGTGTCTGCCTCAATTACCCGCTTTGTAAAACCAGGATCAGAGAGTCCGCCCTCGGTCCTCCCCGAACCCCCTCCCCGCCGTGGCCGTGAGCTCACTGGGAGGGGCCAAAGAGGTAAGGTTTGCAAGGCGGTCCGCCAGCTTAAAGCGCTATATAAAGGCTGTCATACTGCAGCAGCAACAAGAACGACGCCCGCGGCTTCTGTCCGCACAAGTCTTGTGAGGGAGGGAGCGCCAACCCTGCGCCCCATTCTACAGGTGAGGAAGCCGAGGCTCCGAGGAGTGAAGCAGGCAGCCTCTCCCTGCAGGGCCCTCCCGAAGGCGCAGGGGCCGCAGAACCCTCCAGGAGGCCGGAGGGACGCCGGACTGGCCATGTCTCAGGGAGCGCATGCCTGTGTCCTCCCAGACAAGACAAATGGCCCCTCCTGGGCTGAGGTCTGGGGCCGCCCAGCTGGCTCACTGCCGCCAGCCGCTGCTCGCTCCCCACTGTGCCCTAGGCTCCAGAGACAGGCGTCCGGCACGCCTGGGGCAGGACAGGGGGCCTCGTACCTAGACGCTCCCTCCTGGCCATGTGGTTTGCGATCCTCACTGAATGTCTCATGGCAGGTGGTACATCAGGGCTTAAAAAAGAGAGAAGAGAAAGCGCGGTCAAGGCAGCCACTGGCGTCCACTGTCCCATCGGCAGCTTTGGGGGTCACTGCTCTTCCCCCGGGAGGTTTTGCCCAAGCAGGGCAGCCCAGGACTAACTCCCTTCCCTTACGTGTCCACGCTCCCAGGGACCAGAGCTCCCATCTCCCTCCCCCAGAACAGGGGAGGAACCCTTCTCACTCTCTGGGCCCCTATCTGTGGTCAGGCTCTGGTGCTGGGCTCTCACAGCCCTGGAGAGACCAGTCTTTTTACCTGTTAGTCTCCTTGGCCTGCTTTCCAGGCCCATTCCACTGAGGCTCAACTGGGTTCTATACCTGGCTCCCAGTCCCTGATCCCTGGACACACACAATGCCCAGCTGTCCGTAGACCACCCACATGCTCCCCCTTCATCCCACAAGTGCATGGAATGAGGGACGTGTGAACAATGGCAGCTGACCACCCCTGCCAGCACATGGAGCCAATCCACAGGTCTCCTCCCCATCACCCAGGGCATTGTCAACCCAATGAAGTTTGTGATAAAGAGCCATTCTGGAGGCTAACACCACGGTGAGGGTGTGTGCAGCCTGCTCTGCCTGAAGAGACCAAAAGGCCATCAAACTGTCACCAGGGATTCCTCCAAAGCCCAAGAAAACATCCTGGAACAAAATACTTCCTCTTCCTTCTCAAGACTCACACAATTTTGGGTTTAGTCCAGTGAGCGTCAAGGAGCACCATAGCCCCAGGTTAAGACTGGGAAAGTAGGGGATGCATGACACAACGTGGAAAGGTGGAGAAAGACTTACAGCTTCGGTTTTTTGTCCCACATTTCTTCAGTGACTCCAAAATAATCAAATTCCAGGGAAAAGGATGCTTTTATTGCGGAATTGTTGGTCAGGATCAGCTGCCGCTTCAGTAGATACTTCAACGGAACATTCGAGCCAAAGTCCAAGCAGAGATCCTGAGGACTGCCTGGCTCCTGGTCCTCACTGAAAATAGAAAGACCATCCCATGGGCCATCTGATGGACAATCCTATCTCCGAGACTTGGACAGACTCATTCCTTTGGACCCCAAACCCAAGAGCCTCGGAAATAGCAGCAGATCCCTTGAGACCCCAGGCCCTGCTCTGCTCCCATCCCCTCCAGCCCTCATGAAATGGTAGAAACTCTGGGGGGATGTAAACTGGCAACAACCTCTCCAGGTGTGGCAGCTCCTATACCCTGAGCTGCCACAGCCACTGAGGACCCAGAAAAAAAGTTTTCCACACCACAGTCCTCAGCAGTGTCAAATAGTTTTAACGCAAGAAATGGATTGGATATGTCTTCACATGCATAACTGATATATTTCACATATATATATGTATATACACACATATATATGGAGAGAGAAAGAGAGAGAAAGAGAGAGTTTGCTTTCTCAAAAGGTGGGGGAGAGGCAGGAGAGGGAGAGAAAGGATTTAGAACTCAGA
The DNA here is from genome assembly GCA_028646515.1 of Pseudochirops corinnae. Classification (NCBI taxonomy): domain Eukaryota; kingdom Metazoa; phylum Chordata; class Mammalia; order Diprotodontia; family Pseudocheiridae; genus Pseudochirops; species Pseudochirops corinnae. Next base: position 3,180,453 of record CM053590.1, on the reverse strand, counting down.
ATTAAAAAAAAAATTAAAATGTAATTGGCAGGACCAGATGGATTTCCAAGTGAATTCTACCAAACATTTAAAGATCAACTAATTCCAATATTAAATAAATTATTTGGAATAATAGGCAAAGAAGCAGTCCTACCAAACTCCTTTTATGAAACAAATATGGTGCTGATACCTAAACCAGGAAGAACAAGACCAAAGACAATCATAGACCAATTTTGCGAACAAATATTGATGCAAAAATCCTAAATAAAATAAAACACTAGCTAAGAGAGGACAACAATATGTCACTTGTGAACTAGTGAGATCTATACCAGGAATGCAGGAGTGGTACAATATAAGGAAAACCATGAACATCATTGATTGAATCAATAACAAAAGCTGTAAAAATCATGTGATTGTTTCCGTAGATACAGAAAAAGCTTTTGACAAAGTGCAACATTCATTCTTATGAAAAACTTGAAAGCAGAGGTATGAATGGAATTTTCCTTAAAATGATAAGTATCTCCCTAAAACCATCAGTAAGAATTATCTGTAAGGGTAATAAGCTAGAAAACTTCCCACTCAGATCAGGAGTGAAGCAAAGATGCCCATTGTCACCACTATTATTCTGTATTGTCCCAGAAATGCTAACTATAGCAGTAAGAGAAGAAAAGGAAATGGAAGGAAAAAGAATGAGCAATGAGGTAATAAAACTATCTCTTTTTGCAGACAATATGATGGTATATTTGGAAAATCCTAGAGATTCAACTGAAAAATTAGTCGAAACAAGAATTTAGCAAGGTAATGGAATACAAAATAAATCCACATAAGTCATCAGTATTTCTATTTATCAGCAACAAAGTCCTGCAAGAAGAGACAGGAGGTATTTCATTTAAAATAACTGTATGCCTGCCAAGACAAACTCAGGAATTTTATAAACATAATTATAAAACTCCTTCTATACAAATAAAATCAAAGTTAAATAACTGAAGAAATAGTAACTGTTCATGGAAAGGCAGAGTCAATATAATAAAAACGACATTTTACCTAAACTAATCTGCTTATTCAATAAAATCCCAGTTAAAGTACCAAAAGTTATGTTACTGAATAGGAAAAAATAATAATGTAAAGGAAGGAGATCTTGCACTGTGAGATCTTAAACTATATTATAAGTGATTATCAAATTGGTAATTATCAAAATTATCTGGTATTGGCAAAGACGCAAAAAGAAGAACCAGTGGAATAGAGGAGGTATACAATACATATTTGTAAATGATTCCAGCAAGCTTGCATTTCATTAATGCAAAGATCTGAGCTTTTTGGATAAAAACTCACTATTTGCTAAAAAAAAAAAAATTTTGGGAAAACTGGAAAGCAGTGTAGCAGAATCTTGGTATAGACCAATATCTTACACCCTTTACCAAAATAAGGTCAAAATGGATACGTGGCTTAGGCATAAAAGGCAATATCATAAGTAAATTAGAAGAGCATAGAACATGTTCCCTATCAGACTTATGGATCGGAGAAGAGCTTATGAATAAACAAGAGATAGAGAGCACGGGGGATGTGAAATGGATAATTCTGATTACATCAAATTTAAAAGTGTTTATACAAATAAAACCAATGTAGCCAAGATTAGGAGGAAAACAGAAAATTGGGGAAAATGTTTGATAGACACTTTCTTGGATAAAAGCCTCATATCTTAAATATATAAAGAATTGAGTCAAATTTATAAGAATATAAGTCATTGATTGGGGGAGGAGTTATAAAATGGGATGGATGTTTTGAGGTGCTGGGTAGGGGAAAGATGGGGAGAAAATTTGTAACTCAAAATCTCATGGAAATAAATGAATGATGTAAACAAGAAAATAAATTAATTAATTCATAAAAAAGTAAAAAAAAAAAAAAAGAATATAAGTCATTCCCCAATTCATAAATGGTAAAAAGATATGAACAGCCAGTTTTTAGAAGAAATCAAAGCTGTATAGAGTCATATGAAAGAATGCGCTAAATCATTATTGATTAGAGAAATGCAAATTAAAATAACTCTGAAGTATCATCTCATGCCTCTCATATTGACTAAAATGATAGAAGGGGGAAATTGTGATACTAATTCACTATTGGTGAACTGTGAATTGATCCAACCATTTTGGAGAGCAATCTGGAATTATGTTCTCCAGATTATAAAACTGTACATACCCTTTGACCCAGCAATACCACTATGAGGTCTATTTCCCAAGGCAATCAGGGAAAAAGGAAAACAACCTATATGTTCTAAACTATAGTAGGTCTCTTTGTGGTGGCAAAGAATCAGAAATTGAGGGGATGCCTGTCAACTGGGGAATGGCTGAACAAAGTGTGGTATGTGATCGTGATGGAATACTACTGTGCTGTAAGAAATGACAAGCAGGTTGATTTCAGAAAAACATGGAAAGACTTTGTAATAGTAATGAAATTTGAAGATCCCTTTGTATTGCCAAGCTAACAGGTACTTAGCACTTAGTTTCAAAGTAAGCCTCTGTAAAGAAACAGAAGATATGAACCCTTGTTGCACACATAACAGGAAGGGGCTGAACAGGGAGGAGCTAATACCGTATATAAGGAAAAAACCCAGCTGGGAGAGTTAGAAAGTCTTGGCACAGAGCAGCTACAGTCAGAGAGAGAGAGAGAGAGAGAGAGACAATTTCTCTCAGCAAGCATCTGGAGGCTGGGCTGCTACTAAGTGATTTTGATTTTGAGATTGGGAGAAGGCCAGCCAGAACTGCCAGACTTCTGAGGGCCAGCTGGACCTACCAGAGGAAGCATGACTGTGGTGTCCGTACTTTGTCTGTCCGTGGCTTTGTTAAGCTTTGACTTCCCAGGAACAGAAATTGTAAAGGACTTGAGGTGGACTGGACATAGTGAGTTTCCATATGGAACAGGAACTGTATGGAGAGCCAGACAAGGAACTGGGAGCTGTCTGCTTTTGGACCCAGGTGACAGTTGGGTGGATTTGGGCAGGAGCTGGGACCATGGAAGAGGAACCATGGAAACAGAGCCTGCCTCCAGTCAAGATGAAAAGATCTCTCTGTGGGTACTAGGTAGTAACTGATGAAATGGTAACTTACTTATAACCTAAGGGTGGATGGCTTTTGTATTTTCCACTATCCTTTAAGCAGGTACTGAGTAGCAACTAATGAAAATGTAACTTAATTGCACCCCATGGGTGGAGGACTTGGACTTTTGAACTTTGTAACTGAATTAAGGACTTTGTGATTGACTAAATGAACATGCTTTGCTTAAAACTATGTGACCGCTTTGATGAAAACTACATAGCCCTTTTAGTGATAAGTTGTGAAGTTATAACATTCTGAATGCTGTACTTTGTTTTCTGTGAATGTTTTGCTCTGATTTGTTACTGAGTAAATGGAGAGTTCACTATACTATGTAATCAGAACCTGAAAAGCTGTTCACAGCAGCAGTCCTCTGGAAAGCTGCTTGTGCTTGTCTTCACAGACTTGCATGAAATAATGAAGAGTGAAATGAGCAGAACCAAGAGAACACTGTTCACAGTAACAGCAACGTTGAAGAGTAACTGTGCATGACTAAGCTATTCTGAGTGATATCAACAATCAAATCAGTGATGAAGGAAAGTGCTCTCCACCTCCAGAGAAAGAACTGATGCATGGAAGTATTGTACGGCTCCTCATAAGTCTCTGTATCAAATGCTGGTCTTCTCTAATGTGGGGTTGGGAAGGAGGGAAACAACTTGGACCTCGAAATGTAACAAAAAAAATTAATATAAAAAAGAGGTCCTCAGAGGATGGGAAGAAATCAAAATTTGTGGCATGAGAGTAAATGCAACACTGACTTGTAAATGGAGGTGAAATTAAAACTTTAAAAAAGAAATATAATTGGGAAATAAATAATGAAATAAAAAATGTATGACAAAAGAAAAGAATGAATCTGTTGTGCTCCAGTGGCCCAGGTCTTCTCCACTGGCCAAGGCAGCACCATCCTCTATGCGGTATTTTCCCCACCAGAACAGGATCTTCTTGAAAACAGGATCTCTCTTTTCCATCTGCATGCCCTGATGCTGGTAATGTGCTGGCACGTATTGAGTGATCAATAAATGCTGTTTGCTGAACTGAATCGAAATGTTTTTATCCATCCTCCATCCTCCCATCTCTCTAGCCTAAGTGTGGGTGTTGCTCAAGGCTATCCTGGGCCCCCTCCCACACTCATCAGCATCCACGGCTCAATGGTCATATCTATCGTGATGACATGCAAATCTATCTCATCAATACTTGTCTCTCTGATGCCCATCTCGCCTTGCAAACTGTCTGCCAGAAATCACCTGATGTCCCACTGGTAGCTTGAGCTCTAAGTGTCCAAAGCAGGACCCATTATCACCCCCCATAAGTGTGCCCTTCCTCCAAACTGCCCAGTTGCTGTGGAGGGTACTGCCATCTTCCCGGTCACCCAGGACCTGCCCAAGCTCCTTCACGGGGAGAGGTCTTGAGCCTCATTCCCCACAGAGCCCTGTCTTACCTGCTTTTGTCATAGGCCCCGGGTATTGAGAAGGTCACATCCAGCCCTTTGGCCTTCCCCGAAATTCCCAGAACGAGAGATTTCTTCATCCCTTCTATCTGACACGGGAGGGCAAGGTCTGTCAGTTCATCCTGAAAGCCAAACAGAGTCCTGCCTTCTTGTTAACCACACCAAGAGCCAGAACCAGAATGGGAAATGGGTGAGAGGTCATCAGAAAAAGAGAATGCCCCTGCTTCTTGGGCCAAGGATTGTTGGTCCTACAACTATTGTGGGACAGTCCATGTCTAAGGATGTGGAATGAAGTCAATGAGCCCATGATTCTATTCTGAATTTCATGACATCCCTTTTGCCTTCTTCTCAAGACACTGCACCCTGGAGGCAGCTCGGGATCTCTTTCTCCACTGAGTCCTCTCAGGACCAGCCAGAGTGGCTCAGAGCCAGGCCACTGGATATACGCATTCAGGCTGCCCAGGAACAGGTGGAAGAGTTAAGAGCGACAGGGAAGCCCCCTGGGACTGAGAGACATAAGAGGCCCAGGGAGAGGAGGGAGAAGGCCGACAGTGTCCCCTGGATGGTGGAGGGGAGGGGACCAGGGGCCTCACTCCCAGTCCTCAGATCTAAAAATAAAAACTAGGAAAGTAAGCTTTTCTTTATGGGATCCACAGACACAAAAAATTTAAAACCCTATAGAGTGACAGGTAAAACTCGAGAATCCTTTGATATAGAAGACTTAGAGATTTCTCATCCTCTGGCGTCAAAATGTAGATTTTGATTTTGGGGAAAAAACCCCAAAACCAAGTCTGTTCTAACTTAATTTCAAAACCGCTTGACCTGAAATGGGGTGAGGTGATGTGGGCAGCACCTGGAGCAACCTGCTCAGGCTCACACCCGACAGAGGAGGGCAGGGCATCTGCAGCACTCCAGGGTGCACAATGGGGCCATCAGAGGTGAGAAATGGAGCCCTGGCCCAGGGCTTCCTTGGCACCAAGAAGCCCGTGTCTCCCCTGCTCTCTGAGGCCAGGCCAGGTCAGAGCCCCCTCCCCAGCCAGGGATATCACGGGACAATGGTTCGGCTTCTGCTCTTACCATAGTAAAAGCTGTAAACTGCAGAATGAGCTGCTTCTCCTCTTTGGGGCCCAAGAGGCCGTTTCTGGGGTGGACGTCCGCTAGGCAGAGGCCAGAATGAGTCCCTAGAAGCTGCCAACACAGGGAAATTCCACAAACCACCAAATTCATGTCAGAGATTCCAAAGGCTTGGTCAGTCCCAGTTTGGCCAAAGGAAGGCACAGTGCCCACAGGGTCATGCCATGACATCCTGGCAAGCTTGGTGGATCTGGGGCTCTTGCCACCTCCGCCCAGGAAACCGTCTCCTCTTTGGATGGCAAGAAGGAGCCATTAAGGCAGGGTTACTGGGCACTGGACCACCTTTGTTGCTAGCTCTCAGACAGAAGGACCCCTGTAGAAGTGGGGATCTTGGAAGAAGCTATTGGGGTGAACTGGAGTGGTGCTGTCACAGGTGCCCACAATGACAGGCCTCTCAGAGAGCCCCAGGCCTGCAGTCAGGAAGACCTAAGTTCAAATCCAACCTCAGACACTCACTGGCTGGGTGACTTTGTGTGAGTCCCTTCACCCTGTGCCTCAGTTTCCTCATCTGTAAATGAGGGGGAGGTAATTATGAAGCACTGACTTGCTTGGGTGACAGTGAGGATCCAATGAAATAAGACTTGTAAAGCAATGTATATCAGAGCACCGGCTCTTATCCACTCTCCTAGGAGGAGAAAAGGGCACATTCAAAAGATGCTGCAGGCCTGGGCACCAAGAGAGGGAGGAGCCCAGTAGGCTCCACCCCAGGAGGGGGTGCCCTTTCACTAATGGGAAAGTGGGGGGAGGGGGGAGACATGGTGGGTGGAAGGCATCTCCGAGAGGTGCCGTTTGTGATGTCTAAAAGGCCGGGAGCAGTCCCCAAGGGCTTCGGTCTTCCCAGTTATAAGATGGAGACCCAAAGGTGAAATATGAAATCTGTTAAAGTGAGGGGCTGGCTTCACTGGTGGTCTTTGGGGATCTGACAATGCCATGGCCTTTGTGCCCTGCACACTAAAATAAGCTCCTTCACCAACCACCCAGTGCTCCAGACACATGGGCTACTGTTTGCCTTCCCCCCGGCCAGTCAGGGTGCTCCCCTAAGCTCAGATGGAAGAAGAGTCTCTCACCTTCCCCCACAGGAACTTGGTGGGTAGGAGCGTTCCGTTGAAGAGCATGATGGTGGCCTCAGTGGGAACGCCAAAGTACATGTTGCTGAGCACAAGCTGGCTGGACATCAGGTAGACATGAGGCCTCTGCACTTCTCCATAGACAGGCAGATAGCTGGAGGCAAAGGGGGCATGGGGTGAGGCATTGTTGGCTGACCCTTTGTTAGGGAAGGCAGCCCAGGTCAGGCCTGGAGGACCTGGGGCTGGGAGGCCTCCCCCAAATCCTTCCCCAGTTAGGCTGAATGTGCGAGCCTTCCTCCTTCTCTTCCATCAAGAGGATGTTACTCAGGAAACACTGGGCACCACTAACACACCATCTCGAGCTCTCTGATAGGGTGACTTTCCCAGGACAATCAGGGCCATGTCAAATTTCAGGCTTCCTCCCTGAGGCCTTTTCTGAGCCCAGGGACTGCCCCCCCTCCCCCTCTCCCCCACCCCTCCCAAGCCTCTCTGCACTGGCAACAAGGCACCAAGCAGCTGTCTTCTTCCAGCATTCTTTTAGGAGTGTCCCTTCCCTGAGGGAGCTCAGCACACCCCGGGGCACCCAGAGGCCTCAGTACCAGAGCAGAGCCTCAAACCACTCCTCCAAAGGCTGGCAAGGCACAAAGTGCCTCTGGTGTTCACAATTTCTTGAGGGCAGTGCTGGTCAAAAGCAAACCACATCCAAGTATTTGGGACCCTTCTCCCAATGGGGCCACAATCCACCAAAGGGACATGTGGAGGAAGATGTAGAAAGGGCAGCTGGAAATGTGCAGCTAACACTGGGGGGCTGATGAGGGCTCAGGTACAGATCCAGAAGTTGAAGTGGTGCTGAATGGCCTATGTAATATATTTTGGGGTAACTTTATGATTTTTTAACATTGTTGTAATTTCAGTTTTGTGTTAAGTTGTAAAAGCCACATTTCTTCTCCCCCAGCTGTAAAGCATTAACTGTTTCTCCCCTTCCCCCAGCTGTACTGTGTCTTTCCCTGCTCCAGCCTAGAGGTATTTCCTCTCAAACCATCAACTCTTCATTCAACGCACTACCTTCTTTTGTCCCAGCAAACAAAACTCATCCACTTGCAAATCTCATTTAATTTGGCATCAAATCTGACCGCTGGTTGACCTTATGATGTATCAGGGCTAAAACCACACCTCTAAGCCCTGGCGCCCTGCTGTTTGTCCCAGTGTATTATGGGCAAAACATATGTGCAGTTGATGTCAAGGGTGCATGTCCCTTTAAGTATTGGCCACTCC
>CM053590.1:3151061-3172362 GCA_028646515.1 Pseudochirops corinnae | reverse complement strand
CCCCCCCCCCCCCCCCCCCGCCTTGCCCCTTGAGAGCTTCTCCTGGCCAGGTTTCCTCAGCCTACCCCTTTTTGTCCTGTGAATCAATAAACTTTTGTAAATCTGCCAAAGGACAGCTGAGCCTGTAATTCTTTTCAGACGTGAACCCAGAAAGGATTTCTCATTAGAAATCCCTCCAAAACCTATCCCTCATCAAAGTCACTGGCATAATGATGGTCTTTGAGATCATGGGAGCTGATGGGAGGATATGGAAGGCAAGGGAGGGAGGCAGAGAGAGAGAGACAGAAGGCAGGAAGGATGGAGAGAAATAAAGGAAAGGAAGGTGGGAAAGAGAAGGGGGAGAGGAAAAGGGTGAGGGTGAGGAACAGAGGAAGAGAGAGGCAGAGAGACACAGTAAAAGGGAGAGAAGGGGGAGGAGAGGAAAATGGGGAGAGACAGAGAGAGTTGGAGAGAGGAGGAGGAGTGAGAAAGATCATATACTTTATAGGGAGGTGAGGCTCAGGACATGAACCCTGGGGACACCTACAGTCAGGGAGAAAGAGAACCTGACCAGAGAAACCCAGGGAGGAGAAAGGATCCTTAGGGAAGAGGTGGGCAGCAGCGGCCAAGGCTGCAGAGAAACCAAGGGGAACGAGGAGGGGAAAAGATCATTCCTTGGGTTTAACCATAAAGAGATCACTGAAGTAAATCAGAGGAAGAGATGTGGAGCTTGCCCTACAGCACAGCACTAGAGTGCTTGATAAACCCAAAGATCTCTGGGAAAAACAGAAAACTGACTACCAGAAATCTGGTTCACATCAATATCTCCCAACACATATCAAGAGAAGCTTCAGATGGATCCGTGACTTAGATATGAGTAGTTACCTCTTAACCAAACTAGAGGAATGATAAATAAATGTCCATTCAATCAGTGGATACTTCACAGCTAAATGGGGTAGAGAGGATCTCAGGGGAAAAAAGAACAATCTCAACTGCGTAACATTTCAAAGTTTTTGCACAAACAAAATCAATGCAGCTAAAATTAGAAAGGAGATAGTTAACTGGGGAAAATATGTGAAGCAAGTTTCTTTGATAAAGGTCTCATTTCTAAGATGTATAACTGGTTTAAACTGATAAGAATAAGAGCTGTTCCCTGGCTGACAACATGGTCAAAGGATATAAACAGAAAGTTTTCAAAGGAAGAAATTTAAGCTATCAACAATCATGAAAATATGCTCCAAATCACTAATAATTGGAGAAATGTAAATTAAAGGAGCTCTGAGGTCACATCTCGTGCCCATGTGATTAGAAAAGGTGACGAGAGAAGAAAAGAACACACGTTGGAGGGGCTGCGGGGAAAGAGGCACACCAAGGCACTCTTGGTGAAACGTTAAATGGTTCAGTCACTCCAGAAAGTCACCAAGCTCTGCACATTGTTACGCTGCTGTATTCTCTAGAAGATCAAAGAAAGAGGAAAAGGACCCCCCCCCCCCCACACACACAAAAATACTCACAGTTGTTCTTGGAGCAGCAAAGAACTGGGTGGTAAGAAGGTGCTTATTAACTAGGGAAAGAATGGGCATTCAAACACCACAATGTGTTCAGTTGTGAGAAATGTTGAAAAGGGTGGCTTCACTCTACCTAAGAAGACTTACATCAACTGATGCAGAGTGAAGCACAGAGAACTAGAAGAATGGTTTGTATAGTGACTACCACATCCTAAAGAAACTCAGCTTTGAAGATGTAAGAGCACTCAGTGGACCTGTGAGGAGTCATGCTTCCTGCCTCCAGAGAGCTGACAGCCTCAGCCTCAAGATTAGAGCAAGACGTGCACTTTTGGATAAGACGAATGAGGGAATGTATTTTTCTCGACTATGTGTGTTTGTTACATAAATTTTGTTTTTCTTTCTTGTCTTCCTTCCAATGGGGGATAGGAGTTGGAAGGGACAGAGGTGGGCTAGGGATTGGCTGACACCAAAAAAGAAAGGACAAAGAGAACAGAGGGGGACCATAAAGCATTTTTCAGTGCACAGAAAAGAGCACAGACCAGCGGGACAGCTTTGAAAGTCATCTGCTGAGTGGTTATCAGTCACAAGTTTCTTTTTCTGTTCTACCCTGTATGTGAAAATGCCAGTTTTGGCTGGTGTTTGTGAAGTTCAGAATACAGCAAGAACTTAATCAAGAGATTGTCCGAGGAGCTGATAAAGTCACCTGTGAAATGAAAGAAGAATTTAGTGAGCTGTCTACCTTGAGTGGTGGAGATGGCAGCCAGATGGCAGCACAGGGCAGCTGATCAGGGGAGGTGGCCAGTGTAGACAACCTTTGTCTTTTTTTTTTTAATTTAGTATTTTATTTATCCCCAAGCACATGTAAAACAATTTTAAACATTTGTTATTAAAACTCTGAGTTCCAAATTCCCTCCCTTCCTCCTTCCCCACCCCCCTCAGAGAGAAGGCAAGCAAGTGGATCTAGGTCATACGTGTGTATAGACAACTTTTTTCTAGGAGGCTGGTGTAAAAGGGGGGAGGACTACAGACTGATTACTCGGGATGGGAGAAACTCAGTAAAGTTTTTTTTAAAGAATACAAGTCAGGCGAGCTTAAAGGTAGCAGGGACAGAGCTGGTGGATAAGAAGGCTGAGAATGAGGGGGAGGGGGATCACTGAAGAGGTGAGCCTGGGTTTGAGGGCACAAGTAAAGAGCATCGGGAAGGAGATGGCAGCCAAAGCTGAGGGAGCTGGGGTTCTCTGAAGGGGGGGCCAGGGAGGAGGAGCCTGGCTGTATCCTGCTTTGTCTCAGTCCCAGTCCAGGTGAAGTCCCCTACTGAGGGGGAAGGAGAGGGCCAGTTTGGGGTGGTGCTGGGGGGGCCCTAGGGACACAGAGTCCAGGCAGAGAAGGCAGTGAGCAGAGACACATTTCATTTTCTCCTCCCCCTCCAACACCTTGGCCAGGTTTTCCTACACAGAAAGGACTTGGCAAACGTCAGCCAGATGCACCAATGGACGGGCTCTGGTGTCAACCACGTATGTGTTGGGTTGGTCATGGTGCCTTTTTTCTAGGAATGTTCAAATCCCCTTGTGCACACCTTTGGTTTAAACGGTATCCCACTCCCTATTCTCAGAAACAACAGAGCCCAGGCTAGGGAGCTGTCCAAAAGAACCCGAGGCCTTTTGGCATCTTTGAAAGAGAGCCTGTCCTCAGGAAAGAACGACTTGAAAAAAAGCCTTGTTGGTGCTGGGGTAGGAGTGCACAGACGGATGGAACAGACAGATGCTTTGTACAGCGTTGTTTCTGAGTTGTGCCTCCTCCCCCCAGTAGACTGGGAGTCCTCAGATGGCAGGGGCTGTCTCTTGCCTCTTTTTGTTCCCCCAGCGCTTGGCACAGGCCCTGGCACACGCTAGGTGCACTGATGGAGTGGGGTGCAGCAGGGCTCCTGCACCCGAGGCTCAAGGCCCTACCTGGGTTCTCCATTTTCCACCTGTAGCTCTAGGACTGTCTGGAGGCTCTGGCAGCATTTAGCTTCAAAGGTAACGGTCACTCGGAGCTGTCCCAGAGGAGGAATGTGGCCCTGGTGAGGCTCAATGTGGAAGGGAGAGACCTGGGGAGGAAGAGCAGAGAGGGATGGCAGCTGGAGTGCCCAATGGGCGGGGCGTCCATCCAGATGGGGCCGGGCCAGCAGCATAGCCGCAGGGGAACTGCAAATGAACACAGAGCCTCCCAGCATTTGTGTTTATTTTGCTAAATGTTTCCTGATTACATCTGCACCTGGCCCAGGAAATGTGCTGCTGCTGGCCTCAGTCTGACGCCTCAGCTCAAGAGGACTTGAGGAGAAGGAAGAAGAGAAGGGAGGAGGAGGAGGAGAGAGGAGACAGATCAGGACTGGAGGAGGGGGCAAAGCACAGGGGCCCAAGCTGCAGGAGGAGAGGAGACCGGAAAGCTTGTGGGCAGACTCCTTGGGAGGACACAGAGGCATCCCAGGGGGGAGGCTGGATGGTGAAGGGCCTCAGGCTCCCTGGAGATAGATCAGGTGGAGGCATGAACTTCAGGAGCAGGGCAGTGGTCTGGCCCTCCTTAGCCTTCCCTGGAGGGTGATGCTCAGGTCAGGGTACCACGGCTGCAGGACCATCCAGATTGGCTGGAGAGGGTCCCCAGGAAGCAGCTGGGGAGGCACCTGGAGGCCATGGCACCTGAGAGTTGGTTGAAGGATCTGGGTGCGCAGAGCCTGGAGAAGTCCCTTCCAACTGTGGCACTCCAGGCTTCGGTGACACAAGTGACTTTGAGGCTTGGAGCTCAGTGATTGTAAGAATGGTGGGGGCATTGATAGAAACCCGAGAATGAGGGGGAAGGCCTGGTTTGAGGAGAGGGAGGAAAGGTCCACTTGGAGAGGCAGTTTGAGGTGTCAAGGGGGTCTGAGCCCACATTTTTTCAGCAAGTACTGAGACAAGAAGGGCTAGGGGAGCTCAGCCTAGGGTGGTGCCTTGGCATCCCTGCCAGGAGGAGGAGCATTCCATGGAGAACAGCAGGCTTGGAGGCCGAGGCTGCGAGGGCATGGGGCCATAGGGAGCTCACTTTTTCCATCCTTTCCTCGAGGCACGCTGGGCTCTCTCGCATCTTCCACTGTGCTGGGAGCTGGCTTGTGTTGTGAATGTTTATAAAGCCGATCGCTTTCTTCCCCAATCGAACCAGACCAAAGCGCACGGCTGAGACATCCATGCAAAGTGTCGGTCCCTAAGGCACCAAGAACGACCCCTCTCATGTCATTCCTGCCACTTTTTTTGCAAATTCTCAACAGTGTTTGCTGCCTGCTGGCGGTAGTGCCCTTCGCCCTGATCCTGAGCCCTGGGCCATTCAGACCCCACCGAGGGTCGATACCACAGGGATAAGATAGGAGTTACCAACTCCAGTCCTCCCAGCAAGATGGAGGACCATCCCCTGCCCTGTCGCTACACCCAGAGAGCCCTGGTATTGGCAAACTCGGAGGCCTCTGACTTGCTCTCTGCTGCACCCTTAGGGCTTCTGGGCTTTCCCCTGGGTATGCAGCCCATGCAGCTCAACTTTATTCCAGATGTTGTCTACCCTAAATAGAATGTGAGCCCCTTGGGAGCAGGGCTGGGCACACAGTAAGTAGTCAATAAATGTTCTTTTGTTCATCCATCCTTCCATCCACCCACCTATCCATCCACCCATCCATCCACCCACCCACCCATCCACCCATCCACCCATCCACCCACCCATCCATCCATCCATCCATCCATCCATCCATCCATCTCTCCCTCCATTTGTAGAAGCAGCTCTAAAAGGCCAAGGGTCTTCCATGGAAGCAGAAACAGGCTTCCTTCCCTGGCAGGGGCTTGTGCACATCCTCACCTTGAAGGCAGCCTCGATGTGTAGCACCACAGGTACAGGAGATCGGTCAATTTTACAGAGCAGCTCCTGGCTTGTCACTCCAGGAACACCTCCAGTGAAATTCAATTCAAATTCACCCTTTTCATTCGGTTCTAGGAAAGGAAAAGACTGCCAGGTCACAAATTCTGGAGTGATCCACTTCAGGGTATCAGAGATGGGCCCCAAGAGTCATGTGTACTAACTGGAGGCGACAATGAGCCCTGCCTCTGGCCACACTGACGCCAGCCACATTGGGGCCATCCGGAGTGCCCACCTTCTGCTTGCACCTCTGATCCCATTTCCCTCCCACATTCCTTGAGCATCTATTTTCTCCCCTTATCACATAGTGAGGCCCCCCTCATCCTTCCCCAAGCCTCCACGGGGCTCTGTCACCCCCTGTAAGCCTGCTCTCTGCTTCTTCTTGTCTTTCACTGTGCCCCTGCCCCTTTCCACTCACTAACTCTCAGTCCCTCTTCTCATTTTCAGAGCCAAGCTTCTTCCTCTTCCTTATCCCTCTCTCCACTCCCTTACCATCTGGCTTCCATTCATACTCCTCTCACCCAGTTTAACACAGGTTTCCTTTCATTGTGAAAGTCCCCCGCCCCCCCAGCACCTCTCGGTTCTCCTACTTCTCTGAGGGCTCCTGGGCCCCCAAGGCTCGCTGCTCAGCCCTCTTCTCTTTCTCATCTCACACCCCTATTCCAATGGCTGGGTGATGTCCCAATAGACAGGCAGAGGCCCCATTTCTGATGCTCCCCATGCTCCCTTGCTTCTCATTGCTGCTCTGCCAGGCCGGCCCTCTGGGTGTCCTATCTTGCGACTCTGCTTCTAGAACGTCTCTGGTATCTGCTCTTTCTCTCCACTGGCCTTGACTTAGAAGTCTCCTAATTGGAAGCCCAGTCTCCTATAGTAGTCAAAATGACTGGAGAGCTCCTCCCAAATCCCCTCCTGGAGGAGAGGTCCAGGCCAGTGCAGGTCTTCCTCAGACTCCCTCATCCACCGTCAGGTGCTTTTTATAGGGCGTTGTCTTCTCCTGTTAGACTGGGAGTCCTTCGCTTTGTATCCCCAGGGCTTAGCACCATACCTAGAACACAGGAGGTGCTTAATAAAGGCTTAAGCCAAGCTGGCCTAGCTGTTGGTCCCCATACTTGACACTCTTTCCCTCCCTTGGGTGCCTCTGTACCCTAGACCAAGAATGTTTTCTTTCCACACCTCTGTCTCTGGAACTTCTGGCTTCCTTTAAGGCTCCGCTCAAGAGACATTTTCTTCCAATACCCATCATCCTACCATTATTGTGGATGGTCGGGATTGATTTCTATCTGCAGGAGAATCCTTCAAGTCAGGGACCATCCCATGCCTATATTCCTCCCCCGCGTCCAGCATGGTTCCTGCCTGGTACATCCCACGGGTTTGGTAAATGCTTCTTGATGGAATAATGTTCTTCTCTCTCCAAATGTCCATGTACTTCCTTTTCTATGTCTCGCAGGAGAACCTCAGCTCCTCAAGGGCTAGGGCCCTTTTCTCTGTGGTTCCCTCTCCAGTCCAACACTCGGGGCCTCTTACATACATGAGGAAACAATGGCTTGCCTGCTGCCTTACGGCCATTATGTTTTGGTCACAGCACAGCTGCCACAAAACCACATTACCTATGACCCCGGTGCAGGGCTCCACCTCAACGATGTGGCAGTCACTGATTTTCCCCCACATGTACTGAATGGCAGATTTGCTGTTGTTCCACATCTAAGAGACAAGGAAACCCAAAGTTTGGCTTGGGAAAGTCCCAGCTCCCAGGGGAACCAAACCCAAGTCCGCAGAGTCTCCTTGTAACCATCCTCCAGAAGGGTCCTCGGGCTCAGGACAGACTCTTTCAGGATGGCCCTAAGGTTGGCTCCAGTGTGAACCCAGTGATCCAAAGGGCAGTGGGCAAGAGCTGGGGCTCCCACGACTTTTGAGGCTGACTCTGGGAGGGCTATGAGAGCTGGGGTCTGATCCCCTAGGGCCACATCAGGCACACAGTGGACCCAAGACTCTGGGTGGCTTTGGGGTAAAGGGAGGCCCTCAGGAGGAGCCACCACCCCACCCACCCCATGACTGAGAAGGTCCCACCTTGAAGTCCTTCTTCACGTTCACTCCGATGTAGTTTTCTCCTGGGATAATAATGGCGTATGGTTCCAGGAGAATCTGGAAGGGTTCGACGGAACCTTTCACCTCAATTTCCAGGGCAATGACGTCACCCATGGTATGTGGTAATCCACACACATTCACATTCTCTAGACTGTGCAAAAACAGACAATCTGTGAACCAGCTCGCCCACAGAGGCCTTTTTCACAGAAGCTCATGGTCTGGACACCACTTTCTGCTCAACATTTTCCCTGAGTTTTTCTTCAGTGTTAAAAGCTTCTCTCCTGGTCCCACTGCTAAGTGTGTAGCGGACACAGAAGAAGCTCCCACAGACTCTAAGACAGCCAGAGACACTCTTTCTGTGGCAGCAAAGAACTGGACACAAAAACAGTTCCCATAGACTGGGAAAAGAGCCTCAAATCATGGCCAAAGAACCTTATGGAGCAGCCCCACACCTCAAGAAGCAAAGCCTGGGAAGACTTCCGAGAAGTTTGGGAAGACTCGTGGGAACCTAGCAAAGTGAAGCATGCAGAACCAGGGAAACAAGACACAATGTAACTGAGAAGAACAACAATGAAAAGGGGACCAGCCATGGCATAATTCTCAGGACCAAGGATCTCCCCAAAGAGGAGACGGCCCCTTGCTCCCTCTATAAATGTGGGGGCTCCAAGGCTTGAGGAGAGGGGGGAGCAGGAGGACCCAAGCAGGGTTACACACTGAACCAGGAAACAAGGCTGGTGGGGCTGTAGCCTGGCTCTGTGACACCCACCAAAAAGCCATTAAGCCCTCTGACCCACTAGGTCTCTGGGCCAAAGAGATCAAAGAAAGAGGACAAGGACCTGTATGTCCACACATATTTATAGAAACTCTTTTGTGGCAGAAAAGAATTAGAAACTGAGGGGGTGCCCCTCAACTGGGGACTGGCTGAGTAATGGTATGTAAATGGTATGTAAATATAATGTGCTATAAGAAGTAATGAAGGGGGGTGAGTGGCGAGGTGGCACAGTGAATAGAGCACCGGCCCCGGAGTCAGGAGGACCTGAGTTCAAATCCGGCCTCAGACCCTTAACACTTACTAGCTGTAAGACCTTGGGCAAGTCACTTAACCCCAAATGCCCTGCCTTCCCCCCTGTAAAAGAAAAAAAGAAGTGATGAAGAGGATGGGAAAGAAACACTGTGCTAAGTGCTTTAGAAATATTATCTCATTTTATCCCAACAACAACCCTGGGAAGTAGGTGATGTTATGGTCTCCCTTTTACAGTTGAGGAAATTGGAGCAGACAGAGGTGAAGCGACTTGCCCAAGGTCACACGGCTAGTAAGTGTCTGAGGATGGATCTGAACTCAGATGTCCCTGCCTCCAGACTCAGCCTCTATTTCCTGTGCCACCAGCTCTATGAAAGGGATGGTTTCAGAGGAACCTGGGAAGACGTGTATGAGCTGATACAAAGTGAAATGAGCAGAACCAGGAGAACAATGTATACAGCGACAACAACACTGTAAAGATGATTCTGAGAGATGGAAGGACTCTCATCAACACAACAACCCACCTCCATTCCGGAGGACCTGATAATGAAATGTACTCTTCACCGTCAGAAAAAAAGATTAGGGAAGATTGCAGGCTGAGCCTTGTGTTTTCAGGCTCTGGGGTTTATTTCTGTTTGACTACTCATGCTTATTCTAGGTTCCATTTTTCTTACTTTCTCACTTGCAGGAGGAAGAGAAGAAAGAGGTGAAAAAGACGGAATTTAGACCTGAAACTAAAATAAAAGTGACTTTTTTTTAAAAAGGTGACAGTGATAGCTACCCAGTGGGGAATCCCATGCTCACCCTGGAGGATTGTGCTCACCCTGATGGGTGGAAGTGCTGATTAAGTGAGTAACTAATTACTCAAGAGTCACTGACCTGCTCTTTAAATCAATCAACATTTATTAAGCACCTACTATGTCAGGCACTGTGTTAAAGCTCAGGTGTACAAAAGGAGGCAAAAACCAGTCCCTGAGCTGAAGGAGCTTACAATTTAATAGGAGAGACAAACAGGCAGATGTATGCTATCTATCTATCTACAGCTACACCTAGGATAAATGGGAAATAATTTTAAGAGAGGGTAGGCTCTAGAGTTAAGAGAGGCTAGGGATGGCTTCTAGTAAAAAATGCTGGGTTTTGTACAACTGGAACTTTGTTCCTCAGTTTACCTTAGTTAAAATCACAACCCATGGAGGCAGCTAGGTAGCACAGTGAACCAGCCCTGGAGTCAGGAGGCCCTGAGTTCAAATCCAGCCTCAGACACTTAACACTTGCTAGCCATTCAACCTTAAATCCCAATTGCCCTTGCCATCCCCCCTCCAAAAAGCAACAACAAAAAAAATCGCAACCCGGCTCACTGGTGGAACTTGCCACTTGAGGCTTTTTCCATGAAGTTCTACAACCAGGGATCAGATCCTCCTGAGTCAGGTAAGCCCCTACACTGTTGGGAAAGCTACAGCTATGTTTGCTTGTCTTCCTGTCTGTGTTTAAGTGTGACTGGTTGGCAATAAGAGAGAATAGAAAATAGAAAAAATTCTCCTAAGGTATCAATGCTTCTTAGGGCAATACTGAACCCCTAGAGTTTTTTTTTTTCAAGAGGGGCTCCTAGTTCTTGTGAGAGGGCTTTGTGAGTTACTAAACCCATGAAGAAATATGTCTTCCTGGTGGGGGAGGAGCTTTGCCCCAAGTCAGAAAACCTGACCATTTTCAAAGGGATTGGAAACCCCTGGAAGGCCTGGAAACCAGGGATCTTCTCAGTCTTAAAGAGGGGAGACTAAAAATTAAAGCAAAATTAGCTACGTACACATACATATGTCCCAGAATTTGACCTAAATAGGGGGTTTTCCTTTGTATTCACTAATTTTATTTAATATCTTTCTTTAGGTCTGTCTTGGCATATTATATGTTTGTTAACTTTTTCTTGGGGCTTAAGGCTAACTGAAAAAAATCTTTTTCCCTTCAAAAGGAATCTCTGTCTCTTTCTCTGATTCTGGCCAAGTCAGGGAGGCAGACAAAACACAGATAAGAGGGAGTTTTTATTTTCAAGAATAAATTTAAGATTAAACTGTAAATTCTCTATTATGAATTTCTAAACTATAGTTTGATTTTTTTTAAATGCTGAAATGTTTTAGTGAGTTTTAACTCTCTCTAGAATTTGTTTGAAGGGGGCAGAGCCAAGATGGCAGAGTAAAAGTAGGAACTTGCTTGAGCTCCTGTTCCAACCACCTCCAATACCTGTAAAAAATGACTCTAAACAAATTTTAGACCTACAGACCCCACAAAGTGACAGAGAAAAACAAATCTCCTGTTGACGACAGCCTGGCAAGCTGACAGGAAGGGTCTATCGCACCCAGACTGGGAGCCAAGCACAGTCCTGTGGGAACTGCACCAGTTTGGGACAGCCCAACCAGCAGCCCAGATAGTCTGGAGCAGACTTCAGGAGAGTGAATCACTGGCAGCTGTGGTGGTTTCCTGACTTCTCAACCCACAAATGTGAAGGAGAAAGTAAAAGGTCAGTAGGGAACTCTGTTGGAACTGGGTAAGAGTACAGTCTGGCCCTTGGCCCCCAGGGCAGTAGAGGTGGCAGCAGCATGGTGGCTGCAGCTGCTGTCATGTGCCTGCCTCTGTAGCTCCTGGTCTGCAGATCATAGGGGGACCAAGCAACTATTCAGAGGGTAATTGCTCTTGCTTTCACCTACTTGGATCTGGGTCGCAGTCTTGGGTGGCAGTCCTGGGGTGAGGAACACTAGTGTATCAGAGTTTGTGGTGGCTGTAGAGAGGGCACCCCCTTCATAGCTCTGACAACAGCTCTGACACAACTGCGAAAAACCCAGAAATTTGGGACACAGCTCTCTCCACTCTGGAAGCAAAGTTCTACCATGGCAAAGAGCTCAAAAGTCAAGTAATTGGCTGCCAATATGAGCAAACAGACAAAGTACAATCAGACCACAGAATCTTTTTTGGGGGGAAAAAGAGGATCAAAACATAGAACCAGAAGAAGACAACAAAGTCAAAACTCCTGCATCAAAAGCCTCCAAGAAAAATATGAATTGGTTACAGGCCATGGGGGAGCTGAAGAGGGATTTTGAAAATCAAGTAAGAGAAGTAGAGGAAAAACGGGGAAGAGAAATAAGAATGATGAAAGAAAAACAAGAAAAATGAGTCAACAGCCTGATTGAAGGAAATAACACCTTAAAAAACAGACTAACTCAAAAGGCAAAAGAGACCCAAAAAGCCAATAAGGAGAATGCCTTAAAAAGCCGAATTGCCCAGATGGAAAACGAATTTCAAAAACTCATTGAAGAGAATAATTCCTTCAAAATTAGACTGGAGCAAATGGAAGCTAATAACTTTATGAGAAATCAAGATACTATAAAACAGATCCAAATACATGAAAAAATAGAAGGCAATGTGAAATATCTCGGAAAAACCACTGACCTGGAAAATAGATCCAGGAGAGATCATTTAAAAATTATTAGACTACGTCAAAAAAAAGAGCCTAGACATCTTTCAAGAAATTCTCAAGGAAAATTGCCCTGATATTGTAGAACCAGAAGGCAAAATAGAAATGGAAAGAATTCACCAATTGCCTCTTGAAAAAGATCTACAAAAGAAAATTTCTAGGAACATTATGGCCAAATTCCAGAGTTCCCAGGTCAAGGAGAAAATATTATAAGCGGTCAGGAAGAAACGATTTGAATATTGTGGAAACACAATCAGGATAACACAAGATCTAGCTGCTTCTACATTAAGGGATCTAAGGGCTTGGAATATGATATTCTGGAGGTCAAAGGAGATAGAATTAAAATCAAGAATCACCTACCCAGCAAAACTGAGCATAATGCTTCAGGGAAAAATATGGTCATTCAATTAAATAGAGGGCTTCCAAGTATTCTTGATGAATTTTCTTGAAGTAGAAAAAAGAAGAATTAAAAACCGTGAAAGTTACAAGGAAAATAACACTCAGATCTCTTATTCCTCTTTGCCTGGAGAGTGACAGACTTATCTCTATTACAGCTAAGAAACGAAGGTCATTTCACTGATTAGAAAGAAGCTCATTTGAAAGTGGTATCAGTGAAGTTTCAAAGTGAAAGAAAAAATAGGTTGCCACTTGTATCTTAAATAGATGTGACACTTAGGAACTTTCTGCTATTATTAACTCTTTCCTGGTTCTCAAAAAACAGAAAAATTTGTGTAAATCAGGGAACAACCAAAAAGTAAACATGTTTTATTAGAACATCGAATCAGATACTTGGGAGTTTTACAAATTAAAGTATTAATCATTTTTGAAAGAAATTTTTGAATATGTATATTTTGCAATTAGAAATTTTGCTGTAAATTATATCAGACTCCCCTATTTGGGTATGGATATTAATTGGAATAGATTTTGAACAACCTGTCAAGAAGAAAATGAGACTTCTGTTTTTGGTTGTTGTTTTTTTTTTATAATAGATTATATAGACATGCTAGGTGGGATCTGGGGCTAGATCCATTCGAACTATGTGAAGCAGAAATTATTAACTCTGATGAGGGAGGAAGGGAAAGAATCTAGAATTTAAAGTTTTAAAATCAAATGTTTAAAAATATATATGTATATATATTATTATTATTATTATTATTTACATGCAACTGGGAAATAAGATATACAGGCACTAGGGTATGGAGATCCATCTCGCCCTACCAGAAAGTCAGAGGGGTGATAGGGGAGGATATAGGAGAGGGCAGATTGGGGGAGGGAGTATACAGTGGGATTGCTGTTTTGGGGTGGTGGGTAGGGGAAAGACGGGGAGAAAATCTGTAACTCAAAATCTTGTGGAAATGCATTATGTAAACTAAAAATAAACAAAAGTTAATTAAAAAAAAAAAAAGAAATTATTAACTCTGCTTTTGTTAATCCCTGCCAGGAATTAAATTGATGTTTTCTGCCTTAGGTGGCATGGAAAGGGTATAAATGAACTTAGAAGCATCACCACAGATGTATATGAGAGAAGGACCAAAGGGAAGAGAAATCTGAACCATCTCCTCTCCCCGCTGCTCCCCAGGGAAGTTAGACCCCTGAGAACTACTCAACATCACACTGTCACAGGTTAAAGAAAGGGGAGTCAGGACTTCTGGGAGCCAAGATGGTGGAGTAAGCAGGAAATTTCCATTAACTCCCTATTCACCTCCAAACAACCATAAAAATGGTGTCCCAAACAAATCCTGGAATAGCAAAACCATCAAAAAGATGGGGTGAAACAATCTTTGAGCCCAAGAAACTTGGAGGATAAACAAGAAAGGACAGGAAACATCCCATTAAGCCAGCAGCAAGCCCCATCTCGGCAAACCAGCAGGAGACCCTAAGTCCCAGTGTGGTGCAGCAGGTAAATGCCAATACCAGGACCACCCTCTGCCACATGACTTAGCATATCCAGGGGAATGAGTAGACTCCAGCTCCAAGAACCTCCAAGTACTTCAACACAGCCCCAGGTAAACAGGTAGATGCAAACACTACTGGTACCAAAACCAACAGCTAGCTGCTAGGGCCAGCACTCACCATTTGCCTCAGTGAATAGGCATGCCGGGGCAGGCCAGGGTCACATACTTCAGCACAACCCTGGGCAAACAAGCAGCCTCCAGTGGTCAGGCCTCTCTGTGCTTCAGTGTAGCTCAGGGAAATCTAGAAACAGCCCACCAACCTCAGCACATACCAGAAACCAGCACTAGGACCCTGGGGTCATCACCAGACCCCTACAGCACCAAATAGTGCCAGCCACCCCCCACTCCAGCCCCTCAGTGCAGCACCAGATAGAGTGGGACTCAGGGCAACATTAGAGCAGCCCCAGGTGCGGCCCCTAGCATGAGAAGCCCAAGACAGTGCCCCTTCCACCCTGGGAGCAGAGCTCAAATTTAAAAGAAAGGAAAAAAGTCAAAAAAGATGAGCAAAAACAACAACAAAAGAATCTGACCACAGGAAGTTATTATGGTGACAGGGAAGACCAAGACACAAACTCAGAAGAGGACGACAATGCCAAAACAGCTATGGGCAAAACCCCAAAGAAAAACAGTAAGCGGTCTCAAGCCCAGAAAGAACTCTTGGAAGAGTTTAAAAGAGAGCTTAAAAATCATGTGAGAGAGGCAGAAGAAAAATTGGGAAAAGAAATAAGAGTGATGCAAGAGAGCTTGGAAAAAGAAAACAACTAGTTAAAAAGTAGAACTGGCCAAATGGAAAAGAAAGTACAAAAGCTAACCGAGGAAAATAACTCCTTAAAAGTTAGAATTGGGCAAGTGGAAACTAATGACTCTATGAGACATCAAGAGTCAATCAAATTCAAAAGAATGAAGAAACTGAAGAAAATGTAAAATACCTCATGGGAAAAACAACCAGCCTGGAAAATGGATCCAGGAGAGACTATGTCAGAATAACTGGACTACCTGGAAGCCATGATCAGAACAGAATCTTTCAATGAATTTTCAAGGAAAACTGCCCTGATAGCCTGGAAACAGAGGGCAAAGTAGGCATGGAACAAATCCGCTGATCACCTCAGGAAAGAGATCCCAAAATAAAGACTCTAAGGAACATTACCGCCAAAATTCAGAACTATCGGGTCAAGGAAAAAGTACCGCAAGTGTCCAGAAAAAAATAATTTAAATATCAGGGAGTCACAGTCAGGATGACACAGGACTTAGCAGCTGCAAAATTAAAGGATCAGAGGTCATGGAACATGATATTCTGAAAGGCAAAGGAGCTAAGACTGCAACCAAGAATCACTTACCTGGTGAAACATAAAACTTCAAGGGAAAAATGGTCATTCAATGAAATAGAAGGATTTCAAGTCTTCATGAGGAGAAGACCAGAACTGAACAAAAAAACCCCGAAAACTGATTTCCAATATCAAGACCCCGAGAAAAGCTTAACAAGGGAAAATAAAACAACGGAGTCGAACCATTTACATCCCTACGCGGGATGATAATGCTTGTAATTCTTAAAAATTCTGTCACTAATATTACAGCTAGAAGAAACGTAGGGGTGTAAGGTGAATTTGAGTAAATGATGTTAAAAATAACTAATGAATGATGAAGAGGAGTACACTGGGGTGCGGAAGGAACAGAGAGCAGAATGGGGTAAATCTTTTCACGTGGAAGGTGAGAAAGACCTATTACAGTGAGGAGAAGATGGGAAGGTGGATGATGGGCATCACTTAAACCTTACTATCATCGGTACTGATTCAAAGAGGGAATAACATAGATAATCAGTGGAATATAGAAACCTATCTTACCCCACAGGGACGTAGGAGGGGAAGAGATTAAGTAAAGGTGGCGGGACAGTCAGAAGGGAGAGCAGATCAGGAAAGGTAGTAGATAGAAGCAAAACACCGCCAAGGAGACAAAGTGTGAAGAGAGAGAGGACAAACAGGAGAAAAAAATAGGATGGAGAGAAATACACAGTCATCATAACTGTGAATGTGAATGGGATGAACTCTCCCATTAAATGGAAGCAGATAGCAGAGGGGATCAAAAACTAGAATCCTACAATATATTGTTTACATGAAACATGCCTGAAGTGGAGAGAGACACAGAGAGTAAAGGTAAGAGGCTGGAGCAGAATCTATTATGCTTCAGCTGAAGTAAAAAGGCAGGGGCAGCAATCCTGATGTTAGGACACTTCAGGCAGAGTCTGATGTGAGGACTGTCAGGGGATGCAAGGTGGCTGTGGTCACCATCACCCAAACACATAGCCAGCCCTAGAAAACAAGAACAACCTCCCCCCCCCCCGCCCCTCAAACCCACACCATGGCTATGGCTGCAAGTCATGGGTGAAAAGTCCACCCTGGCCACTCTATGGGTCAGTGCTGCTCCCTGCCTAGCCAAAGAAGAAGTCATACTGCCCTGTCTGTGACAAGAGAGCATCTAGATTAACCCAGAAATGCACAGGAGGGGCAAAGATTTGGTCAGGCCACTGCTCCCATAGGCAGCCTCCAAGTCCAGCTTTGGGCAGAACCCAGATCACCCCTTCTGGGGCCAACAGTTCATGGAAGTTGGCAGAGCCATGAGCATGAGCAAGTCTTCTCCCAACAGTGAAAATGGGAAGTTATTGGTTTCCAGGACCTTTCATGGGCTAAGGAAAAGAGAAAGGAACCCTCCCGCTGGGGCGAGGAACACTCTCTGCTTACCAAAAGAGGTCTGGGACCTCCTCCAGCACAATCTGGATCACACTGTGGTAATCTTTCAGCTAGAAGACAAAAGGTGCCTGAATGAGCCCCTGTCCTGCCCTTGCAGGTCTCAGGGAGCTGGGGTAGGGATAAGGGACAACCCAGGAACAAGGATAGGAAGTGCTCTGAAGGCCCATCAAGTCCAGGCCTCTGATTTGACCCAGGAGGAAATGTAGGAAGCCCAGATGGGGAAAAAGACTTCAGCTGCCTTTCCCATAAGCCTTCTGCAAGAATCTAACAGAATCATCAACATGCAAAAGTCTTATAACCAAAAAGTTCTATATAAATATAGACTATTAAGAGTGATATTTTTAGAAATAAGAAAGTCCCCAAATGGTCAAAATCCACTAAAATGATATGTCTTCCTCCTTGTCTCCTTCTAAAACAGAAAATGGCACCCCAAGGAGAGAAGCAGAGAAACCCAGACCTCGAAAGGCCTGCTGAGGTCTTCAGAAGTCACCAGAGTAATGAGAAGGTAGCTGGCCCCTTCTCCACCAGGCCAGGCCCCGGCTGCCCAGCCTTCCTTTCTTCCCACTGGCTGCCTCACCTTCACGCTCTTGGACCACACGTGGCCCTCCCCTCGATTTCATGAGACAAAATGGTAGAGTCAGACTCCACCTCTGAAGTGCAGACAAGCCACAGCCCTCTTTGTACCTGCTCGGGAGAAAAACTCAAGATGAACTCGTGGTCCGCA
The DNA here is from genome assembly GCA_028646515.1 of Pseudochirops corinnae. Lineage (NCBI taxonomy): Eukaryota > Metazoa > Chordata > Mammalia > Diprotodontia > Pseudocheiridae > Pseudochirops > Pseudochirops corinnae. The sequence continues at coordinate 3,154,968 of CM053590.1, read as the reverse complement.
TGAGGCTGAAGGTCGCCCTTCCTGGGAGTGACATAGAAGGCGGTCTCAGGGTCAGGGTGGTACTTGATGTCCTTAGAGGTCCAGATCTCTCCTGGTATCAGTGGCAGTAGATTGGGCTTCATAATCTGCCAGCGAAAAGGCAGGGCCACATGCCTATGGCAGGGAAAAGACCTCATGAGCCCTCGAGAAAGGGATCAGAGCCACCTTTGTCCTTACCTAGGGCTGCTCATGTCTCCTCTGAGAGCTGGAACCGTGGCGGGGCTGGTGAGGAGGGGGAGTACACAGTTTCCCCCTGACTTTCTTCTCCTTCTCAGGATCTCATCCAAAAGACAATGGGGCCTGGATCCCCAATTTTTACAGTGGAAAGGGGGGAAAAGTGGTGATCTGAGGTGAACTGAGGCCCCGCTAAAGTGGCCTACCTACTGTAGGGCCACTAAGCCTGCTCTAAATGGTTCCCAACCCTTCCTGGAGATCTTACCCCCACCACCTGGGGCTGAGAAACCTGCTGAAGGCCACTGAGGACTTTGTGCATTGCAAAACACAAGGAGCGATTTCTAAGTCACAGGTTCTAAAGTCCGTGTTTTCACAACATCATGAGACATCTCTTAACCCACCCTATGGAGTTCATTTCCTCAAACAATGGCAAAAATGCTCTGCTTCCAGCAAACAGCACTGAGCCAGCCTGCTCAAAGGCAGAATGCATGGCAGGTCTTTCTTCAGCTCCAAACCCTTTCACTCCTCCCTCTCTTCCCAAAATTGACCCTTCTTACTTCTTGGGAAAACCCATCTGGCAAGAGCTATCAAAGCTTCCTCGTGCTGCCCCATCAAGTGCTACTGGAAGCACCCCCAAAGCCCAGCCCGGCGAGGGTCACTTACGTCACATTTCTTATAATGAGGTGCTTTGAGGTCGTGGTCTGGATATTTTGGGACTCAAAGCGGGTGAAATGCTGCGCAGTCAGGTCTGTGAGCTCCCCTGGCTCAGGGTAGCTGGCCTCACCAGACACATACACGAGTTCCAGGGCAACCAGCTGACCCGTTCCTGGGAAAATAGGCTTGTGATGTCACAGACCAATGCTCCACAACGCTCGTCCATCTAGGGCAGGGGGACTCACAAGGATATGCATGAGGCTCCCCCTGCCAGTCTGTAATGCCGTAATTCTGGGTCCTGGTGGGGCGGGGGACACTTGCCCGGTTTATGCTCAAGGAGTGCAAACTCACTCAGTGTTGGTCAGAGCCAGAGTATAACTGGGTAAATGCAAAACGAAGACCCAAACCCAACCTACATCCACACAATGTATTTTCATGCCAAAAGAAATGATTTTGGGATTATGTTATTGGCCACAGGTAAGTTAAGTGATAAGTCATGTACATATGTGTTTAAACAGTAGTGGTGACTGTTTATTGACATTCTGTAGATTAACAGATTTCTGCTGAATGACTGCTTTCACGTGAGCAAATTAGCATTTAATAATGGGAAAAGGTTGGAGGAGAATTGGAAACTTGAGGTGACTGGTGCCCACTGGAAGCAAATAGACATGTGTAAGAAGCTAGATTTTAAGTGGGGTAGGCAATGGTAAAGAATGAAAGCCTGAGATCCAAAGGCTTAAAGTCCAGGAAGTCCGGAAGTGGAGGGAACCAATCCCATGGCCTATGAAACTGTGCTATGTTTGTGCTCTGGCTGGAAGCCATGGACCCTTGTGTTAAAGTCCCTGTGTGAGAAGGCAGAAAGACCCTCTTGTAGTCAGTCTTACAAGAGAGGCCAGAGTCCTTGGGTGGAAAAAATGGTCTAAGAGTGGGATCATTCATTAACGGCTCACTAGGTACCAGATACTCTGATGGGCACCAGACACTTACGATTGGCATTGTGAAGCCAAGGGGGAAGAAACATGTGTCACCCAAGAAAAGTCTGAAATAGTGATGAGATGTAAGAGTAATGAACAAAGTAAACCAAGATTTCAGAACAAAAGAAGGAAATGTGAGTTCTCCATCATTATTGCTACCTGGCAGCATGGGATTCATGCTGTCACGGAAGTTGAGAATTTGTACAGAAGGAGAGGTAAGAGCAGCTGGACTGACAGGTTAAGAACCCAAGTGAGGATGCACACTTCAAGCAACTCCCTAAAACTCAGCTACTATGTAAAAAAACAAAAACAAAAACAGGCTGCACTCTGCATTGGTGGAGGGAGTTCCCATACCAAGAGTCCCCATATTGACATTACAGACCTTTATGGCCAAACTCCCTTCTCTCCCTGACACTCTCTTCTCTCTATGTTTTCAGGGCAACTTCCTCCACTCCCCACCCCGCCCCATTCTCCTGTTCTCTTTCTGACCTCTCCTTCTCATTAGCTCCCATGGATTTAATTGCCATCTCTATGCTGATGAGTCTCAAATCTATCCTTTTCCTGCACCAATCTCTCTGCTAACCTCCAATCTCACATCTCCAACAGCCTTTTAGATATCTCCAATTGGATGTCCATCTTGAACTTAATATGACCATAACAGAACCCCTTAGCTTTCCCCTACCAAGAGTGGGGAACCTGTAGTTACCAAGTTTGGATTCAGTCAAAGGGCTGCACTTGAGGACTTAGAGGGCCACATGTGGCTTCAAGGTCACAGGTTCCCCACCCCTGCTTCCCTCTTTATACCTTCTCTATTACTGTAGAGGGCACTCTCATCTTCCCAGGCTTGAAACCTAGAAGTCATTCCAGACTCCTCACTCTCTCTCACACACTCCCAAATCCAAAATGGTTCCAAAGCCTATCAATTTCACCTTTGTAACATCTCTCATTGATTTCACCTCTGCAGCATCTCTGGTGGATTTCACCTTTGGAGCATCTCTGGTGGATTTCACCTCTGCAGCATCTCTGGTCAATTTCACCTCTCCATCACCTCTCCTCTAATATAGCCCCCAACTTAGTGCAGAACCTCATCACCTCACACCCTGACCACTGCAATAGTTTACTGGGGGGGGGGGGTGTCTCCCTGCCTCTGGTCCTTCCCACTCCCACTCCAGTTCATCCTGTGCTGTTAAAATAATCTTCCTAAAGGGAAAGCCTGACCATGTCATTCAATAGCCTCCAGGATCAAATACAAAATGCTCCTTTCCTTTCCAGCCTTCTTACACTTACTCCCCACCATTTACTCTTTGGTCCAGTGATGCCGGACTCCTGTTTGTTCTGTGAACAAGTAACTCCTTTTCTCCAGCTGTCCCCCAGACCTGGGACACACTCCCTCTTCTGCTCTGCCTACTGACCTCCCTGGCTTCCTATGAGTTCCAGCTAAAATCTTTCCAAGAAGCTTCTCCTATCTCCCTTAATGACGTTATTTGAGATAGAGAAGTGTAAAGTCTGAAACTTGGGTTTGCACGCTTAGCTACATAAGTCCAGGATCAGAGATGTATGGCTCTACAGGATCTCACATAAATGAGACTTGGGGCTTTTAGTCAAATGTCAATTTGACACAGATCAGCATCATGTGATCTTAAGCTGGTGTCAAGAAAAAGGCTGGAATGGTGAGAGCAGAAACCAGGTCAGGGGACTAGTCTGAATCCTCAAACATCTGATGTGCTGGCATGGTGAAGATGAATTAGATTTCTTCTACTTTGTCTCAAAAGGCAGAATTAGGACCAGGAGAAGTTACAAGGAAATAAATGTGTTATATAATGTAAGAAGTCCCTTAAGAACTCACTATTTGACAAAAACTGCTGGGAAAACTGGAATATAGTATGGCAGAAACTGGGCATAGACCATCATCTAACGCCGCACATCAAAAGTCAAGTCTAAATGGGTGCACGATCTAGGTATAAAGGCTGATACTGTAAATAATCTGGGGAAGCAAGGAATAGTTTACCTGTCAGATTTATGGAGTAGGGAAGACTTTATGACCAAAGAAGAATTGGAGAGCATTA
>CM053590.1:3120905-3150561 GCA_028646515.1 Pseudochirops corinnae | reverse complement strand
GCCCATCAATTGGGGAATGGCTAAACGAGTTGTGGTATATGAATGTAATGGAATACTGTTGTGCTATAAGAAATGGGGAAGAGACGGTCTTCATCTTCACCTGGAGAGACTTATACAAACTGATGCTAAGTGAGAAGAGCAGAACCAGGAAAAATTTGTACACAATCACAGACAGATGGTATGTGTGACGACCAACTTTGATAAACTGGACTCTTCTCAGCAACACACAGTTATAAGAGAACTCTACAAGTCTCAGGATGGAAGGAGATACCTACATTCAGAGAAAGATCTAGAAAGACCAGAGTTTAAATGGAGACTGAAGCAATCTACATGCTATCGTTCTTTTCCATGTTTGGTTTCGTTTCTTTTTTTCCCACTGTTCACTCCATTGATTACAACCCTTCTATATAACCAGACTATTGTACAATGTGAAGCTCTTTGCAAACCCTTAAGCATTCTTTAAATGCTTATTGTTGTCGGTGTTACTGGGTCTCACCCAACCTGCATTGTTCTGTGGCACATGGGAGGGCCACCCCTATTTCCAGAGTCTTTGGAAATCTTGGCCCTGATTCTGAACAGTTCAGTCTCAGGATAAACCTTCTCTAATGAGATCATGTGGCGAGCTCCCTGGCTGTGCCAAAAACGGCCCTGTTGGGTCTCACCAGTGTGTGGGTTAGAAAACCACTTATCCATTTAAAGAAAGAAAAATCAGAGGAATACTTGCGGTGAACAGGAATATTTTATTACCAATTCCCGGGAATGGGGGCATCCTTTCCCAAAGCAGGTCAGCAAAGGAGGCTGCTCAACCCTTTGCAGGTTGAGCTTTTATACCCTGAGTGTCATCCTCCCTGACTTCTACTGGATGAGAACGGGGTTACAAGCTCAGCGCAGGAAGAGGACAAAGGGTTGAGAGTGAGTTCTAGGACCGCCTTGACTCTCATTGGGGAAAGGGCAGGGTCTCGTTTAGGCTCGAATTCAAAGAGGTCTCAGACCACCCTGCCTTGCTGTCCCTCATCTCTGCTTGTGCAGAGGATGAGGTGCACACTATGATGTGGGAGGCTAACCACTCCAAATTGAGAAGTTTTCACTTATCCCATACACCAGTATTTGGGACCTGGCTAAAGAGCCAGGGACCAAAGGGGGCCCAAACAAGGTTTGGAGATGCAGGAAGCGGGAAGCACTGAAAGGGACAAGCCATCTTCAAGAGAAGCAGACTTGCTATAAATGGGCCAGGAGATTTCTCTGGAGAAGGAAGGCCTCACACACACAGACCATGAAGTTAAACACCACAGTCACTTGGAGAAACTGTGGCTAAGCAAGATTCTCACTGGGAGGCCGTGTCTAGTGATAATCATTAAATATCATATTTTGGCCGAAGTCTGAATTAGTTAAACAAGCTGCTTTCCCTTGTCTTCTGTGCCAGCTGGATGCTAGAAACCAGATGGGGCTGGAGACAGGATTCCCCCTTATCTTGGGAGAAAAACGGGCTTCCTGAGACCACAAAACGTGGACAGATCCCGCTCCGTCTGCTGTCAGTTTGCATTTGCAACCGAGGAACTTCTTTCTCACATGTAGATGATAACAAACGGGAGTCATAAAGTTTTGTGACACGGTCATCCTGAGTTGGGATGGTTCTAAAATGTAGAAAAACTCTTCTGATTCCTCTGTTTATCAGTTAGGATGTAGATCTCCTAACTCCTTGTACAAGTTTCTCTACCTTAAGGGAATGAGAAATAAATACGCTGTAACTGTATGTCAAAATCTGTTTGTCTCCTTGAAGGCTGTCACCAGGAACATCAACACAGACATTCCACATCCACGTGGAAAGCTCTAAACTTTCCTGAGGGCATAGCCTCTGAAGCTCAGTAGGAAGAGGAGGAGGGCAGGTGCTGGAAGCATTATGATTCCCATTTGACAGATGAGGAAACTGAAGCACGGAATAAAGTGGCGTTTGTCACCAAGGAAAATGCTGATGCCCCCACCATGGCTCTGTGTGTTGTGCTTGGTGCTCTCTCACCAAGGTGCCCTGCTTCCCCAAGGTCAGGCCCCCAGCAGAGAATGACCAGACACTAGAGGTCAAACCTCTGTCACTGGAGGAAACCAGGCCTCCGCCCTCAGCCCCACTTGTCCCCTTCCCTGGGTTCTCCAGAACTCCCATTCCATCATCAACAAGCTTCCTCTTAGCTGCTCTCCCCTGGACTCCCCCCAGAAGACACTGCTTCCCCAGCTGTGGACCACTGCCTTCCCTTCTGTCTCAACACACTGGGTCAGGAGCAGAAATATCATGTCCTACTCTGCCCTATGCCTGTGGCCATCCCTCCATCCAGGTACAAGGCGACTCTGTCCAGATCATCTACCAGAGCCAAGGCCTTCCTGCTGCTTTCCCTGGACTACTGGGCCAGGCTATCCACCCTCTTCCTGGCCCTTGTACTTGGGGCCTTTGATAGTTATGTTTGTGACCCCTCTAACTGGGCTGGCTTCAGTAACTCACTCCCTAGCCTTGCCCAGAGTTCCACCTCCAAACAAAGCATCAATAACCAAGAAGAAATCCCCTCATCTCACTGCTTTGTCTTCAGGCTGAGGAGCCTTGCAAGGGCTGACCCACCCAAAGCCAAACAGCAAAGCCAGGTGCTGTTTGAGCATCCCCGCCCTCAGAAATATGCAGGGATGATGGTCAGACTCTTCTGTGGTCAGAGGATGATGCTGTCTGCAGTGGGTTTGTGTGGAATCACAGAGAAAGTGACCAAGAGCCTGGGGTTTGACATCAATCTTGCAGCCTGGCTTCCCAGGAAAGATGGCCTATAGAGCGGCACTAGGTGCCATAGTGACAAACTTCCTAGCCAGTGCCGCCCTCACAGACCTTTCCTGGCTCCCTACGACCACCAGAATAAAAAACAGAAATTCTTCAGGTTGGTATTTAATGCCCTCCAGCCTCTCTTCCTAGGCTAGCTGCACATGACCTCTCCCCTCTGGATGCCTCCTTGCCACTTCCCAAATTCAGGCTTCTCCCTCCTGTCTCTGTTTCCCATGGGAGATTGATGGCCTGTCTCCTCCTCATGTCTGGCTGTCAGAATCTCCACTTTCTTCCAAGCCTTGGCTCACGGGCCATCCTCCCAGAGGAAGAAGCCTTTCCGGATCCTCTTTGGAGGTGGTATTCTTTCCATCTCCCTCAGTGATTATGTATATAGATCTAAGACAATTCCAAAATGCTGTCCACGTCCAGAGGAAGAATGATAGAGTCTGAATGCAGAGCTCTTTGTTTTCTTTCTCCTGGTTTTCCCCTTTTGTTCTGATTCTTCTTTCACAACATGACTAATGTGGAAATATGCATCAGACTGCATGTCATCTTGGGGAGTGGGGAACTTAAAATCTTACAAAAGCAAGAAATAAATCTTTAAAAAAATTTTTTTAATGGTCACATATATGCTTATCAGCTTAGAAATAATAGGTCCCCTTGGTCTCCTCCAGAAAGACAGAAATTGCCTCGTTGTCTCTGAAAATCCAGCACCTCACACTGGGCTTTGTATACAGTGAGCACTTAATAAATGCCTGGTGGTTTGGCATGGGATAGCCTGCTCCAGTGATCTGTAAACAAGGCCATCTCATAGAGCCCTCATACAGTCATGTCCCCCTTGGGCAGTTAATTAAACAAATACCTTAATTCCAAACTCCCCAGAGGCTGCCTCGAAGGAGACCAAGCCCTTGAGAGTCGTCACATCCTTCAGAGGCCTCCTTAGAAAAACATCCCAACCCAAACTGATTCTCAAAACACCTTTGGAATCAGACGTCCGAGGATCGTGGAACCTCCAAGGGACCCAAGATCATCTTGTCCAACCCCATCATTTTACAGGGGAGGAAACTGAGGCCCCAAAAGAGAAGGTGACTTTCCAAATCCCCCAGTGATTCAGCAGCAGGCAGCTGGGCCTACGCCACCATCCTCATCTCCCAAGTCCTAGGTCCCACTTCTCACCTCCTCTAATGTGTTACTCCAGGGAGGGCTTGGCCAGGGCCATTAGCTAAGAGGTCCCCCCATTTCAGAGAGCATCCTAGAAGAGTGAGTAGTGATCTAACATGGGAAGGATAACCCTTTGGGGATTGGCGCGACTGGCTGATCCAAAGAGCCGTGACAATGGTGCTTTGGGGCAAGCTAGTGATGTCAAGATGACATAGAGGGGAGTGTTCCAAGCATAGTCCATGAGGTTCACAGTCACCCACCATGAGAGCTTGGGCCTCTTGACCACTTGCCAGGTGCCCCCAGCACGTGCTCAGCATCCCCAGCCGTGGGGGAAACCACAGGAGGCCCCCATCAGAGATAGACAGCCAGGACACATGGCAGGGGGAGCTGGGGAAAAGAACTGCATTTGAGAGTGGGAAAGTTGATCTGTTTTAGCCATACTGAGTTCAAGGTGATGATGGGACATTGAGGTGGAGATGGCCCAGAGACCCCTGAAAAAGATGAACGCGATGGAGGTTGGGAAATGGGTCTGGACTGCTACCTAAATGTGCTGATACAGCAGACTGTGAATGAGCTCCACCAGGGAGTATGAACGTACAGTCAGTCAGTCAGCATTCTTTGAGGTCCTACTATGTGCTGGGAAGTGAAGATACAGAGATAAGAATGAAACAGTTTTCTGCTTCCTCAAAAACCATCCTAACAGGAGAGATGACCCATATACATCAGAATGCCCATAATCCACACAAATGAGTACAAAGTGGTCATGGGAGGGAGGGTGGGCACCAGCAGCCAGAGCAATTGGGAAAGAGGAACTTTAACGGCATTGTGAAGGAACAGAGAGATGCCAGGAGGCAAAGGTGAGAAGATGGACACTGGATGTGCAGAACAAGGAGGAAGCCAAGAGCCTTAGATGGCACAGGTGGTGAGGGTGCTCTGTATAACAAGGCTGGGGACATGGGAAGGTATGAGGTTGTGGCAGGCTTTACAAACTGAAGAGAAAAGCTCCTGTTTGATCCTAAGGGCATAGGGAGACAGGAGTTTATTGAGCAGAGTAGTGATGTGATCAGACCTATGCTATTTGTAAAATCATTTTGGCAGCTGAGTAGGAGGATTGGAGAGGAGAGAGATTGAAGGCAGCAAGGCTGCCAAAACGGCCGTGAGAGGTGCCCCCAAAAGGGAGGCTGCAGTGGGAGCAGGGCTGAGCCCCCTTGGAGCTCCCGGCTTGGTCAACAGGCCCACGTGCTCCCACAGGGGGCAAACCAACCTGAAACGATGACTTCTTGGATCTGACAATTGTCACATATAATGATGAAAGATTTTTCCACCGTCTCCAGGGAAGTCGGAAGAAACACCACCTGAAACACAGAGAGCCCATATGACTACCAAGATGTTGCCCCTACTTCCCACCAAGAAAGTAGCCCTAAAGCATCATCCTCCCCAACCCCAGGCCCAGGAGGAATGCCTGAAAGGGCCTGATGGCTGGGGCGTCACCAGGGGCAGATGGACTGCTGGAGGCACATTCTCCCTTCTCCCTACTTTTAGCCACATTCCTGGGAAAATGCTGGACTGGAGGGGAAGCCACAGGTATTGAGCAATCACCCAAGGGTTCCAAGAATTACAAAGAGGAGTCCTTAGAGCAAGGTTCAAGGGTCCCAGGGTGCCCACAAGCTGCCTTCCTGAGAACTGGTCTCTCAGCATGACCCCTAGGTAGAAGGCCATCTTCAGGCATAACATGCACCTATGAACACCCTCTACTGCCGTGGGACTTCTCTCTGTGCGGGTTAGCACTAAGAGAAAACAGACCAAGGGCCAATCACCCCAGATTAGCTCTCATTTGGTAGGGAGGGCAACCTCAAATAGGATCTGTCCAACCACCACCTGCTCACTTCTGCAGACTGGCTTCCTACCTGGGGGCAACAAGCAGGGGATTTCTCCTCCAGGGAACGGAGTTCTTGACGGGCCATCCTCAGCTTTCTCCTCTCTGACCATGCCCCTCGTCCCCAGTGCCTAAAGCTGGCATGCCCAGAGCCAGCCCAGGGAGAGAAGGGGGATTCTCCGGCAATCTGAGGGACTCTCTAACTCTGGCTGTGCCAAGCTCCCTCCAGGTCCCCTAGGCTCATTCCCCTCCTTGGCTTAACTGTTTAACCCAACCATTACGGTCACTGGGCAGCCTTGCTCATTCCTCCTTAGGTCAAAGGCAAACACTCCATTTTAGTCCTCTAGGACCCTGGGAAGACTGGCTTGAGACCCTGCCTGGGCCCCACATCTCACTTTGTATTCAGATAAAACACTGTCTTCCTGGCAGTGTTTTCTAAGCTCTATCCCCTAAGAATTCCAGACTCCTTCTTGCTCAGGCCTTTTCAGAGGTTCCTTGAGAGCCACCCTGGCTCCAGTCTCCTCAGCTAGGCTCTGCTTCCTTTCTCTATTCCCTCCCCACTCCAAAGGCTTTGCTCAGCAGCCTATTTACCTCAGAGGGATCCTTGCTTTCTTTCTCAGTGACAATGAGACTAAGAATGCCCTCAACTTTCCCCAAGAAAAGAAGCCCTCTTCTCCTTCCCAATTTCCTAATTCATCCTGAAGTGCTTGGGAAAAACGTAACTGAAGACATCATAATGGTCTTGAGGGGTTTAAGGGAATGGGGTCCAGTGGAGAGCCAGGAGCAGTGAGAGGGCCTTCCGTGAAGGACACTGTTCACACACGGGCAACCAGGGCTCTGACTAGGAACCCTCTTGAAGAACACCCTGGCATAGGCACATACAGGTATGATTCTGGAACTAAAATCTACCCAGGGTCAAAAATGGGCATTAGAGAGATAGTACAGGCTGAGTCTGTGATCTCCAGATACCAAGTGTTCACAGCGGAGGCCACAGCCTGCCCCACAGGGTGTCTCTCCCTTAGCCCTCCCTGTGGCCCCTCTTTCTCCCCATCTTTGGGTCTCTGCCACTATCTCTCCATTCTCCCTTCCAATCAGCATTTATTAAGTGTCCTGTGGTGCCAGGTGTTGGACAGAGACAGAAACAAGAGAGAGCTGCCCCCTCCCTGCCACCAGGAGCTGACTCTTTACTGGGGATATGATACCACAGATAAGACAGAGGGGCCAGAGGCAGTCCAGGCCCTCCAGGAGCTTCCTGTCCACAACCAGCTACATCCAAGGTGGAAGCAGAGCAGAGGGAAAGCTCTTTGAGAGAGGAAGGCACCAAGATGGGGAAACAGGGATACTCCAAATGAGTCAAGGGAGTGCTAGAGGGAGAGTACCAGCAGTGAGAGTAATCAGAAAGGCTTCAGGAGCTGACTCGAGGCTCAGAATAAAGAATTTCCCCAAAGTAATCCAGAAGAGAAATACATTTGGCATAAATAATGACAATTAAATTAATAACAATTAACAATAAAAATTGAATGACATTTCCCCCATAGGGATCATTCAGATGGCTTGGTTTCTTGATGGGATTTCTTTTGTGCAACAGAGGACTGTGAACCTCCCTGGTAGCAGATCTCTGGCTTGAAAGCGTGGAAAGGAAGGAATGGCCCACAGAAGCCCCAAGCCAGCCCCACTCCCTACCTCCAGTAGGAGCGCCTGTCCTGGGATGAGCTCAAAAACAGCAGGCAGGATTCCAAAGGGCGCCTGCTCCACCAAGCTGACCGTAGCAACAGACTGCGGGAAAGGAAATCCAAGGATGATAGGGACGAGGAAATACACGTCTCCTCTTCCTCCTCCTCCTCCTCTCCCCAACCCCGTTTTGTTACTTTAATGCTCCCTTTTCTTGGGACACCAATGTAAGCTAAAGGTTTCACAAGCACTGTTGCAGCTGCCTGAGGCCTTGCCCAGACCAAGCCCCGGGCCCCAGGACAGCGCTGGAGTGAGCCCTCACCCAAAACCAGGACCAGACCAAGCCCCGGGCCCCAGGACAGCACTGGAGTGAGCCCTCACCCGAAACCAGGACCAGATGAAGCCCCAGAACAGCGTGGGAGTGAGCCCTCACCCTGAAACTTGGAGGTGGCCACAACAACTTGGGTATGATGCAGAACCTTCCCGTACTCAGCCCGATATTCTTGCAGATGAATCCAGTCGTCTTGATTCCCCCAACAAGGCAGTAACCACAGTCTAAGCCTGGAGCCACTGAAACAGTAACAAAACCAAGAGAGAGCATCAAGGTGTGAACAGTCAGAGCCATCTGGCCACCAGGCCACCTGGGCACATTGCCAAGTTACCTTCCTCAGGTAGTGAGACTGAGCAACAGCCCCCAGGAAGAAAGGGGCCCTCAGGAGTACAGCGAGTTAGTTATTTACAGGAATGGCCACAGAAGGCAGGGCCAAGAGCTGCCCAGCAGGATTTTGTACCTAGGACTGTTCTCAGCTCACATTTGTTTCAGATCCACCACGAGACAACAAAACTAGCTTGTAATCACCGGTCCCATCAACCACCCGTGGGCAGTCTCCAAGGCCAGGAGGTGTTAATAAGTCAGGGGGCACTTAGAGTACCTGGAAGAGGCCATTTCCTTATGTTCATGATGGATAAGAAGCGAGAACTCCAAAGCCCTGACTAATATAGCGTGAGCTTGGTCTACACTGAATTGAAGGATGCCAAAAGGGCTGGTGCCTGTGGGAACCGAGCCCCAGACCACCATTCCAAAGGGGACTTCATGCTGGATGAGAGGTCAGCTTCAGGGTTCAGGCACCTCTACCCCACAGTTCAGGTTAACTCCAAGGGCACGAAGCTCCATACCCAAGCAGGGCCTCACCTCAGTTTATACTTCGCAAAGAGTCGATTTTGGCAACAAAAATATAGGATTGTAATTAGATTCAAATCTCCAGAGTGACCAGTGGTTTTCTTTTTTATTGGATTTAGACTGCGGTTCAGCAGTGGGGCTGATCTCTTTTCAGAGTCAAGTATTCCAGAGCTGATCAAACTTACAAAGACAAGCAGGAAGTCAGTGGCTCTATCCTACATTTATTAAGCATCTACAAAACAAGGTGCCCACAGGAAAAGAACTGACAATGAAAAACGAACAATGATTGCCTGGGTGGAGGCGGATCTACTGCCCCCAAATCACACCAAGAAACGGAGCAACCTCATGTTTTACACGGGAGAAAACGTGAGTTGATTCTCAGTGATCCCTGATGATCTTCCTTCTTTGGTGGATTCCTCTTAATGAATTCTGAATCCTGGCTCCCTTTGTCTGGCTTAGGGAGAACGGCGATCATCTGAAACCGCCTCAAGTAAAACAATTAGGAAGACGTCAGACTGAGAGCCAGACCGAGACTGGATGGGTAAAAATGCAAACACATATAAATCTGAGATCGTCTCTGCTGCGGCCTCCACAGTGCACATAACTTTGGGGTTATTTTGAATTAGAAAAACAGCATGAAAAATGAAGGAGGCCAGGATCAGAGCAGCATCAACAATAAGGACACGTGATGAGAGAACAGACTGGAAAAGAACGTTGCTGTCTTGGAGAGAAATCCCTAATCTTCATGTAGGTTTTCTTATTAAATCCATCCTGTTGGTCCCTTTTGTCTTTACATCACAGCAACTTCAGCCCCACTCATGACCCTCCCCATCCCCACTCTCCAGAGGAGAACAGTTAAGCACGAGGATCATCCAGTGATTGGATCTGAAGATGGCGGCTGTTCTGCCCTGTTCTGCCCTCCTCGTCACCTTCCACATTTCTTCCATGGATGGGTGTGTGTGTGTGTGTGTGTGTGTGTGTGTGTGTGTGTGTGTGCGTGTGTGCGTGCATGCGTGCATGTGTATATATATGTGTATACAAACATAGAGTCCACACACAAATATATGAGTACAATATATAAACATACACAGATTTCTGGATTCTGTGGGTTCTGTTTGTTTTGCTCTGCATTAGTTCACGTAAAGCTTTCCAGGTTTCTCTGAATACCTCACATTCACCATTTCTCACTGCATAGCCATGTTTTATGACATCCCTGTGCATTGTTCAGTTGCTCCTCATTCAAAGGGCACTCCCTTTTTGTTGCTCAACAACCACCCACCAGAGGCATGAGAGAGCCTGCTGGACTCAGATTCAGGACAAATTGGGGTAAAATCCACCAGTGCTGCTAGCTGTGGGGCCCAGGGCAGAACACTTTCCTGTGGGCTGGATGCTAGGTGCACCCCTTCTCCTCTCTGTGCCTCCAGCAATATCCTAGGACTTAGCAAGCACCACAGATTAGTGCTGGAAGTGATCTCAGATCCTCATTGCTCAGATGTGGAAACAAGGCCCAGGGCATGGGCTGCTGCCGACACCTATCTCTATCCTGTCTGTCCATTCCCTGCTTTGCTAGAGGGAGCCCTCCCATCCCAGGCACCCTCTGGGAGGCCAGCACATCTCCAACTTAGCCCCTGCTCGCTTCCCCAGCACCCCATACCTGCTGGAATCCATACTAACGTGTCAATATTGGAGGTGGTCTCCTGGCTTGTAAGGGGATCAGAAGTGTGTGGGCCGCCTGAGTCTCCACTAAAATACAATCATCAAAATCTCCAAGGCTGTCAGGGGCAAAACGCACTGTATATTGGCAGATCATCCCAGGGGCTACCAGTCCTCCTTTTCCTGGGAATTTTCCTGTCAGACAAAGACAAGCATCTGAATTTCCAGGTCCCACATCGGGAGTTCGTGAGGACTGGGGCTTTGTGATTTTGGAAAGGTACTGTGTGGCTGCAAGTATTCCTGAGAACAAACCACAACCAAAGAAGTGGCTTCTGGCCCCAGGACACCTGGGATAGTCAAGGAGCTGCTGGTCCAGGCCTCCCCTGCCTGGGGGGAGACAGAAAAGCCAACACTGCCCCAGGGAAAGGGAAAAGGAACACCTAATTAAGCACTATGTGCTCAGGAGGCACTGTGCTAAGGACTTTCCCAATATGATCACACCGGGAATAATAATGGGCTCTTGTTATCCCCATGTTACAGCTGGGGAAACTGAGACAGCGATCACTGCTCTTGCCAAGGAGAAGGCGACTTCCTCCCCAGGAAGGCCTCTTCCTCCCTCAGAAAACCAATAGGTGGCTGGCTAGCTGGCTGCTAACAAGTTGGAAAGCAGGTTTTTAACCCTAAAACCTCTGTGCCGATGTTAAAAGCCTCCCTGAGCTTTGGCTCCCACCATTCTGAGCAACACTCCGGCCTGACGTGTGCTGTACTAGTGTGGGCCCAGAAGCTGAGCTTAAGGACAGTACAAGGCGGGAAAGAGGGGGGCCCAGAGCCCAGGTGCATTCAAGGAGGGCAGAGCCCTCCGCCAGAGCTGGAGAGCAGAACTTCCCTGGGCCTCGCTCGTCAGTAAGTGGTCTGTGACAACAACCTTCTGACCGTGGAGGTCTGAAGCCCACCATCGTGGGGGTGCTGATGTTGTCAGCTGCCAGTCAGTGGGGAGCACAGGAGGCTTGCCTACTAGCAAGGAAGCAGAGCTGGGATTCACACTCACCTAAGCCCAGAGAAAAGTACTGTGTAGACGGTGGGAGGACTCTCAGGTGGCGGCTGGTGGATGTCATATTTTGCAGCTCAAGCACAATCTGAGTTTATCATTTAAAGAACAAGGTGGGAAACAAAGGTTAGGCTGAATGGGAACCCAGACCCTGCTATTTACAACCTAGGGGCCGAGCTCTCTGCTTCTTCCTTTTCCCCAACTCGGGCCTGAGTCCAGCAGCTCTGCCCTTTCTGTTGGTTCCCAATGGTTCCTGTCTGACCTCGTGGAGTTGAGGTGGCTGGACTTGTGACAGACATGGAGCAGAAACACTTTCCCTTCAGGGAGCCACGAATACTTCATGATGTGGGCCTGCTGGGGCAGGGCCAGGGCCATGAACCCCTTCCCATCTGCTGCTCTGGATTCCTTCTCTCTTCTCCTAAATATGGTCCCCAGCCCCCTCCTCTACGCTGTCCTTCAGCTATCTCAGCCACTCACAGTGTGGAGGACCCTGACAAAGTTCTGCTGCTCACACAGGCAGCTCGACAGGCGATGTTGCCCTTCAGTGACTGCTGTCACCAAGTGGCTTACTGTCCTCCAGCGTCACTGCCATGTACAGTCTTCAATCTACCCCAGCCCTGATCGACCTCAGCTGACCAAACACACCTCCCAGTCACCCAAGACTTCATTTCCCCAGGTGTTTGCTTGTTCTCCATGGTCTCTATCTCTCTATCAGCCCAGGCCCAGCTCCAGGACAATCTCCTTCAGGAAGCCTTCCCACCCCTGTGTGTGCCAGCTCTTTGTGGACATGGCTTTCCCCCATTAGACTTCACTCCTTTGAGGACAGGGCCTGTTTCTCACCCATCTTTGCGGCTCTCCCTCTTGACACCAAGGACTTTGTACATTCCCAGTCACCATGTGGTGACTGAACTAGCATGAATCACTAATGGCCCTGAATGAGGGCCCCTGCAGAGCTATAAACCACGAATATGTGTAAACTCTTCAGGAACCTCATTGTAGCCTGGCTCGCCCTGGGCTCCTTCCTGGTGAAATCCTTTGACTCTGCACTGTATAAAATGGAGCTCCCTACTCTCTGTCCTCTACTTGTTTCCAGGTCCCCAGGCAAATCCCAACTCTAGTCTTCTGGGATCAAGGAACAAGTCTGCATTCACGCTGCCCCTCCATGTCCTCCTGTTCTGATGGGCATCAGTCTGAGCTTTCTTCTTTCAAAACCGAAGAGTCCACCAAGAGACCTCCTCCCCAAGCCATCCCTTAGCCATCCCTTCCTGGGCCTCGTCCAGCGTCTCCTAAGATATGCTACACAGAGGATACCAGGCATGACAGCACCATGGTCAGGACACGGGGACAAGGTGCTCCCTGGAGTTTCCAAACTCATTCCTGAGAATGCTCAGCCTTTCATTAATCTTTGCCGCCAAAGGCATCTTTCAACATCTGGGCCTATCTGGCTTCACCCTCTCTGTGACTAACCATCAGAACAGCATGGCTTTGTGTGGCCTGGGCTCAAGGCTGTGAGTGGCTAAGAGGGAGTCAGTCAGAAAGCAAGACTTCTACCTCGTAAACCGGTCCAACTACATAATCAGTAAAAAAAACCACTGCTGGCTTGGCTAGAAACACTGGAGTCTCATCCAAATTTCTGGAAGGAAACAGGAAAATGAAAGGCCTGTTAGACATATCCAAATACACAGACATGTGCGCACACGGCACTGACCCCACAAGTGCTGCCCGTGCCTCCCAGGACAGCTGAGGCTCACCCTCTGCAGCTCCAGCCAGAGCCACTGCTCTCCTCCCCCAGGGAGGGCCGCTAGTGTGTATCTGCCCATTTACACACATGAAGTTTCACTTTTGTCTCATACACCTGGCACAGAGTTAGGGGCCAAATCAGTTCTTGCAGACCGCTGACTAACTGGGAGAGATGGCATCAGTGAATTGTCAGCAGAAAAACCTGGATTCTGCTTATTTCCTATTAACTGTCAGATTGGGAGAGGAATGACGAGGCCTGTAGACCCCACGAGCTGGGGGCCTGGGCTGGCTGGAGCAGGCACTGGGAGGGCCTCCAGCATGCACCAATAACAAGAGGAAGCCAACTGGGACCTCCCTTCTCTGAGTGGGACCCCATGCTGACCTAGGTCTCCAGATGGCCATCTTTCTGTGCAATTCCCACAGGCTGCTTGACAATATTCGCTCTACATCCCCAGGCTGCCTCCCCTCCCACTTCCCCCCTCCCCCCCCAAGGCACATCAAGGACACCCTTTGAAAGAAGAGAAGCCATCAAGCCTTTATTGTTCTCAGGGTTCACTCCTTTTGGACACGAGCATCCCAGACAAACCTCTCAATGAACTCTGCATTCCGTTCATCTCCCATTGGTCCTGTCTTCTTTAGAGGAAAGAGGAGGGACTTGCCTCCATTTGTAGTGTTAGGTGGGAAAAAGCGAGGGTTCTTGAGAAAATTATGCTGGCTCTCAAATCTGGCCAGAAGCCGTCGCTCCTGGACCCTCTGGGCTGTGTTTAGATGATTCATCCACATCTTATTCTTTGGAAAGAGGCATTTCTGGGAAACAAGCAAAGGCACCTACTCAAAACCTCTCCAAACAGCTTCCTGGGAGACATGGCCCAGAAAGGAGGCAGATGTGCAACTTCCCCCAAAGGCACGCGGGGCTGTGTGTCCCAGTGCCTCGGTGACAGCCATGGAGAGCATCTGTCAGGTTCGCTCCTCTCCTTTCCTCTGCCTCAGTCCGCCACCATCCCACCGCACACACAGACGGGGGCTGTGGATCTGGGTGCCTCCGAGACAAGCCTTGGAGAGCATCCATGAGGTTCGCTCCTCCCCTTTCCTCTGCCTATGTCTGCCACCATCCCGCCCCACACACAGACATGGGGCTGTGGATCCAGGCGCTTCCGAGACAAGCCTTGGAGAGCATCCATGAGGTTCGCTCCTCTCCTTTCCTCTGCCTCGGTCTGCCACCATCCCACTGCACACACGGACGCGGAGCTGTGGGTCCCGGCGCCTACCTTGACAGCCTTGGGGGGCGTCACTTCCGGCGTTGAGCACTTGGTCAGGGTGGACAAGGACACCTCAGAAGGGATGGCTGGGAGCTTCTTCTTGCTGACCACCTCTGTGACTTCCTGAATGTCCTCTGTGCCTACAAGGCGCTGCTTGTAGCTAAAGGTCAGCTTGAAGCGCTCTGATTCATTCTCTCCTGCGATTCAAAGGAAACCATGGTTATAACCAAGGGAAAGGACCGAAGGAATCACATGGCCTGCCAACAAGAAGGCCGGCGGTTCCTTTCTCTCTCCCAATGCT
Organism: Pseudochirops corinnae; assembly: GCA_028646515.1. Lineage (NCBI taxonomy): Eukaryota > Metazoa > Chordata > Mammalia > Diprotodontia > Pseudocheiridae > Pseudochirops > Pseudochirops corinnae. The sequence continues at coordinate 3,135,878 of CM053590.1, read as the reverse complement.
CTGTCTGTCACACATCGGTCCAAACGAAGCCATCTCCTCCATGTGACTCTCCGTGAATCCTGAACAGGGTCTGCTGAGAGTTTTCTCCACTACACAGGACAAAGCCTTGGGTTTAGGAAGCCTTAGGCAGCCAGAGACTTCACAGGGAAGAAACCGAACCCCAGCCTTGTTTTGAACAACAGGGTGATGATAGCCCACTGCTTCCCTCTGGAAGGCTAGGAAAGACCATGCCCCCAGGGGACAACATTTCTAGGCCATGTGTCACTGAACAACAGGGGTTTCCTCTAGGGACAAACCAGCAGGAATTCACAGCCGATTCATCTACTATTTTGAGCAGTAAATACAACTTTAAGAAAGACTGAACTACATGAGTATGACCTCTCTTTGCTCCTTTGGAGAAGTGGGGGACTATGGGTGCAGAACCCTACATGAACATCAGCCTTTTTTGAACTATTAGTTGTGCTGAAAATGTCCCCTTTTGGGTTCTTCTTCTGAGGGGCAGCCCTCTGGGAGGCAGGAGCAGCGAGAGGTGAGGACAGAGTGGGGGACGGATGACGCCAGGACAATCTGATTACAAACATACAGGTAAGTGAGCCAAGAGGAAAGGCACACTGAAGGGAGGCTGCAGCTGCCCCAGGCAGAGCTCAGCACAGGGATGCCACCTCTAAGCAGAAGAACCCCCAGAACCTTGGTCACCACCCGTAGGGCCCATGCCCACATGGTCACGTGCAAGGAGAGCTCCCAAGGCTGGGTGATTGTGCCCCTCTTTCACCTCTAGCCCACCCCCACCAAGCACATCACCTGTCAGCAAAGGACCAGGGATGGACAAACCATGCTCAAAGATCACAGTGAGGAGAAAGATGTCAGAGAAAGGGCCCCAATACCTACAATTCATGGCTTTGTCTGGCCATCCTTTTAGATGAGACTGAAACTTAGGGCCATCTCGGAGCACAAGGGATGAAGTCTCCCCTGGAGGTTCTCACTGGGCCTGGGGTATGAACATGCCTCAGGAAGGCTCAGAGAGGCCCAAATGGGCATCCATTAGCTGCTGATCCTGACTAGGTCAACATGGGGCCCTTCAGGTGGGGCCCCAAGTCTGACGAGCCCAGGGAGCAGGCCCCATCCTGAACTTTGAGCCCCAGAGTCCCAGCTCTGTAGGGGCGGTACTACCACTTAAAAGCAGCAGGCTCCTGTCTTGGCTGCTGGTTGTCAAGTGAGTGCCTCCTTCCCTTCTGGGGCAGGGCAGGACTCAAAAGACCCTTGGGATTCCTTTCCAACCTGTGACAGGCAGACCCATGGCCTGAATGTTTCCTTTGTGTGAGCCAAAGTGTGGCCGGCCTCATTCCCCACAAACACCTCCCCTGACAAGACAGCACAAATGGACAAGGGCAAAAACTTGGCACCAGCCACAAAGCAGAACCTTCTGGAAGTAACATACACAGGTGGGATCATGGGCCATCAGGAGAGTGCGCCTTCCCACCACATAACCCTCATCCCTCCTGGAGGCTCCATGGGCGTGAAGGGGGCAGAGGACATGGGCAAAAGGGTATGTGTGTGAGGCCAGCTGAGCACAGAAAGGTGGGGCCTGGGGAAGACAGAGAAGCATCCTCTGGGGGTCTGAAGGGAAGCAGAACGACAAGGATGAGCACTCATGAGAACTGAGGCAGAGAGGAGGGGAAGCCAATGAAGTGGGCCCTGTGATTCCCCCCCATAGCAAAGTTCAGAGGGCTCCTTGGCAAGGCCCAGGCAAAGGAACTCAACAAGCCCACAGAGAGCGCCAGCATCAAGCGAAATGAGGTCCTAACCCGCCTGGATGCCCTCGACTGCCACTGACATGGACCAACACCCAGATATCACTGTTTCCAGATGTGAACCTTGCTCCGAGCCAGCCCCAGGGTCTTCCAGGCCCCTGGCTCTAGAGCGCTCTGCCAAACTCGGTGTCCCCAGGGCTGACCCAGCTGTAGCCCAGGGGCCATGACCATGTCCTTTTCTAAGTGCTCCCTGTGTGCCTATGTTCCCATTGCCCTGGCCTCATCAATGACCAGCACGGAGGGTCAATGCACAGTGGGCCTGGGAAGGAAATGGGCTTTCTGCAAGAGAGGTCAAAGAGGGATCTGAGCTGAGAAGGAGCTCTCCTCCGTATGCTGAAAATCCTCACCATCACAGGATCAAGGGCGAACTAGGTCCAGCCAACTCACCAACTGTCCCAGCTGATGGACCGGGCCTGCTTCTCCAGGGCCCTGGGACCCAGTGGGACTCCCCCCTCTGCTTTGTCTTTTGGTGACCACCTTGCCTAGAGCTCGTTCCCTTAGAGGGGAACCTCGCCTGGGACAAACGCCATGAGGAAAGATGTGCTTGGGGCTGCTGGGCCAAGGGAGGACTCCAAGACACTGCAAGATAACAGTGCAAGGCAGCTCCTTTCCAAGCTCAAGCTGAACCACAGATGCAGGCTGGAATTCAGCAGGAAGAATCCTTAGAGATGAGAAAAATGTTACCTTTGGGTGCTCGGGAAAAAGGCAAAGGATCACGGATGTAATCACTGGGACAAATCAAGCTGTTTTTCTTCAGCAGCTCATTATCCACACACCATCTGAAGACTGACTTCACTGCAGGAAAGGAATAAACAAAGGCCTCAGTGAATGGGCAGAGCTGCTGCCGGAAAGCTGGCCCTGGGTTCTGCCCAGCTGGGCATATGCTGCACTGAGGACCAGAGGAATTCATTAAGAATCCTCAGGTTCTTCTCCAGACTCCTTCCACCAAGGTCCTGCCCTGCGGTCCCAGGCCAGGCTCCATTACCCCCCTCTGAGACTGGTCCCTGGAGGTGCCCCAGCCTCCTTCATCTCTGGGCCTTCCTTCTGGGGCCGCCCCCAAGGCACCTGCCTGTACCATCCATATGTATACTGGCAGCTCCTCAGAGCACTGACTGTCTTGGGCCTTCCCTTGTATCCCAAGTGCTTATACAGTGGCCGGTACCTAGCAGGATGCTAACCAGCTGTCAGGTCAGTCCTACACAGAAGCAGGAAAAGCAGACAGCCACCCTTCCCTCTAGAGGTTTCCAGTCTACCTGGGGGACAAATCTCGCCATGAAAAATGAGTAACAGCCCAATCCAACCCTACATCGTGTGACGCTGATGAGACACCCAGCTGAAGATGAGGGCAGGAAGGACTGGGGCTGCCTGGGGGTCAGCAGGAGGACAAGAAAGCCTTCAAAGAGGCAGTGGCCAGGAAGGAGGGCCCATCAGGCACATGGGGACCACACGCGCAGACCTGGATACAAAAACTGGGCACGACACTGGGCAGGAGCAGAGGCCATTTACAATGCCAATGAGAAGGAAGGGTGGCCAGCTGTGGAGGGCAAACAGATCAAGTCATGGAATTTGGCCTTGAAATGCAGACAGAACATTAGTAACTGGGCCAGCTCCTCTGTGGATTCCCATGGCCAGCACTGCTGCTCTGAACAACAGTCGTGGCTGCTTGAGCCCCTGAAGGTTTCTCCCCACTCCAGTTCCTCCCTGACATCAATCACCCCCCAACAGGCATCCAGAACAACTAGTCCTCTCCTCACAAACCCCCAAGCAGGATCCTCAGAAAAGCCTCGGTCTTCCATGGGGGTGAAGGGGCCAGAGGACAGGGGCTAGTGGCTGTCTGTGGGAGGCTAGCTGAAGTGAGGAACCCAGGGGGGCCTGGCGGGGCAGGCAAGCATCAGCATGGGGCAGTCCTCCCAGAGAGCCAGGGGCCAGATTAGGGAGCCCAGAGGAGGATTTCAGAAAGGCTGGATGACCAGCCACAGAGGTGCTGCCCAATGTGTCAGCCCAACCAGGACAAGGCCTCTCCAAGGCTCTGCCTTTGGTTGTTCAGAGTCCAGTCAGGGTCTGTGCTGTTATCAGGGCACTCGCTGAAGGCGCACTTGGTAGCAGACCCATGCGGGGATGACTGGGCTGGAGCCAGGAAGGTTTTGGTAGGCTAGAGTGACAGGCCAAAGGGGATCAAGTCAGATGCAACACGTACACTCGGGTACCTGAATTTAAAAATGATAGCCAGCATTCATACAGCCCTACTGTGTGCCAGGCCCTGGGTTGTCTAATCTGATCCTCACAACAGCCCTGAGAAGCAAATGCAATGAGCATAATCCCTATTTCACAGATGAGGAAACTGAGGCAGACAGGGTGAAGTGACCTGCCCAGGGTTACACAGCTAGTGAGCATTTGAGGCTGGATTTGAACTCAGGGCTTCCTGACTCCAAGCCCCGGGCTGGCCCGAGTATTAAAGTCAATTGGACAAGTATAACATGGGGGACACACGGGGGTTTAAATGGACAACATAAGTCAGTGATATGGCTATGGCAAAAGAGTGGCCGTGAGACCACAGTGACAGGAGCATCGAGCCCCAGAGCAGGATGGCGCTTGCTGCCCTCCACCCTGCTGGGTCAGACCCTAGCTAGGTGGACGGCTCTCGCTGTCCTCCACTCTCCCTGGTCAGACCCTAGCTAGGTGGACAGCTCTTGCTGCCCTCTGCCCTGACAGCTCAGACCCTAGCTAGGTGGTTCAGACACCACATTTTAGGAAGGACATTGATGCATTGGGCTGTATCTGGAGGAGGCTGACCGAGACGAAGGATGTTCAATGTGTGACCCCATGAAGCCCTGTGACAAGAGTCGGGGAGGACAGATCACCAATGGGGATGTTAAGCAGTGGTCTTCAAATGCCTCCCACATAGAAAGGGGCTAAGGCTTGTCCTGCTTGGACCAGAGTCACAAAGCAGCTGATTTCTCCTTGATCTCAGAGAAAACTTTGAACAGAACAAGTTGTTCTATCCACTCATGGATGGGGCTGTCCTTGGAGGGCAGAGGCCTGACTGGGCCCTAACTGGACCAGACAACTTTGCCAGCCCTTTCTGAGTCTGGGCTTTGGCGACTCCGAGGAGGCCCTGGGAAGGACAGAGGAGCCCTTGGATTCTACTGAAATCCTGCCACAGCTCTGGCTCAGTAGCTTTGGACAAGAGCAGACACAGAATCCGTACCTGGAGGCAACTGGACAGTCCCAGATTCCTGAGCCTTGATGTTGTTCAGGACCCTTTCTTCCTCTGCCATGGACCGCGCCCGGGCCTGAATGATGTGCCTCTCGACCACATCTGCATCTGCCAGCTTCTGGGTATACTCATCTCGGAGCTGGCACAAGGAAAAGGAAAAGGCCAGAGACACAGCTGGCCTCGCTTGGTTCTCCCTGACTCAGCCTTGGCTTTCCATGAAGGGCAGAAATGCACTGCCCAAGAGGCCCATGCCCAACCTCGCAGGGCCGTCTGGTCTAGTCCCATGGGTCCCAGGACATGCAGACCCATTCCCACATGGCCGAGTCCTGGGAGAACCGAGGAGTCAGCACCGTTACTCTGGGATAGCACCCCCCCCCCAAGTGTTAATTCTGCCGTTTCAGGGCCAAGGAGAACATTCTGCCTTGTAGAGCAGGGGTGTCAGAATCAAGGAAACGGGACCGCTCAGCCGCCCCCAGAGTGACTCGGCATCAGCCCTGTGCTCCTGGATCTTTATTTATTTTCTCAGATTTTCCCAATGCCACTGAATCCCGGTTGGCAGCACTCTGGCTCCCCACCCGCCCCTACCCCCAGAGGCCTTCCTTCTCCTGTACCTGCAAGCTTGACTTTCACATGCAAGTGTCTGACTTGCACCATCTGGTACATTTGTCTCACTGGTCTCGGCATGGCATTCTAGCCAGCCTGCCAAGAACCTGTGGGCTCTGGGCACAAGGAAGTGCTCCCTGTTCAACAAAGAGCCTAACACAAAAGGCCGGCAGGAGAGCCCAAGGCTAAAACAAATTAAATACACTGTATAAGGGTAAACAAAGTCCCGCCCTGGAGTTAGACCCTCACGTACACAAGTACAGGAGGCGAGAGATACGGCTAGAAAGCAACTGGTGGGAAAAAGTCATTGGGATCCCAGCGGACCACAAGCTCCAGACGCTGTGAGTCCATCAAAAAAGCTAAGATTGGGGTGGCTAGGTGGCGCAGTGAATAGAGCACCGGCCCTGGAGTCCAGCCTCAGACACTTAACACTTACTAGCTGTGTGACCTTGGGCAAGTCACTTAACCCCAACTGCCCTGCCTTCCCCCTCCAAAAAAAACAAAACATTTTTTAAAAGATCATCTTAATGATCTCTGATTGCCTTAATACAAGCAGAGACCGCAGAGGCTGATCGTGACAAGACCCACAGATTCACGAAGAAATGAACACAACAATCACGGGATATTTAAAGATTGAACATGACATAAAAATTAAATGGGAAAACCCACAGGACCCCACCAAGTGACAGCTGGAAGGATGGGGGTAGCTCTAGATGTAAACCTAAATGAGAGAAACAGGGGCAAAGGTAAAAAAGCTAAACAGAAACAGACACAGAAAAGACTGCACTGGTTTATGGGATACCAGGCACATGTCGATGCACTGCCATGGCCCCTGAAGAGTGGCCTCATCTTTCTGGGTGCTCTCCCTCAGGCACCATGAGCCTTTGGGGGCCTCTGCACTGAAGTTCTGACAAAAAGAGACGTTCACTCTCTGAAAAACAAGGGAGAGGCAGCCTGTTCTAGGGACAGAGGAGCAGACTGAGAGTCCAAAGCCGTGGGTACGGATCCTGCCTCCAACAAGAACCAGCCTTCTGAACCAGCCTCCTCACCTCTTAGGTACCATCCTGCCTCCCCTGTGCATGAGAAGGGGAGGCCCAAAGGAGGCCCTGGTGATGGGGTGCTTGGCTGCCTGGGCTTGAACCCCAGTTCCAAAATCACATTTCTCCCTGGCCTCAAAACACTGTCTCAGACACTTTCTCTCCAGCCCAAGGGCAGCATGCCCTAGCCTAGCAGAATACTTACTTCTCCTGACACAGCAGCCAGCTGCAACTACAGAATTTAGTATTTGAACCAGTTGTGTAGGGGGTCAGAAAGCTATTCTTACTCACTGACCTATCGTGTGGATCCTAGACTTAGCCCTAGTTGACTTAAGGACACTTCAGACCTAAAATCATACTTCCCTATAGCAACCCCCTTGGCTTTTAACCAAGTAAAATCTCTGCACAACAGATATTAACAGCGCATGTTCCTTTAAGAACTGATCCCTCCTTCCCCTGCTGTATACGGTAACAATAAATCTTAGCCACCTTGACTTAAAGAATGCCTGAGTCCCCAGAATTCATTCCAGGGGACCTTACCCTGGGAACTCTGGTCTCAGGTTCTCTGTATCCCTGGGGGTTTCTCCCTCAACATTTCTGGCCCCTCATCACTGGCAGTACGAAAAGGAACTTGGAGGGCCTGAGTACCAGTCAGACACCCGCAAGAGTAAGGCTCCCCCCCACCCTCCCCTCCAACAAACGAGCTGCTCTAAGGCCTGGCACACCGAGGAGCTGGCACAGTGTGGTCATTACAGAAGCCACCCACCACTCAAGCCATAAAGGCTGCTGTGGCCAGGGGACTCCTGGGGCCTTGGGTTTCTTTTCCATCCAAGTCTTTCATCTTGGGCCTGAGCCAGAAATCACCTGGCCACAATGTGGACGATTCTTGAGGGCCCGGAAGGGCTGCTCGCTAATTCCAGACCCAGGCCCAGCCTCTCCCAGCGCCCCAGGCCTGGAGGGCTCTCCTGCCTCTGCTCTGACCACTGAGCTCCCGGACTCCCCAGGAAGCCTTCCCCAGGCCCTCCTCACTCTAGGGCCTTCTCCCGGGCCTCCTCCTTATCCTCCCTCCAGTTCTGCTTGCTATCTATTTGTGTGTTCTCTCTCCCTTTAGATTGGGAGCTCCTTGGGGGCAGGGAAGGTATCCCCAGCCCTCAGCACAGCCCTAGCACACAGCAGGCGCTTAATCAGTGTTTACTGATTAACAGGCTGAAAGCAGAGGGTGCACGAAGGTCCTGAGGAGAATCGAGGTTCTTCATGTCAGCAAAACCACACAGGTTGCGAAGGAGGTCTTCGCCTAAGCGTGCGCTCCCGGGGTGAACAGAGATGGAGAGCACAGGGAGGGGGCGCAAGGAGAACTCTGTGCTCCGCGGAGAGGGCGCACGGAGATGGAGATTCACACGGCGCGGGCCAAGAACCCTGCGCTCAGCGTGCACGGAGATGGAAAGCCACATGAGGAGGGCGCGCGGAGCCCAGAGAACCCTGAGCTCCGTGGGGAGGGCGCACGGAGATGGAGAGCCACATGGCCCGGGTGCGAGGCGCACAGGGAGCCGCGCTTCTCCCTTTACCTTCTGCAGCTCGTCCACAAACTTCTCGTGCCACACGTTCTCCCCGCCCCGGGATTTGATTAGGTTCGTCCCGATGTCTTCTCCAATCACGTCCAGAGTGTACAGGTTCTTGAAGAGGTTCGTCAGCAGGTGGGAGATGTCCTGTGGGAGGGAGGGGCTCGCTGGGAGGTGGGCTTCCCGGGGCCATGTCCAGTCCCCCTCTGCCCTGGGGAGCTCCCGCCCACTCCGCTGGACCTTCCCAGAGGTCCCGTGTGAGGCGGGGGCGGGGTCCTCTGAATCCCCCAGACACTGGCCTCTCAACACCGTGGACACAGCCAGGGAGCGCAGGGAAGGTTCCCGAACGAGGCGCCGGACGGAGGAGCCACCGTTAGTGACCACGAGTGACCGGTGAGAGAATGAAGGAGGGAGGAGGCGTCTGAGCCAAACAGACCAAGAGAGGGAAGAAAACCAATGGACAGCTGAGCGGAGGAGCGTGGTGCACCCGTGAATGGAGAGAGGGGCGCACGGACACGGGAACAGGCCGATGGGGTGACCGGCCTGGTGAATGGACCCAAGGACCACGAGAGGAGTGGATGGAGGGGAGGAACGATGGAACAGACAGGGCAGGGGGGGAGGGCAGGGGAGGAGGGGAGAAGGGAGGGGGGAGAAGAGGGGGGGGGAAAGGGGAGGGAAGAGAGGGGGGAGGAGGATGGCGGGCTGCCTGGAGGGGGCCCGGCGCCCCACCTGGCTCTGCAGGGAGGTGGGCCGTAGCCTCAGCAGGGGGGGCTCGGGCGCCAGCTCCGGGGATTCCTCGCAGATGCCGCTGCTCCGGGGCTGGCTCGGGTCGCTGCCACCTCTGCGGGAGCTCAGCTCGCTGTCGGGCTCGGCCTCGGCCTCGGGCTCCGGTTCCGGCAGCCGCACCTCCCTGGGAAGCGGCCCCGGGGGCTCCATGCTGGGCTGGGCCATCAACGAGGAGCTTACGATCTCCATGGCGACAACCGACGCGCCCGGGCGGCTTCCGGCCCCGCCCCCTGCGTCCTCTCCCCTGCTCTGTGTCTCCGCCGGCCCGGCCCGGCCCGCCCCCTCCGGACAGCTTTCGGCTCAGCGTCGGCCCTCCCTCTCAGACAGCGCTCCGACCGCTTCCGGCTTCTCCGGCCTTCCTCCTTAGGCCGCGCCCCGCCCCACTTCCGGTCCCGCCTTTTCCCCTCCCCCCTCCTCGTACCAAGCTTCCGGCCCAGCCCCTTCCTAAAGTCCGCTCGTGGTTCCGCCTTCGCTCCGCCCGGATCGCCACGCCTCCTCCTCCCAATCCTGCTCCCGTCCTCCCCCGCCTAGATTCTGGCCCCGCCCTCTTTCCCTCTTCTGCCCCTCCCGCCTCGTGTTCCCCTTGTCCCTCCCCTCTGGCCTGCGCACGAGGCCCAGGGCTGGCCACCAGAGGGCGCCACGGTCCGAAGATGCTGGGGCGAGCCTAGGAGCAGGGCCCTAAGGGAGCTGCGAGAGCCACAGAGCTTGGGAAAAAAAAAATCTCTTTAGAGGCCGCGAGGAGGCGCCAAAGTCCACAGAGCGCCGGGCCTGGGCTAGGGAGACCTGAGTTCAAATCCAGCCTCACACGCTGTGTGTGACCCTGAGCAAGTCACTTCAGCGCTGCCTACCTGAGTTTCCTCAAAAAGGGAACAGCCGTAATCCCACCCTGCCAGGGTTGTTGTGAGGATGAAATGGGATAACATTTGTAAAGCGCCTAGCCCAGTGCCTGGCACACAGCAGGAGCTATATAAATGCTTTCTCCTTCAAGACTCAGTGTACGTCCCCCCTCCTTCAGGAGGCTGCGGGATCATTCCTTTTGCGATCCCTTCTGTGTACGAGGGGCTCTCCCGCGCGCATTTATTAATCATTTGCTGTATGCCTCCGCCTCCAGGGAGCCCCCGTGCTAATGGGGAGACCGCCCTGGCCACGAGAGACAGGGCTCAGTCGCGCCAGGAGGGGCCCCGGGTGTGAGGTGGCCGTTCTTAGTCGCCCTTGTCCAGGGGGCAGCCTCTGGGGGCTCCGAGCCCTGCCGGCTCCCCTCCTCCGCGGAAGGACGTTGCCGACAGTGAGGTTGCGGTGGGCAGCCTCGGACCCTGGACCCGAGCCTGCCAGGCAGGGCTGCGAGCCCCGGGGGGTGGCTCTGCCTAAGGCTAGGAGTCCCGCGGGGCTGATAGGGGAGGGGGGAGAAGCGATGCCCGATCGGGCCCCCCAGACTGGCTCCCGGGGGGCTCAGGTGCTGACCGGCTCTGTCTGTCTGTCTGTCTCAGATTGGGCTCTGCCAGGTGGCCCGGGAAGGCTGAGTTCCGAAGCCCGCAGAGCAGCCAAGGGCGGGCGGGGGTTCTGTGGCCCGTGGAAAAATTGGCCCGGGAGGAGCCGTGAGCTGGAGCCCCAGCAGCTGGGCTGAGGAGCCTTGGTCCTGGAGGCAGGCTGAGATGGGGTGAGGGGAGAGCGCTCAGGAGGAAGAGCCGTTAATAGGCACAGAGCCCTGCCTGGGCAGCGGGCCGGGTGCCCATCACCTACTGCCTCGTGATGTGACCACGGGGAGATGCTAAAGCCCAAGCACGCTGAAGAGCGTAGACCCTTTGAACAGGGCAGTGCCCGGGCCGCGCCAGCCTGCCCCTGCCCACATCCCGAAGGGGCCTCAGGGGCCTCGGCCGCGGCCTGGGGATTTCTTGTTTGAATCTACGGATTGACAGCAGTTTCTTTTTTAAAAAAAAATTTTTTCCCCAAGGGGAAGTGGGAGGTTAAAGACAAGGCTTTTATTAACTTTGGAAAAAAAGAATCCAAGCCAACCCAAACTACTTATAGATTGAAACCTCACCAAATTGTTAGCAAGCCCACAGATCACGTTCTTAATATTAGCGACTCTGAGGATTATCACGGGATAGAGACAACAAAGAATGGTGGCTTTTCAGAAGGTGGCTTTCCCTACGGAGATCAGTCTCCCGATCAGTCTCCCAATCTGCGCTAGGGGCTCCCAGGGACATGCAGGGAATAGAAGTAGGGGTGAGTAAAGGTGGATGGCTCCGCAGGTGTGTCAGGGTCTTCTAAGAGAAGTGTCAGGTGTGCTGGAGCCCCCCATGAGTGGAGGCGGGCCACCAGAAGGAAGATTGAGGGGTTCAAGAGGGGTTCAAAAAAAGGGCCCACAAGAGGGGTTCAAAAAAAGGGCCAGGGTGGACCGGGGATCAACAGGTTCCGAAAACCATGTGTCACCCAGTTCCTTCTGCTTCTGTTTTCTCCTCCAAAGGAAATGATTTTTCAGTTGGAAATGAGAGACCTGAAATGCCCAGTGGGAGTGAAAAGCCCAGGCTCAGGTGTGCTGGCCTGGCAGAGGTCAGGTCACCGAATGCCTGAGCACCATGAAACGGGGCTGCTTTGTGGGCCTTTCCAGCGCTTGTGAAGGGTGGGGTCCCAGCTATGGTCCTGGAGAAGAGCAAAAGCCAGGGGTAGGGAGGGCAAAGTCTGGATCCCATGAGCTCCCCTGCATCTCCTGCCAAAGTGATTTTTAAAAATCCTTCTAAAGGAAGGGCCAGTGAGCATTTGAAAGGGAAAACGTGGTGCCAAAGAGTTAGATAGAGAGGCTCCCTCCAGGACGGGGTGTGACAAGGCCAGGGGTTCAGGCAGTGTCACAGACAGGCTTGACCTAACCTTGGCAAAGTCTTCCAGGACTTTCTCTGGGACCAGCTGGGGAGGCGTAGGCTGGGCACCAGGGTCTCTAGGTGGAGGCAGAGCTAGAGGAGTCGCTCAGAGGAAGGACTCTCTGGGGATACCTTGGGGACCTGTGGGGTCCTTGGGGACCAGCTTGGCCCACTGTGGTTTAGCCTTTTTTGTCAACCACTTGGGTAATGGCAGACTGGCCTTGAAACAGGCCTAGATGTTCATTATTCAGAGCAGACACAAAAGTTTGCTGCCTGCTTCCAGTCTAGCCATGTGGTGGGCCATGGGGATGCCGGAGGCCATGAAAGACTCCGGAGGCCATGAAAGACTCCGGATGGTGCAGTGTCTTGGTGAAGAGTCATGGTTGCCAGAGACCTTGCAAGGGAAAATTCTGGGTGGTGGGAGATGGTGGGGGCCAGCAATGGCCAGGGAGCCAGGGTCTCTGGATCACAGAGTATATGGACCAGAGAAAGGCATAAGAAGACTGGAAAGGCAGGACAATGTAGAGACCCGTAATCAGCATGGCCATGCCCAGCCATGGCTCACCATTTCAGTGAGCTGGCACTGCTCCCTTTAGGAGGGCACCCTGCCTGCCTGCCAAGTAGCCTTGGGGGCTCAGGACCCCCATGCTGGTGCCCTCCCTGTTCATGGGTGTGTATGCATGCATGCATGTGTGAGTCTCAGAACAGACTGTCAGCTCCCATACCTTGGGGCTCTTCCTCCTAACCCCCCAAAAGCACAGCTGAGAAGGCGGCTGCTGTTGTGTGGACACCCCGGAGCCAGACTTGGTCTCCCCAGGCTTTGTGGGATGGGGATGGGAAGGGAAGGGTTGATTCAGAGAATACCAGGTCCCTGTCTGTGTGGATTTCTGTCTTCCCCCCACCCCTCAAGCCCTCTTCAAAGGCAATGTGGTCCAGAGGGGAAGAGGCTAGGTCTATCGGGGCCAAGAGAGCTGGGCTTTTTCCCAGAAGGGCTGCTTCCCGGTTATATAGGGATGGGGTTGCACACCCTGGACATGGAGCATGTTTGTGCTGAAAGACTTGTGGGCCTGTTAGGATAGGGACCCACCAAGAGTTAGACCTGAGGGTGGAGCAGTCATGGAGGAGGGAGGGCCCAGGGTTGCCAAGGGGCTGGGGGCTGGCAGCTCCTCCCTTGGTCTCTCCAGGGGTCTCTGTGTTTGTGAGCACTCATCCAAGAGAGTCAATAAGGAGAACACTTTTGGGCAGAAGGGGATGCTCCGGGGTCGTCAGCAAAGGGACCTGCCCTCAGCCTTCTGCCCAACCCTGTCCCCAGCCACATTTAGAAATCCTTGGCTTGGCTTGGTGAAAGAAATACTGATGATAGTGATTTACTTAACCACAAATCATAGGTGCCTACTCCCTTGGGCATCAGAAGGCTGCCTGCCCCCTGCCCAGCCCTTCCCCTCGACTCCTTCTAATTCCAAAGGTCAGAGACTGAGAGCTGAGAGGGGACCAAGAGATCACCTTGGATAACCCTTTGGTTTCATAGAGATGAGGGGGACCCCAAAGGGAGTAAGTGGCAGGGCTGCGATGGGAACCCCAGACCCAGGCTCCTCTCCGCTGCTCCAAGCTGCTGAGTGTGGGGGGACGGTTCCTATTCAGAATCCAACTGAGAGAACAAGGGTCATTTGTGGGGTCCCTTCTCCTGGCCCGGCCCATGTCGGGGTGGCCTCTGAAGAGGGAGACAGGGGAGGACAATGGTGGTGCCCCGCCTTGAAAAGGGGAGCCTTTCCTTGTCAAAGTGAGTACCGGGCCTGTCAGCCCCCAGGTAACATAAAGACTCCCTTTGGGCAAAGGCCACCCTGGGACCAAACCCCCCTGGACTAACACCAGGCAGAGAGAGTCTGCTCAGAACAGTGCTGAGCTCCTAGACGAGGCCCGCAGAGGGCAGAGCGCTGGGCCTGGTGTTGGGAAGGGCGGGCATTCAGATCTGGCCTCAGACCCTGTGACCCTGGGCAAGCCTGCCTTGGTTTCTTTAACTGTAAAGTGGGGGTCCTACTGGCACCTGCTTCCCAGGGCTGCTGTGTGGATTGAATGAGCTAACATTTGTGGACACTTTGCATAGAGGCCGGCACGTAGTAGGTGTTAGATCAGTGTGTGCTATCATTACTATCACTGGGCTGGTCTGAGAGGATGCGTGCGCACAGTGGGGCCTCAGAGAAGAGAAGACACACAGCCGCTCTGATGGCGCCTTCCGTGCTGCGGAAGGTTTGTGGTGGGTCAGCAGCAGCAGAAAGAAATGGGCTGGGCCAGACAAAGCCTCTCTTCTCTGGGCAGGCTGGAAGGAAGCACAGGGTGCCCGCTCAGGGCCATCCAGGACTCTGGACATGGCAGATTGAAAGGGACGTGTGTATGTGTGTGTGGTGTGTGTGTGTATATGTGTGTGGTGTGTGAGTGCATGTATGTGTGAATGTGTGTGTGGTGTCTGTGTGTGAGTGTGTGTAGTGTGTGTGTGTTGTGTATATGTGTGGTGTGTTAAGTGTGTGCAGTGTGTGTGAGTGTGTGTGGTGTCTGTATGTGAGTGTGTGATGTGTATGTGTGTGGTGTGTTAAGTGTGTATAGTGAGTTGTGTGAGTGTGTATGGTGTCTCTGTGTGGTGTGTGTGGTGTATGAGTGTGTGTGTGTGAGTGTGTGCGTGTGTGTGGTGTGTGGTATGTGAGTGCATGTGTGAGTGTATGTGTGAGTGTGTGTGGTGTGTAAGTGCATGTGTGTGTGAGTATATGTGGTGTGAGTGTGGTGTGTGAGACTGTGTGGTGTGTGTGAGTGTATGATGTGTATGTATGTGAGGGTGAGTGTGTGTGGTGTGTGTGAATGTGTGTGGTGTGTGTGAATGCATGTGTGTGAGTGTGAGTGCACATGTGTGAGTATGTGTGAGTGTGTGCGTGTGTGTGGTGTGTGGTATGTGAGTACATGTTGTGAGTGTGAGTATGTGTGAGTGTGTGTGGTGTGTAAGTGCATGTGTGTGTGAGTATATGTGGTGTGAGTGTGCTGTGTGAGACTGTGTGGTGTGTGAGACTGTGTGTGGTGTGTGTGAGGGTGAGTTGTGGGGGTATAGTGTGTGTG